>JAHOYR010000005.1:5165285-5539478 GCA_023213295.1 Bruguiera hainesii | reverse complement strand
GGCATGTCCATCAACACCTAAATCAAAACTTAAGATTATAGTCTTAAATAGCACAATAATATGCAAAATTATTTTTTACTAATTAAGTCACATTATGATTGATTCTTCAATAAAAATATTATTCAAAAAGTGAAGTTGGTTGTTTCTTGATTGTTTATTCGTTAATCTTACTATACCAAGTCTTTATTGCTTGTTTCAAACCATTCATAGATATGTTAGTTTAGCAACCATTAACATAAGTTGAGTTCTTAAGTTGTAGTAGATGATAAAACTAAAAACAAAAAAAAAAAAAATGAAAGAGCAAGGAAGAAAAGAGGTGAAAACTTTTGAAAGGTGAATTTCATTATAAAAGTGCATATATCTCAATAATAAATTGATTGAATGCATAATATCAAGTCTTATGGCTAAAAGATACAAAAGATAACCAATAAGACTACCTTATCTCTTTTTAAAATTTCTTCCTTGGTGTAAGAGCAATTTTAGAGCTTCTAAAAGCTTGTATTTCAAACTTCTCCAACAATTGCTTAACATACTTTGTATGACTTACGGAAATTCCTAGTTTGGACTGATGCACTTCCAAACTAAGAGAATAATGCATTCTCCACAAATATGTCATATCAAAATGAACTTTTATCTCAATTTTAAATTGCTAAACAAGCTTAGAGGTATTTTTAATGATTGTTAAGTCATTTACATACAAGGAAACATATAGGAAGTGAGATTCTCTAGCTTTGATATATATATAATAGATTCACTTAAACTTTTGCTAAAGGCAAGTTTTTATAGGTAATCATAACTCTTATTATAATAGGACCTAGGTGCTTATTTTAAGTCATATAGAGCCTTTTTAAGCAAATAAAACTTTTCTTCTTCTCCTTGATCAATGAATCCTTCGAGTTGCTTCTTATATATTTCCTTATGCAACACACCATTTAAGAAAGTAGATTTGACATCTAATTGATGCATAAACCAACATTTCTAAGTTGCAATTGCAAGCAACAATTTGATGATGTCCAATCTTACAATAAGAGCAAAAGTTTCAATTCAATCAACACCAAACTTTTAAGAAAACCCTTTGGTTATTAATCTAATCTTTAATTTGTTTAGAGAGCCATCAACATTAAACTTGGTTTTATAAACTCATTTCACACCAATAGGTTTCTTTTTTTCTACTTTAGAGATCAAAATTCATGTCTCATTCTTCTTACTAAAGTTAACCTCTTTTTGTATTGCAACTTTCTAGCCTAAATTTCTAAATGTCTCTTCATAGTTAAAGAGTTCTAACATAATTTCATTAAATCTCTCATAAACATCAGTGAGAGTTATAATCCTTTTAACTAGAGTGTGATCAAGATCTTCATCTCCAAAAGAATCTAAATCTTAGTTTAAGATTATTGGACTTGCTTGTTTTGTATCTTTTTGCATTCAACTTCAAACTCCTCCCAATTCCATTGTTTTTCTTCACTAAAACTCATATTTCTACTAACATAGACTTTCCTTAAATGAACATTATAAATTTTGTAATTTTGTATAGTGTTAGTATAGCCAATAAAGAGTACTATTAAAGACCTTTTATCAAGTTTGTACCTCTTCTTCTTTAGAACATTAAGATAACATTGGTTACCAAAAACCACGAGATGATTCATTGATGGCTTATACTAAAACCAAGCCTCATATGAAGTCTTCTTTGCTAGAGCCTTAGTAGGCAATTTGTTAAGTAAATAAACAACAGTTGTAATAGTTTCAACCCAAAATTTTTAGGCATAAACTTCTAAAACAGCAAGCACCTTGACATTTTAATAAGTGTTTTATTCTTCTTGTCACTTACCCCATTTTGTTAAGGTGAGTAAGGTGTAATAAGTTGTTAATAGATCTCATCTTTTACACATATTTGCTTGAAAGAATTTGACACATACTTAGCCTCATTATTTGGCCTCAGTTATAACCTTTAAATATGATTGCTTATCAATCTAAGTTTTGAATTTAAGAAAGACTCCAAAAACTTTAGCTTTAGATTTAAGAAAATAAAGTCAACAAAATTTAAAGTAATCATTAATGAAACTAATGAACCATTTGTTTCCATTTAAAGAATCAATACTCATTGGTCCACACATGTCAATATGAATAAGTTGAAGATTACTGATTGTTATAGAATTAATTACTCATTGGTTTAAGATTACTAGACTTGCTTGTTATAGATAAAGGAATATTTACCATAATTTCTTTTATATCCACCTTTTGATATTTATTACTCTCACTAACTTCACTATCTTTAATAAATCTTACATTACTAGTTTTTACAATTTTCGGACTATAATTTAAGTAATAAAATATATACCCTTTAGACTTCTTTAGGTAATTGATAAATTTAATATAATATATATATAATACACACAAAAATTTCATTTAAAAGTATATGATTATAATAAAGGTTGGGAGAGAGGAATTAGTTATTAGATTGTGACAAATTTTCTCTACGCATCAATGGTTTTAACTTTTACAAACTCAAGTATATCATTTATAATATTATTTATATAAATATATTCAATTTTAAGATCTAAAAATTGATAGTTATAATAATAGGTTTATTAAGAAATTTAATAAATAGTAGTATAGTATATATTTTAAAATTAAATATTTTCTATATATGATAAAGAATGTATATATCTAATTAATGATTGTTTTTAATCCTATGAAAATAATAGAATTATATATTACTATTTGATTCTTATATGATTAAAAAAAGAGAAAGAAAAAAAATTTGTTGTTGTGATTATATCGTATGGTAGGGTAAAATTATTTTAGCCTTCATGAAACAAAAATAAGGGAATTAATTAATTTCTTATAAAAAAAATAAAGTGGCCTAAAATTTCTTATTATGGAATTGTTAATTTCATCAAAGTGAAAGATAGTGCCTAATGATAGAGCCTTATGGAGTTTATGCCTTTATAATGTTTATATAAAAAAAAAATTTTGTTTAAACCATTAAAAATGGTGATTGTATGTATTATAAGGAATTGCAAATTCCTTAAAAGGATTATGTTAATTGCTTATATTGATCAAAACACTTTTATATAACAATTAAGTTGCTAATGCATTATGTTGATAAAGTTATGAATGTCTAATTGATAAAATTTGCTAATTGTTGTTTCATACATATAATTCCTTATTTATCAATTGTATTTAAAGAAAAATTACAACACTTATAAGCACTTGTAGTACACATTAGTAAAATATAAAAATTGTCTATTCTAACAACTTAAAGACCTAAATGTTGAGGTCTTTATTGATAATATCTAATGCATTATTTTAATATACATATATTATTTTATAGTTTGCTAGTTACCAAAGTGACCAAACTAATATATTTATCATTATGCATATATTATGATTATAGTTTAATTGTCATTAAAGTGATCAAAGTAGAATGTTTTAACTAATATGCATGACTTATTATTATAATTTGTTAGTTATTAAAGTAATTTAACTTTAAAATGAAGGATATAAGTGAAACTTTTTATGTCATTGATATAGAAATTCATAGAGATAGATCACAACAGATGTTAGAACTATCTCAGAATTTCTAAAGAGATTTAAGATGAAAAATTGTTTTTCCATTATTATACCTATAATTAAAGGAGGGTAAATTTACTCTTACACAATGTCTTTATAATAAGTTAGAGTGAGATGAAATGAAGTAAATACCATATGAATTAGAAATTTTTTGTTATCATATATATACACAAATTTGCACTAGACTTGATATTGTATTTGCAATGAGAATATTAAGAAGGTACCAAAGTAATCTTAGGAAAAAATACTTAAAAATGGCTAAAAAAGGTTACAAGGAATCTTAAAGGAGTCAAAAATTACAAGCTAACACTTAGATACATCAACTATTTGAAGGTAGTCAATGATTCAAATGTCAATTTCACTGGTTGTGTAGACATCAGAAATTCTACTAATAGATACATTTTTATACTTATTGAAGGTATTATATCCTAAAGAAGCACCATGTAGATTATTATTGTTGTACTATATCCTAAAAAAGCATCAAGTAAACTATTATTACTTCTTTCACTATGAAAATAAAATTCATTACGTGTCATGAAATTATAGCATAGACTTTATAGTTGAGGAATTTTATCACAATATTACAAATTATGGATTTTATTTCTAGACCATTAAAGATATACTGTGATAATTTAGTTACATTGTTCTTTTCAAAGAATAATAAAGTGGAAGCCAAAACAAGTATATTGATATAAAATATTTAATTATCAAAAACTATGTTAAAGAATAAATAATTGTAATAGAGCATATTAATTCTACGGCTAAAGGATTGTCAACTAAATTTTATAGGGATCATGTTAAGTATATGAGATTTGTTAACTCTACTTAAATTTTATTTTAGACTATATTCTTTTATGTTTTGGTGTTTTAGAAACTTTTTGGTCATTTGTTAATCAAATTGTAATTTGTGAAAATAAAGATTATTTGCATAAAGTTTAGGACCTAAATGAATTGAGGTCTAAAATTTTTGGTTTCATAAAGTCTTATCTTAATAAAGTTCTTAATTAGAAATTCTCTAACATTATGATACATGGAAGGAAATGTTTCCCAAAGTGTCGTATATATACTATGATAATTCAACTAATTTTCAAAGAAGAATAAAGTGAAAGCTAAAATAAGTATATCAATATAAAACATTTAGTTATTAAAGATCATATTAAAGAACAAATAATTTTAATAGAGTATATCAGTACTCAGCTTATGATTATTGATCTTATGACTAGGGGATTATTGATTAAGTCATATAAAGATCATGTTGAGTATATGAAACTTGTTAGTTTTACTTAAGTTTTATTTTAGACTCTCTAATGTTTTGATATTTTAGAGACTTTTTGGTCATTTGTAAATAAATTTTTATTTTGTGCAAATAAAAATTATTTGTATAAAATTTATTTAAGACCAAAATAAATTAAGATCTAAATTTTATTTTGTTTGATAATTTCTTTTCTTAATAAAGTACTTGATTAGAAATTTTCTAGTATTATGACACATGAGAGGAAATGTTTTCAAGAGTGTTACATAACCACCATGATACATATACAGAAAGTTCTAATTAAGTAAATTACAATTTCATATTAGTTTGTATGAGTAGTATAAGTAATGAACATTATTAAGAGTATCACTTATTTGGAGTCATGTAGATCAAATGAGAGAATATTGAAATTATTCTTAAAATAGCACACATGATTAGAGATAAATATTAAATATTTATTTTTTGGAGTGATAATTGAATAAATAAATATTCACTTATCATATCCCTTTAAACTAATTACAGCCACTTACCCTAGATAAGGATTAATGACTAATTATAAAAGATAAGTATGTGAACTATTAATAAATACTTCCGAAAAGTATTAGGTGATGGACTAGAAGGCTAATTAGTATCACAATTATATGACAAAGATTTGTTCATCAATATGATTAAAAGTACTTTTTTTTTGTTTAATTTATTTTGGCTCATAAGTAATTATTTTTAACATTGGTAACCAAAGGTTAATTCGGCACATCCAATTTATCGCTAATGATTATTTCTTGTTGAATTTATCTGCTGCCTACTTTCTTGTGTCATAATCATCCCGCAGCAGTACAAAAATGGGCTTGCTCGAGGAGAAATGTGTCCAACGCGAACAAATTTTCGTACCGTACGAGAAAACGACATTACAAAAAATAAAAATAAAAATACTTTGTGGTAGTAAGTTCGAATAAGCAAGTGGGGGGGCGGCAAATAAAGAGAGGCGAGAGACTAAACACAATTGCAGGAATAGGTTGATTCCAAAGATTGTAGCCCTGAATCGTCACATACGAGACTACATGCTGACAGATTTCACTAGGGGACAGATAGAGATGTCACTGAATATGTCACGAAGTAAAGCCACCGAACCAGCAACTTTTGTGGGTTTCGGAAAAATCGTCAAAAGCTTGGTATCCCATTGTTATATAGTGTTTCAAGCATTGATGCTTCGTGCACTCTGCTAGGATCCAAATCTTATTATGCGGATCGACCTTCTCTGAATTATAGAAAGAATATGATTGGTGGCAGCTGAGACAAGTGTTTGGTATTGCATGTACTTTCAAGATGGAGAATACCACGTGAATTCACTAATATATGAGTGATAAGTTTTCTTTTTCTTTTTTTTTTCAATAAATAACTTTCAATTTAGGCCTATAGAGGTGATAAAATACACCTTATTGGGGCCCTTTATTTATTTATTTTTTTTATGTCTGAAATGAAAGAGAGACGGGTACCTTGCTACCATGGTCAACAACCTAGTTGTAAGGGTGAATTTCAGATTACTTGTATGAGATAAGACACATTAAAATTCTCTCAAGTGCATTTTATAAAACAAATAACATATGCTGTGCTAATATATTTTCTCTTTTGCAAGGGATTGCTGTTCACGACAAGGACAAGTTTGCATGTAGGAAATGATCATAGGGCGGCAAGAACAAACTTAATATATATGCACTACAAATTAAGAAATAGCTGAACATGTGAAGCGAACTACAAGAAGTTTGTTTTTAGTGTTGGGGACTTCCAGTAGTACACGTCCCCATTTGTCTATTTCCGCGTAGTTCCCGATGAATAAAAAAGAAGTCTTTAAATTTTTTTAAGAATAATTTAATAGTTAAAAATTTATAAATAAAAAAAAAAAGTTTCTGTACGTTCCATATTTAATCCTTATTAATTACTTGTTCGCTTGTAAGGAATAGGGCAAAGGCCAGCAAATAAAATTGCCTTCAAGCTTCACTACCCACCACTGTAATATATGCTTCATATTTTCTTAGATCAGTCAGAAAGTGTTGCATACGTGCATATAGGCTGTAAAGGCACAGAGGTCAAGCACAGGGCAGACTTTCCACTAGCAAAGCTTCACTGCTCGAGATGCAATAATTTTGAAACCTTTGCACGATCTTCTTAATCAAGATATGCAAGGAAATGCGAAGGAGAAATTGTCAAGCTAAATGGAGAGACTAATCGTCCTTCCCGAGGTAATTAATTGTTCATGTTCAAGTTTTCGTTCCAAAGCATTTTTCATTTTGGTCTGGATTTTAGTCTGCATTTTGCAACTATTTATATATATTATTTTCATGATTCTTTCTACAATTGACTATTATGTCACCAAAATCAAACCCAAAGAACAGATTTTTCCCTCGATTCTGATATATTTGCTTGCTAAAAATCCAAAAAAAAAAAAGAAAAGAATAAGAGATAGTACAGAGAGCAAGTGTGGAAAATAATGAGAAAAAAATGTAGATAAAGAGAGAGAATAGAGAGAGACAAGAGCGAAAGTGTTATGAGATGATAGAGCATAGAGAGTGAAAAAGGAAAAAAGAGTAGATATGATGAATGAAAGTAGAGAGAGAGAGAGAGAGAGAGAGAGAGAGAGAGAGAGAGAGATAGGATATAAAGAAAAAATATAGACAGAAAATAAAGAAAAAATATAGAGAAAGGATGGTGAAAAAGAAAGTGTAAGGATAGAAAAGAGAAAGGCTTAAGAGGAAATGTTGATATATACATAAACATCTAAAATTGATGTGAAATTTAATATTAATTCATTATAATTATTAGTTGTAATTGACAAAAAAAATTTTATGTACTATGACCAATAGTTATGATCAATTCGAATCAAATCTTAAGTCTATTCCATGTATCATTTCTCCAACTTTTTTCAAAAGAAAAATGTGAATATGTAGGTTTTCTCTTTCTCATTTGCCAAACATGTTTTTTAATTTTCTGAATACAAAATTAAAAAAAAAAAACAAAAAAGAGAAGAAACTGCAACTTACTACTTTCCTTTTCCTACTTTTGAGAGCATATGAGAAATTCACAAGTCCTTGATAAACCGTGGGCATAAAGGCGCTTGAACGCAGTAAGAATTTCATAAATGTTTTGCTCCTCTAAAAACTGAATTCACATTTGCAACACAGTCAAACTTGAAGCTCAAATACATCAAACATCAATGCTGTTACATGATAAAGGAAAAGGGTATGAGACACACTTCAAGATCACCAACCAAGTGTAGAGCTTTTACTGTCAAACATACAGCTGTTGCGTTTTTTCATCGATGAAGAAAATATTATGGAAGAATATTTACACTCAATACAACTGTTATGGTATTAGAGAAGTTCGCATGGTTCTTACTTTATATTAAGATCCAATGAGCCCCATATTAGCATTTTTATGTAATAAAATACTTTAGGTCTAATAAAGAGTGAAGAAAGCAAAAATAAATGAAAATAATAATAATAATAATAATAAAACAAAAATGAACTATCGTTTTTGTTTGCCTTTCCTTCCAGCAGCCATCGCCAATCGGCACTCCTCTGTCCACAGCAGCCACTGGGACAAAACTCAACCCGAATTGGAACCGAATTGACACGGTTAGATCTGTAACTAGCATTTTTCTTTTACCAGAAAAATGATTGCTTTTGATCAATTTCCTAGCTAACTGCTCCCGAAAAAACATAAAATGGGAATAAAATATATTTTTATGAAATGCCGCATAGACAATGATTTTTTTGTAATGTGTTGATTAATTAAAAAAATATATAATATCATATAATTATTTATATGAAATAAATTAAGGTATGTATAATGCAAAGTCACATAAATCGTTGGTCTAACTGCAAATCTATGGGTTTCAATTAAGGGATATAACCACTACTAAACTAAAGAGCATTTGCTTGGTATTTAAATAAATAATTAAAATTTTAACCCCAAATTAAAAATACTTATTAATTAAAAATTATCATCATTTTTATATTGTTATTTGTTCAATATATTAATTTTTTTTATCTCTTTTATTGTATTAAGAAGAATTTTTTGCCTATAATATTATCATATAAATATTATACGTATAATTCAAATATATTTTATTTTGTAAGTAAATTTACATAAATTTTTATTAAAAATTAATGAGAATAAATTTTAATTTAAAAAAAATAACATTAGACATGCAATTTTAAATAATTTTTTTTTTGCAATTTTTCCTATAACCCAATTTGTTTTTGTCCCAACTAACTGCTCCAAAAAAAACATAAAATGTGTATATATATATATATATATATATATATATATATGTATGCATCCAAACAAAAGACCTTAATTATATAAATGTATTGACATTTTAGGTCATGTTTAATCCCAACATAAAGAATCTGATCCACTTTTCCTCCCTTCAACAATGGCTACTTTAGTTTCGAAAGTTAACTGTAGTCTAGGGCACAATATCTTTAGAGGACTACGCTCTACCATGTACCATAGATATGTAAGTAGTTGAAAGTTACCCTCTCTATACACAGTTAACTAAGAACACACTTTTACAACAATAGCACTGGTTTTGGACCGCCAAAATCGAAGTGAATCTTCTTTTGTTCCGTAACAACCTTTGGCAAAACCTTCGTGGACTTACTAGCGTCGGAAGCACAAAGTACCGGTAGATTCTTACGAGCCACCTTCTCTACATCAAGCTCTAAGGAAGGATATGAGAAACAACCTTGTTAGTCACCCAATGGGTCTTTTGACCTCTATTGTACAAAAAAAATAAATAAATAAATAAAAATAAAAGCTAATATAGTTCACGATTTTTTTTGGTTTTGTAGGCCACCGTATTGAAGTTTACCCTACCTTATTCACAAAAGAATAGTGTTCGTAGAACTACATTTGTCTATTTTCTAACTCTTAGTTAAACCTCGTTTGCTCAACTCAGTTATACCTAGCTCACCTTTGTGGTCTAGTCTCATGTGCTACGACTGAGTAGCACTAGAATTTGAATTTGCTGTTGATAAAACATTAGCAGCGCAAACAACTGTGCTTCCCTGAAGATGATAGAGGTCATTTACCTTCTTCTCTTTTGTCACGATCTATGCGCCCTTGCAAGCATTTTATTCCACTTTTAGCCGAGTATCGGTACTTATGATTGTCAAGAATGTCCACACAAATGTTCCAATAATGTCATCATTTGTTGTGATTCAAACAATACTCTCAGCAATAACAAAACGAGACTCACTGTTTCTTAATAAAACTGTTCTACTACTAATTGATTTTTACGTGAAAAGTCCATGCTTCTTGCAACATATATAGAATTTACAACCTAAATAAACAACTCATCATCTAAGATGCTAGTTAATACTATTTGAATATTATCTACATTAGCACTTTCTATTTCACTAGGGACAAATGATGCATCAAGAGAATCATTAGATTTTTGCTTATGTTTGTACTTTAGACAACTCAATCGAATATGTTCATTTTCATGACAATGATGACAGGTTGCTCTGCTATGTCTATATTTGAATTTAGATTTGCCTTTGCTGATGGACCCTTTTTGAGTTGTTTTACTTCTAACAATTGACGTTCTACAAAATTTCCTGCCATCTGCTTTTTCAAATTTTCTTGAATTTAATGATACTTTTATGCCGTCTAAGCGATAATTTTTTCTAGCACATAGCATCGTATCTAAGAAACCCTCACATGACAGAAGTAGCTTACACAAGATGATAATCTGATCCTTGTCATCAATTAGGATATCAATATTTTCCAATTCTAAAATTACCTTATTAAACCCATCAAGGCGATTTTGAATGGTTGTTTTCTTCTATTTGTAGAGTATATAGTCGATATTTTAAATAAATATTTTGGACCACAAACTAGCTAGCATGATTTGATTTGCAACTTTTCCTTATACCTCATCCGACAAGCACAATGGTATTCATCTGTATGCCTTATCCATGAACTCCTCATTATCTTGTTTCGTTAGAGTCTACGGTAATTCTTTATTGCCGTTTGATGTCTCGGTTCCTTGCTGAATTAATAAAGTCCACATTTTGATGCACTACACGTTGAAATCATTTGTACCATTGAAAGTTCCCCACCTTATATTTTGTTGACAATGTTGACTTCGTCGTCATCACGAAAATTAGTTGGGTTCTGATACTAGTTTGGTGTGACTAACCATTAAGTCCTTGGATCCAAACATATAAATTCGTGGGAGAAATTAATAGCATTAGTTCAAAAAATTCTTAAGAATACAAAAATTTAAGTGGCTTGGTTTTAAGCTTACATCTATGACCAAAAAATAAATAAATAATCAGAGCATTTTATCATGAAATAGTAAGAAATTTACAAAGCACACTCGTCATTTCTGCCTGCTCAAAATTCACTCGGGCTAGACTTCCCTCAATTCTTACTTCCTCTCTATCTATGTTTTGTTTCAAAACTCAAATACTCGATGAAGGAGAAACGTTAGGCCGAGAGCCAGAACCTTCAATACAGATAACCAATCAAACCGTAAGAAAAAAACTGTTTTTGACAGAAAGTCAATTCAATGCAAAGTCTCCGCATCCCTCTTGCTCTTCTTCATGCACTAATGGATGCATGATACGCGTGCATGATTTGGCAAGCAATTTCCTTTTCCTTCATCTCTTTCTAACCGTCTTTTCTTGACTTCTGGCCGCTAGTCGAGTAACTGCCAACTTTTGCCAACAATATATCTACTCTCTAGGACAAGCCTCCTCGGTACCTTGAACCGTTCCTCGCAGCCGTCATCCGCCGCTTGCGAGCAGCGAAAGACAAGCAGGTATTTCACTTTCGATCAAAACCAGACTCGGGAAATATTATTTTTTAAGAGGGGTCAGTTTCGTGCGATGAAACACAAGCCTCGTTGATGTCCAGATTTTCATTATTCTAATAATATTTTCAAATTGCATGTGCAACAAGCCACGTAAATTCTAGTCATCATCAAGACGATGGTGATCATATTTATAACGATTACGATCTTATTAGACCAGCTGAAATGACACTCTTAATTATCTTGTAGCATAGTCTCTCCTAATTAGGCCCGTAGAGGAATAGGCATTATCAAAAAAAAAAAAAAAAAAACAGAAGAAAAGGAGAAGTAAATCACATGCATTATAATGATCAGCGAGCTTCCGTGGCTTAGAAGGGATAGGCTTGAGCCGATGAAATAAATTTCTTGTAAAATTAAAATAATAATAATAATAATAAAAAAGTCTATATGTATCTAATTTTTTATCATACCTTACAAATATGGGGATATTATGTACTAGGACGCCTTGTGCATTGGAATGTCTTTTTTTTTTTTTTTTAATCACATGTAACTCTGCAGTCGATACTTTAACTAAGTGGGTTATTACCTGAAGTTTTAATTTATAGCTTGAATATGATTTTTTTTTTTAATTTTATTTGAGCAGTTACACTTATGATACTTTGATATATTCTGCATTTTAATAGCACTCCATGTGCTATATTTGTTGCTGATATTTTAGTTAAACAGATTGTTATTAAAAGTTTTGATTTTATAGTTTGGATACGATGCTTTGAGATATCTTGTAATTTTAGTAGAGCTCCTTATGCTATTCTATTAGTGCTTTCCTTTTGTTATTCATATGATAATTGACCAACTAATAATTTTGTGAAATAATTTACTTTTAGACTTATAAAAATATTTATAGTTAAAAATTCTTAACTAGATAGGAGAATATTTTAGTTAAATAAGAAAATACTTAATTTTGTTAAAAATATTAATTAAATTAAAATATTTTGAAATAAGTAAATAAATTTTAAAATTAAAATTAAAATATAATTTTTAGAATAATAAAATATAACCTTCATAACATATTTTACATTAGAACCTCCACTGGAAAGGAATTCGTCTTTGAATTAACAAAAAACTAACATTTTTCATGATAAATAAATAAATAAATATTTTGAATATAGCAAGGTCTTCAATTTTTTATACTTTCTCCTTTGCGCAACAATCTCCAATAGATTAATAATGTGCACCAATAAGAACATCAAAGTAGAATAGAATTTCTCCATCCTAATAAAATCAACAATATTTGACACTTGAGGTAAATAATCAATAAGTGAATTATAAACATGTTTCTCTGCAGAATCAGTACCAACACTAATTTCTAACTTTTCTTTAAGACCTTACTCAATCTTACAAGTAATTATTATATTTACTCTATAAGTATGTTGAGAAAAATTATCAAATTTTAACTTTTTCTTCAATTGTTTATTCTTGAACTAATAGAGAATGAAAATCAATGAAATTAATTTTTATTTTTAACATAAGTTGAACCTCTCGAATATATGAGATCGACATGTACTACAATTAAATGGCTATAACAAATTATGATAAGTTTCACAAAGATTTTCAAAATATCATTTCGATTTTTTATTTAGTTTATATAAAATCTCGTCATAGTAAGATAAAATTTTAAAATTAACAACTTACTCATTTTTACCATAAATAAATTTTAAAATTATCTCATTAGAGCTGATATTATTGAACAATTAATTACATCATAATCAAGTTTGCTACTTATAAGTTTTAACTTTTTCTTTTCTTAAATATTATAGAACTCAAGTAAATTTCAAATTCTATAAATCATCTCACAAAATTATTCAAAAAGAGATTCTATCAAAGAAAGAAATTCTGAATTAAGAAACATAACCATGAATAGAGTGACTATGAGTAAAAGATCAAGTGTGAGATTTATTGTATTTATAATTTCAGCATAACACTCTAAATAGAATCTCTTTTCTTCAAGATTAATGTCGCTGAGGATATTGTTGTGGACTTTGTAAGACCAATTGACGCGGACAGAAGTGTAGAAAATAAAATAACCAAAAACCGACACTCTAGAAAAAAAATAATAACTCAAAAGGATATTTTCATATTATTTATGTGATAACTGATTATTGATACTTTTGAGAGATAATTTAATTCTTAGATTTATATAAATATCTATAATTAAAAATCTCTAGTTAGATGAGATAAGTTGCTAACTAAAGGAAAAAATATTGAATAACTAAATAGGAAAAATTAAATAAAAAAATTAAATATTTACATAATAAAAAATATTTGATGACTTAGTATTCTAAAATAATTTAATTAAAAATTTTAATTATATTAAAATATTTTAAAAATTATAATATAATTTATAAGATAATAAAAAATAATTTTTATAACATATATTACATAAAATAAAATAAAATAAATGAGTAATATGATCCAGGTGTTGATCTGGGAAGATTTTTAATTTTTATATTAAGCAAATAATACACTTATATATTTGGATCATTTCAGCACTTGAAAGCAACCAGCAGTGTTCAAACGCCCAAAAACATGCTTGTGCTAATCTGAGATTTGAGACACCCACATGTCCAATTCCACTGAAGACCCCAAGCATTTTGTTGGGTGGCAGCTTCGAAGGAATCCAAAAACTAAAAATCCGATGAGCTTGGTGAAGGGGTTTATAGGTGATTTTTATTTTAATTTTTTTAAATATAATTTATTTATAATTTTATACTATTTAATAAATAAAATTTATTTAAAATTAATAATAATAATAATAAAATAAATTTATATAATACAAAATTATAAACAAGTTATAATTATATATAAAAAAAAGGATGATTAAATATAACAACTGCCTATAAATAATGCAATGGAATCTGTATTTCGGAATGTGAAAGTTACAGTATCCAGTGCCGTTATCATTACAATGACTTCCTCAAGCACCCCTTTGATCCACCGCAGCGACCCATCATCACTACATTCGCTCTAAGTTGAAAGGTGCACTAGAAAACATTTGAAAACGTTAAGTCTGGTGCCAGATTTTCCAAACGAAATGTTTGCACAGCCATAACTTATCTTTTTGCAAATTTCTTTTTTTTTGGGTACTGATGCAGTACTGCCAAAAACTTCAATGTTTTGTTAAACAAATATACGGAAAACATTTGTGGGAGAAATACGCTTCTGTTTGAATAGAGTTGATGTGTGGCTTTTAATGAAGTAGTTAGTCAGAAAGTGGTAAGTGGGTGAGCATCAGAGCAAGGACTGACAGAAGACTAAAGGCTGGTATTTGACAGGATGGGCATGGGATTGTTGAAGCAGAAGTTGAGCCATGACAATATGCAGGAGGACGTCAAGCCCAGAATGCAAAATAAGCTACAGAATATGCATAGCATGTACAAGGTTGCTGATGAAGGATATGCAAACTTCCTAAGGAGGCTCAGGAATAGACTTTGCGGGTACTTAACTTATTATACAATAAAAAAGAAAAAATGATGTTCTTTATTATTTTTTTTTTTTCTTTTTCTGATTGATGTTTATAGTTCACTTGGAAACAGGGTGGGAATTGAACTTCCGAAAATAGAAGTTAGATTCGAACATTTAACCGTTGAAGGAGAGGCATATGTTGGTCGTCGAGCACTTCCCAATTTGCTAAACTCTACTTTGAACACAATTGATGTAAAATTTCCTCTGCATTCCTTAGAATCTTTTGCCGCATTGCAAGTTTCATGAATTAATGTTTCCTCTGCTAAAGCTAACTGTGGATGTAACGACTGTAAATGTAACATTATTTATTATCATAGACCATTCTAGGAGTGGTCGGTGTTTTTCCATCCAAGAAGAAGGCTGTCCAAATGCTACAAGATGCAAACGGCATAGTAAGACCATCAAGGTATGATCATTCTGTTTTATCTCCATATATGTTTGTTTTACAGTAGTTGGATTCATCATGACGATTTGCTCTTCAGGTTGACACTGCTTCTTGGCCCCCCTGGATCTGGAAAAACAACTCTGCTACGTGCACTTTCGGGGAAACTTGAAGAGGATCTAAAGGCATGTCTTTTCTCCCTAGTCTCCTTTCTCTGTACTTCTATCAGGTCATATGTACTAACTAGCTTCAACTTTTTGTTCGACACACTGATAATTTCCAAAAATGAATAGGTGATGGGGAAAATTACTTACTGCGGCCGTGAGTTTTCAGAATTTGTTCCTCAAAGAACCTGTTCTTATGTCAGCTCTCTTACCTCTCACCATGCTGAGATGACAGTTCGCGAGACGTTGGATTTCTCAGGCCATTGCTTAGGAGCAGGGATAAAAACCGAAATTCTGATGCACCTGGCAAGACAAGAGGAAAAGGCAGGCATCGAACCAGATCCTGTGATCAATGCATTCATGAAAGCTGCAATGGCTGGCCAGCAAAATGTATTGATTACAAACTATGTTCTAAAGGTCTGTCTTTTTCCATCACAAGCTTGTGTCATTTTCTTATGTGTATCGATCTCAACATCTTATCTATTACTTGATAGCTGCTTGGCCTGGATACATGTGCTGATGTATTAGTTGGAGATGAGATGAGAAGGGGAATCTCTGGTGGAGAAAAGAGGCGTCTAACTACTGGTGCTGATAATTACTTTCAAAATCCTATGTTGTATGATCAATATTTAAAAATCGGAAGCTTAACATCAAATTTAGATTTTTCATGTACCTCGAAAAAGTATCACTAAATGCCTTTTCTTTTCTGTTTAAAACCTTTTGATCCGTTATCACATTTTCAGGATATTAATCACTTAAACAGTTAAACACTTGGATTGAGTAACTAAATTTTATCAACCAGAATGTGTATGATCTTGAATTTTTTTTCTCTACATTCCTAAGCACAATTTTCAACTCAATGCAGGAGAAATGTTGGTTGGGCCAGCAAGAGCATTCTTCATGGATGAAATATCAACGGGGCTAGACAGTTCTACCACGTACCAAATTATTAAGTTCTTAGGACAAATGGTTCATATCATGGATATGACCATGGTTGTCTCTCTCCTGCAACCTGCACCTGAGACATTTGATCTTTTTGATGATATAATCTTACTTTCAGAGGGTCAGATCGTGTACGAGGGCCCTCGAGAGAATGTTCTTGAGTTCTTTGAATATGTGGGCTTCAAATGCCCAGAAAGAAAGGGAGTTGCAGACTTTCTGCAGGAAGCAACTTCCACAAAAGACCAGGAACAGTACTGGTTTAGAAGGGAACAACCTTACAGATACATATCAGTGCCTGATTTTGTTCAAGCCTTCAATTCCTTTCACATTGGTTCAAGGCTTTTAAATGATCTTAGTATTCCTTTTGACAAATCTGGTGTCCTTTCATCTGCATTTATTACAGAAAAGTATGCAATGCCTGGCAGGGAGCTCTTTCAGGCATGCTTTTCCAGGGAATGGATGCTGATGAAGCGCAAATATTTGGTGTACATATTTAGAAGCATCCATATAATACTCACAGCCGTAATATCTCTGACCGCCTTTCCAAGATCAGAGATGAAAGCTGGTCAAAGACAAGATGCAACAAAATTTTTTGGAGCACTGTTTTTGGGTCTCATGAATATTATGTTTAGTGGAATGGTAGAGGTTCCTATGATGGTTCTTCGGCTCCCTGCATTCTTCAAGCAAAGGGATTCATTGTTCTTCCCAGCTTGGGCTTATGGCTTGCCTATCTGGCTCCTGTGCATTCCCATCTCAGTTTTGGAATCTGGAATCTGGGTAGCTCTAACTTATTATCCTCTTGGATTTGCTCCATCTTTCAGTAGGTCAGTGCTGTTTTTCATGTTTCTAGTTTTGCTTTATGTTTCTGTTCATTTTGGTCTGATAGTTATTCAATGATGCAATGTGGTGGTTATGAGAGCTCCCTTTTACATGACATTTCTCCAACTTTTCAGGTTCCTCAGACAGTTATTGGCTTTGTCGAGTTTGCATCAAGCAGCTCTTTCTCTCTTTCGTTTCATGGCTGTAGTTGGAAGAACTCAAGTTCTTGCACACACACTTGGTGCTTTTGTCATGCTGATGTTTGTTGTTCTTGGTGGTTTCATCGTCACCAGAGGTAGGAAACCAGCTTAGTCAAGTACCCTGAAAAGTTAAGAAATCTTAATGAATAGACATGGACCAGAATCTCTTGTATTCCGATTATTTGAGAATTTGACAGGAGCAATATCAACTACCCTTTTAACTTTTTGTCTTTCAGATGAGATTGGACCATTGATGAAATGGGCCTCTTATATTTCCCCTGTGATGTATGGACAAAATGCAATTTCTATCAATGAGTTTCTTGCTGACAGATGGAAAGCTGTAAGTTAAACACATTAGAAATCTCATCGCCTATTATCAATTTTATCAATTGAAATTCTCCACTGAAAAAAGCATACATTAGCAGAAAAATGTTTAGATTCAACATTCATAGGCCTAATAACATTAAATCTCTCTATCACAGCCAACCAGCGACCCTGGTGGATCCACACTTGGGAAGTCTCTTCTGAAGGAAAGAGGTTTCTTTGTAGATGAATACTGGTATTGGATTTGTGTAGCTGTGCTTCTTGGGTTTTCTCTTTTGTTCAACTTACTCTTCATTGCAGCACTAATGTTTTTGAATCGTAAGTCATGATTCTAATTATCTATCCTTTTGTGTACCAAATTGAATTATTATGTTCACGTTTTGTCTATTTTTTCTGTTCATTGTACATCAGCTCTACATAATTCTAAAGCTGTAATTACTGATGACGATTCTAACAATGTCTCGGACCAGCAATTGGCACCTAATTCTGAAGGTCAGTAGCCTGGTATATGTGACTACTCTATCACTGTGTGCATAAGCTTCTCCTCTGTTAGCATTTAGTTGAATATGATCGGTACACAAAAATCTCCACAACCTGACAATAGAAACTGAAGAAATGGAAACATCCTAACTGCTACTTCCTAGTGAATAATGCAAGACAATTACCCATTTCATGTGGATTTGCTGTCATTACGTTTGAACAACTCTTGTGTTGATGTGCCAGTGACCAGTGTTGAAATGAGTGGCAAGTCGTTACTTAATGTTGCAAGAGCTAAAAGAGGAATGGTTTTGTCGTTCCAGCCTCTTTCAGTTACTTTCAGCCATGTGAACTATTATGTGGATATACAAAAGGTAAGTCAAATATATGCTCCAGGGATTCCAAGCTTCAGAATATTAATTCTAAGTTGACCTCATAAATGATAATTTTTTAATTTATCAGGAAATAAAAAGCCTAGGTATGGCCAAGAGCCGGTTGCAGCTCCTAGAAGATGTTAGTGGTGCTTTTAGACCTGGTATTCTAACAGCATTAGTTGGGGTAAGTGGTGCTGGGAAGACAACTTTGATGGATGTATTAGCAGGAAGGAAGACTTCTGGGTATGTTGAAGGAAGTATCAGCATCTCTGGTTACCCTAAAAACCAAGCCACATTTGTTCGTGTCTGTGGTTATTGCGAACAGACTGACATCCATTCACCGTATGTTTCAGTATACGAAGCTATTTTGTATTCTGCTTGGCTTCGTCTTCAGGAGGATGTACAAAAAGAAGCACCAAAGGCATGCTAAGATTTTCTGTTTTTATAGACACCCATTAGTTGTTCTTGTGTTTACACAACTCAACATGTAGGCAATAGGGCTTGATGTATTTGTTTCTTGTTATAGATGTTTATTGAAGAAGTTATGGATTTAGTTGAGCTTAAACCACTGAGGAATGCTTTAGTAGGACTTCCAGGAGTGGATGGTCTTTCAACTGAACAGAGAAAGAGACTCACAATAGCGGTGGAATTAGTTGCTAATCCATCGATCATCTTCATGGATGAGCCCACATCAGGGCTTGATGCTAGAGCTGCTGCAGTTGTTATGCGCGCTGTGAGGAACACGGTTGATACAGGAAGAACTGTGGTCTGCACGATTCACCAGCCTAGCACTGATGTCTTTGAAGCTTTTGATGAGGTCTACTTCAGTTTCGAACATGCTCAACTTTATTTCCTCCATTTGTGATGATTCATTCCCAGTGGGCTCCATAAACCCTCATGTTGGATTCTATTGCAGCTCTTGTTGATGAAAAAGGGAGGACGACTGATGTATGCCGGACCTCTTGGCCATCATTCTCATAAGCTTATTGAATATTTTGAGGTGCATTGTTATTTATCATTCAACATTATCTGGAAAATTTAAACACTTATATGGCACGCATAGTTTCACCAGTTCTACCCATTTTTCTTTTTCCCAAATGTTCATGGTCCTCTTTAGGCCTCAACACTGTTTTGATTTGAATAAAAACCAGAACATGTAGTCAATGTATCTCACGAACAGTTTCAATGAGAAAATAATCCCTGTGAATCCTTTCTCTATTGATTATATTGCAGGGTATCAAAGGAATACCGAAAATCAAAGAGGGGTATAATCCTGCTACCTGGATGTTAGAGATCAGTTCTCCTGCAGTAGAAGCTAGACTTGAGATCGACTTTGCAGAAATTTATGCCCACTCTGATCTTTATAGGTAAGTCGGTTTGTGATTACTAGTACGCTGTTTTCCATTTCTGATCTTTTGAGCTTGTACACTGATCTTGCATTAATATTCAAACATTTTTCAGGAGAAATCAGGAGTTAATCAAAGAACTCAGCACTCCACAATCAGGTTCCCAGGACCTTTACTTCCCCACCAGATACTCCCAAAACTTTTTAACTCAATTCAAGGCTTGTTTCTGGAAACAACACTCATCATATTGGAGAAACTACGAGTTCAATGCTATTCGATTCTTTATTACAATAATCATTGGCATATTGTTTGGTCTCGTCTTTTGGGACAAAGGCTCCAGATTGTAAGTCTACATTTCTTCACATTTCACAACGTGAAGAGGACATTTTTCAGGCGGTGGTGACTTATTTACATGGTTGACAGGGACAAACAGCGAGATCTTATTGATCTTATGGGATCTACTTATGCTTCTGTAATTTTACTTGGAGCTCTGAATGCTGATACCATCCTACCTGTTGTGGCCCTGGAGAGAACAGTTGTCTACCGTGAACGAGCAGCAGGCATGTACTCTACATATGCCTATGCATTTGCTCAGGTAATGAATCGAATGCTACTTTGAGTACTTGGTGTAACGTGTCCTTTGTCCGTGTCAGACCACAACAGCTAATCTGATTTTGCTGTTAATGAAAAATTTTTGATCCAGGTGGCCATAGAAATGATTTATGTTGCGATCCAATCTCTTGTTTACGCTCTTCCTCTGTACCCCATGATTGGGTTCCGCTTCCATTTGGACAAGTTCATGTACTTCTATAACTTCATTTTTATCTGCTTCACATACTTTTCTTTGTTCGGGATGATGGTTGTTGCCCTCACTCCTAGCCCTCAACTAGCTGCTGTTCTCATGGTCTTCTTTGTGAACATCTGGAACTTGTTCTGTGGTTTCTTACTTCCCAGGCCAGTAAGTAATTTCGCTCTTGAATCTAACCAGCAACTTATTATGATCATTTCACTTGAAGTAACATTCTAAGTATTACTGCTAAAAATGTTGCAGCTAATCCCCAAGTGGTGGAGATGGTTTTACTGGTGCAATCCAGTCGCTTGGACAATTCACGGCATCACCACATCTCAGGTTGGGGACAACAAGAGGTTTCTTCAGATTCCAGGATCACAACCAATGCACGTAGATAGATTTGTGAAGAAGTACTTTGGTTTTCATCATGACTTCCTCCTGCCACCATTCCTCGCAAATATTGGTTGGGTCCTCCTCTTCTCCCTTGTCTTTGCCCTCGCCATCAAGTTCTTGAACTTCCAGAGGAGATAAGAGAATCATAACTGCACTGATGAAATTAAAAATTCAGGAGTTGTAACTAGAACAGCCAAGTGTATAGGATTTTTCAGTTGAGTCATATCACAAAATTTTTCCATAAATTGAGTTAATCCCCCCCCCCGGGGCCCAAAACCACACAAACACAACATATGAATCATAATTCTTTTTGTTGTTTGTTTCCTTACTAGAACCTGTAAATGTTCTTGCATATATCTATGAAAATTCAATTTGTACAATACATATTTGCATCATTACTCTGATGTCTGTATATTAACCTCCTTAGGCATTCAAGTAGCCGAATAGTTTCTTTGTATAAACAAAGATAAGGATGTATAAATGTGACCATTCCTTAGAATTCACATTGTAGAATCTCATGCAGTTCAAGTTAAGTTAAACTATGTTTGAGTATTATGTTCCACAAGTGCTCCTTTTAAACTTACTAGCTGATCCCTTTTCCAGCTTCAGCACAGCATTTGTGCTGCATCAATCATAAGTCTACTTGTGCACCTTTTTCTTCTATTCAATTTTTTAACCTTACTATCTCTAAAACCTGTCTTCTTCTTTAGCAGGATTCTTAAAACTTATCTTCATCCGTTTCTTATCCGATATCAAATTAGAAAGTTTTAGATCTTCATCGCCGTCCCTGTAAGCAGAGCTGCCAATCTTTTAAAGGCGTGCATTTTCAGCTTAGCAGTCGACAGTGGTCTGATGTGAAAGTTTGAGTTTGCGTAGCTTAAAAGGAAACGTTAATTGACAACAAATGCTTTAACTTCAAGAAGGAAGATAGCCAACATAACATAAATCAACCTAACAAGCACGAACGCATTACAATCTCATTGCTTTAGTTTCCGGGGATGGTTCAGAAAGTTCCAGTTGCAGCTTATATTTCATTGTCACTCTCTACCCTTCAATGGTATGCTGGATGTTTTGGGCATTTCAACATTTTTCACCTCTATAAATCATTCCACAATGTAAACCAGAAGATTCAAAGGTGAAAAAAGAGAGACCTTTATGTCGACTCCAAAAGTTTTCAGTAAATTCAGAGGTTATGTTATACAAATATTTTTCCCCCACAACCAGGGACGCAGGCAGATGGAATTTAGAGACATGAATATCCTCTCGCTCACAATTATGCTATGGTATGTCAGCAGAACCTAATTAAGAAACAAAAAAAGTCCAGTAGACAAAAAGCAAAATGAGGATATTCATTGAAAAAAATCATTATCCTGTGCTCATTTCATCCAAAAGACAAAAGGTTGATTGAATCTGCAAAATTCCCAGATGAATATCTATTTAATCCATTACAGTAAACATCTCTTTAGGCCATAGACAAAACTTTTGTTCATTGCACTGGCAACGCAAGACAACCTAATCCATTTTTGTTTTGAGTCTATACCAACAAAAGGCAAAAGACGTGTTGTAGACCATTTACCTTCATTCTAAATATAAACTGATTCAACTTGTTCCTAGGTATTAAAAGATGCTTCTGCAACTGCCTCAATCTCCTTCTCGCTTTTGACTACACACTACTTCTTGGTCTCAAGTCCAAGTTTATCAAGGTCCCCTGCGATGCCCAAATAGCCATATAAAACGCTTTCTACCTTGTCTGCTGGAGTGCTTTGAGTTTCCTGACTGCTCCTTATGGAACTATCAAGACCAAATTTCTGGAACTCAGCCGTTCCAAGTTTGTTTGCAACATAATGCTTATGAAGCCTCTCTGCCTCTAGCAAACTAGAAAAAGTGCCACTAAAATTCACCACCATCATGCTATGATTTGCAGCTCTCCCCCGGCAGATATTGGCCATCCCTCGACCAAATCCAATCTCTGAAATTTTGATTGCAAAAAGGAAGCAAGAAACAAAAGGAGTAAGAACAATACATCATACAAAAGAACCACTAGACAACAATTCAACAAGTATCACCCCAATTTTTGGGGAAAAAAGCCAGCTCATTGTTTCGGTCATAAGTGCATTAATTCAAATTTGAACAAAGACATCCATGTGGAAGCCATCTGTTGAAAAAGCAAGGGCTCCACATGGAAACTCTATCTGCAGACAGTCCTTAGCATTCTTCATGATGTGTAATCAAACAAATGGAAAAAAGCTAGAATTTCAAAACTCTTTAGGGGCATACAGTATATGGTAGCAGGAAGATGAGAAGAAATCTCAATAACAAATAAAAAAGGAAAAAAAAAAATCAGAAGATCTATGAACAGATAAGGATTCCAATTATAGGATAGGACAATAGTTGTAAAGGGCATCTCACTACACGAGTCTCTCACACTATGTGATCTTGAGAAGGGTGAAATATACACGACCTGACTTTTGTTTTCATAAAGAAGTTGTTTTAGTAACTTGAATCTATGACCTTTATATCACAATTGAATAACCTTACAATTATACTAAGAGTCGTCCTTCTATATTACAACAGTTGTAATGATTAAATTATTAATCAATAAGGAAGAATTAAAAAAAAAAAAAAAACTGCATAATTCAGAGGGAATATTGGGAAAATGGGAAAAAATCATGGAAGTACTCACCACTAAGAAGAGAGCCAAGCTGTTCCACGCTTACAATCATTCGTTCTCCAGGATTATCACTTGTTACAGAACTGTTGTGAATGATAACAACTGGAGGCCAGATAATGAGGTCTTCTTTGATTGAAAAGGCTTCAGAATCTGGCAATATATGCCGAGCCCATGAACCTTTTGGCATGTGCATGCAACTCCAACCCATCAACACACAAAGTGCTTTGTGGAGACCCAAATGCTCTGTTCTATACCCAATCTGACAAGATGTGAAGGCATGCTGTGCCAAGCTTGATGTATCTACAAAATCTTTAGAGTCGCTGATAGAACAGGAATATAAGTAAAGCAATCAACAAGAAAGAAAGCTTATGTTAAACAATAGAACCAAACAGGCCACACCAAAGAAAGATGAGCTATTTCAAGTTACAGACTTGAGAGTGCACATTGATGAACCATCTACAAACACGGAATATTTGTCACAAGTCAGGAACACACCTATGAACAAGCAAAGCCATAGAGAATCCTGGCTAGGCCATAAAGGTTCTTGATCAACAAATATAAATAAATGGCCAGAAAAGCGAGTAATCAAAGACTGACAAAGGATCCCACATTCCAAATAAAATAGTCTTGCCGTGTATAGATAGCATTACTAAGGTGTAACATGCCGCTGATCCACATCTACAAATAACTCTTCTTCGTGGATGCTAATACATATAGAAGTAGAAAGAAATTTATCTGAACTGCAAAGAGATATATGTTGCTATCACCTAAGAGACTTCATCCCAGAAATACTGCTCTCTTCAACCAATCCACGTGGTTTGTCATTATCATGTGGAAAGTGTAATTTCACAATGCTCAAGTACCTATGACAACAGGAGACATGATAATACTATTGATCAACACAGAAGAGATAGAATGAAGGACACAAGATAGGTATTCCTCCAACCATTATTTAATACCTTCAAGGACTTATTGCCTCCTTTATATTACCACATTTGTCTCTTGGCCCCTCTTCAAGTGAGGACATGGCAAAACTACTGATGAAAGGCAAAAGGAAAGAAAAAGGACACAAGATCGTGATTTCTCCACACATCTAATAAGATCCCCAATGACATTATTGCCTACTTCGTACTCCAACCATTCTTGCTTTAGCCCTTTTCATGCAGGTAAAATGTAGCCCTTATAATCTAAACCACCTTGTTTATTATGTCCATCATTAGAGAGGCATAGGCCTTCAAACAGAGCACCTTTTGCGAACATACGACAAGTACTCTAGAGTCCAAGAGGTTCCTTTTTATGAAAAAGAAGTGAAGAAGATGTCCAGTATAGTGTTTTCAGCCATTAGGCCTTGCCTCCAAACTTAGCACAAGTTTAGCAAGTTCCAATTCCGGGTGCCTTTTAAACTCAAAATGACATACAAAAGGACTCAGTTTAAAAGTCCCGTGCCCCCTTAGCCAGAATATAGGTACTAAGGAAAATATAGAGCAAGTCCTGATTCCCCAAACAGCAATTACATTCTGCCATGACTAATTGGCCACAAAGAACACCAGCATCACTACGGTTAGCCTCTAGACCACTCAAAAAACAAGACCAGAAACACTTGCTCCTACCATACATCCATAACCATTGGTCCCACAGGTTCTAACATGCATATGAAGGGTTTAAAACTTGCAACTTTAAAATTTTTGTATTGCTAGACCAAAGGGAATAAATGATTGTTAATAAACTCAACTCATTGTTCCAGCCGTAACCTGTCCTTAAAATGTGTGACATATCTAGACCTCCATCTCAATTGGCTCTTAAACCCAAAAAAAGAAAAAAAAAAAAAACAGCCTCAAGCATAGCATATATCTAAAAAGACCCAACCAAAAGCTTTCCTTCACATTTCAAGAAAAAGTTCCCCATGCAGCATCAATTTGCCCTTTAAGGTTTGACGTCGATGCTTTTTTTTTTTTTTTTTGAACTTTTTTTTTTTTTTTGGATAGATTGTTGGGGATTTTTTTTTAAAAAAGAAATAAATTAGTGTTTTTCAAAGTTTGGCTTCACAAGGGATTGATTGTAATTATTATTATTATCCTTATTATTTTATCTATTTTATTTATTAAAAAATGTATTAAATTATATATAATACAATACAATAACTTTTTATATTTTCATAAATTTTATATTTATTTTATAAAATTTAAAATATGAAATTTTAAATTTTTAATCATTAAAATATTTATGAAGGTCGATAAGAAGTTGTATTCGGAGAATAAAATTGTGTTTTTTTTTTTATTTCAATTCTCAACAAAAATAAAATTATATCTATTGTTATTATTATTTTTGTTTTGATAAATAAAAATTTGTGTTTATTATACTTCGAGCTTGTGATCTTATTAGATCTTTCCACCAGTTTTCCTATGCTCTCTCTCTCTTTTTTTTTGTTTCCCTTTTTCTTTTACAAAAGACATAACATATTTGATATATTTTGAAAAATCAAAAATATATTTTTTTGTCATAAAAAAAATTAAACTACATTAGAGGAAAATGAAAGTTCTGTCTTTATGGCTCTATCTTTTCTTCCCACTTAAAGAGTATAATTGGCTTCTTAAAATCTGAAAGTGTGCAGAAGGAGAAGGTTTACGTAATCTGTAGGAGAATTATTAAAAAGAATTAGAGATGTTAAAGTCATATTTAGGTTTTGGAGTACGTGTAAAACCGTCATGTGAATGCCTAATAATAATTTATGACGTCGAAAGCACTTAGGGGTTGTTTTTTCAAAAAAAAAAAAAAAAAGTAACGTGGGAATATAAGAATGAATTATCTTATTTTTATTTTTAGTGTTTACTTGAATATTAAAACGATTCTCTTTTTATTTTTTTGAAGAAGAAGGAAATGAGATTCTTAACTTTATGAAAAATCATGATTTACATTTATTACTCATTAATTATTCTTATTTTCTATAACAAATTTAATAAAAACACAATTTTTTTTATCACAATGCATAAACTAACTCTCATTTATTACTATCCCCTCCTCCATTATTGTTTACTTTTTTTTTTTCAATTTTTCTTCCTTTTCTTTTATGCTTTTTCTCTTTTTCTCTTTAGTCGAGTGGAGGGAGCAAGAATTTTGCATGAAGGAGCCAAAATAAATACTTTTGGCAGCAGAAATGCAAAAAAACAGTAAACTGATGAGAACGCAAAACCATGAAAAATATTATATATCATGCCATATCATCATAATTTATATTTACTACTTACATATTTATAACATATTTATAGTATTTAGATGTATAAAAAAATTAATATTATACATCACAAATATGTAATAAATAATTATGATTATACTATTTCATATTTTTTATTTCGTGTTAAGATAATATAATCAATAGCCAAATAACATTATAAAGTGCCAAGATTTGATTGGGACCAAAAAATCTTGAAAACTTAGGGCATATTTTGTTTATTTGTTTATAATAATTAATTATTAATTATTATTACTAATTAGTAAAAAATTAATAATGTGTGAGTTAATTTTGTATTTACTATTTTAATTGAAATGAAACGAGTTAAATAATTGATATAAAATTTAGTTTATATAAACTATATCATATTAATAAAATTAATTTTTTTAATAATTTTTTTACCTTTATAGTAATTATTGTAGAAATTGTTTTAAAACTTTTTCTTTTTTAGTTTTAAAATTTTACAAGAAACAATTATTAATCTTCATAATATAGTGGGAAAAAAATAAAAAAAGAAATTTGATGTCTAGGATATTTTTTATAATTGGTAATATTAATAAATACTTGAAAAAAAAATTAAGATTTGTAAAAAAAAGAAAAAATATTCACCTTATATAAATACTTATGAAATATAGTCATAGATCTAGTTTACTCAGCGTGTAAAAATATAATAAAATAATATAAAAATGTTCTTCTAAAGGTATTTTAGGAAGTATTTTAGTTTGTATAAATTATTTTTAAATGCTAGGAACTAAAAAGTTATAAAAAAAAAGAAAGAAAAAACTATTTGGGTATTTTTCAATCAAATGTTATAAGAGAGGTAGATGAAAAAATTAAACATATTCAATATCGACATAAAAAAGTTATCAAATAATTTTTGGGCATCTTTGATAATTTACACAAAAAAAAAACTCAAAAGTTAAATTAAACACTTTCTTAATTAGTTAAAACTAATTTAATTATCAATAATGTTAAAAATGAGTAAGAATAAATAATAAATATAATCAAACAACCAAAGATAATTAGAAATTGATTAACATGTAAGACTATAAATGAAATAATACAATTATTAAAAATTAAATAGCTTAATTAGATAAGAGTTTGTTCTTGTTCATTTAACTAAATAAAGTCTAAAGATAGTTTATTAAACGAGTCAACTCATAACAACTCTTAAATCTTATTTAAAGACTTGATAAATGTATCATTGAAAGTATATTTAAAACTCGTTAAATATGTTATTAGAAACTTGTTTAAAGTGTCATTTATAACTTTTTGTGTCATTTAAGTTATAAGTATAAATAGCCAAAATTTTAGGATTTGAACTTAAAATCTTATTTTGAGTTATCCCTTATAAATTCACATTTCTTTTAGCTACCCTTTATGAGCTTTTTTTTCCTAGCTTTTCTTCTATCCTCTATTTCTAGTTACTTTGTTTCTTTGCTTTTCTTTTCATTCTAAATTTACCTTAGCAAAAACAAGTTTAGTTCATTTAAACTCAAAAACAACTTTTATAACTCATTTAAAAGCTTGATAAATATATTATTAAAGGCTCATTTAAAGTTTAATAAATGTATCCCTTAAGAAATGCCTAAATAATTAATAACTTAGATTTTTAGATTTTTATCTTTGAATCTCAAGTTCTAATCTTAAATAATGATATAAGATTTATGAAAATATAAAGAGTTATCCTTATTATATAATTCATAGCCTAATAAACTTCCTAATAAATCAAAAAAAATCAACAAATATATCATTATAAACTTGTATAAGGTGTTATTTAAAACTTAATATGTCATTTAAGTCATAATATAAATAACAAAGATTTTAGATTTTTAACTTAAAATTTCATTTTAAGTTATCCCTTATAAAACCACTTTTTTACTTGTTACTATCCCTTATTAATCTCTCTTTACCTTTTTTTTTTTCCTCTCTCCTAACTACCTTTATGCAAGTCATTCAATTAATCTTGCTACCTTATTTCTTTAACTTTTCTTTTCATTCTAAATTAATATTTTTCCTATATGATTTCTTTTCTACTCTCCCTTTTTGATTTTTTGCTTTAATTTATTTGGTTTAGTGATTTTTTTTGTTTTATTTTTCTTTTATTTTTGGCTTTTAGATCAAACACATAGTGTCTTGATTTTAAAATTTTTTCTTTTTAGATTTATAGTTCTTTTTTTTTTTCTAGATTTTGGAGTTATAGGATTATATATTTTAAACCTTATAATTGCTAAACATTGTTTTTTTTTGTAACTTTGAATTTATATTATTGTCATATTAAATTATTTGCTTAATCTTATATTTTTTAGAAATTTTGTTATAATCATAATTTTTTGTTAGGTTT
Source organism: Bruguiera hainesii (assembly GCA_023213295.1). Classification (NCBI taxonomy): domain Eukaryota; kingdom Viridiplantae; phylum Streptophyta; class Magnoliopsida; order Malpighiales; family Rhizophoraceae; genus Bruguiera; species Bruguiera hainesii. The sequence goes on along the minus strand of JAHOYR010000005.1, from coordinate 5,509,859 downwards.
GTTTTTAAATTAATATTTTCTCCTTTATATTTTTTTATTAGATTTTCAATTACTTTAGATCAATTTTAAATGTTAGTTTTCTTTATTTAAAAAAAATATATATATATATATATATATATATATATATTTTTTTTTTTAATTATGAAGGCAAGCTTAAGTTGATTTGAAAGTTATAAAATCTTATCGAATCAAAGTTTAAAAATTAAAGTTATAACTTGAATTAAGTAAATTCTTGTCAAATTTAACCACCAAGCCTAATAAAGATAAAACTTGAACCAACTCACTTTTTTTATAGTGTTTTTGACATATCTTAAGACTGTCAGTGTATAAGTTTAAAAATTTTGTTTTAAAGATAAAGAGATGTAGTCTAAGTAGAGAGGTTGTTTTGCTTAGTGAATATTTAAAAGAGAATTTAGGTAATAAAACTTATTGTTATCTAGGGTTAATAGTTGCTATAATTAAAATAACATTATGAATAATCAAAAGTATTAAATATTATAATTATAAATGAACTTGAATTGAAATTTTGTCATTTAGTATTTCTGTAAGTTGTTTTATTTAATCAAATTATTTACCTTAATTATTATAAAGTCAAAATTTAACATTACTCTCTTTATTCCTATTAGTATTTTAAGTTTTAATTATTTAGTATTGAATATATAACACTTCTTATGGGATTAATCCTTATTTATATTGTCTACTACTATATGATTAAAAATAAGTTATTTATATTTTTTTATAGCCTTGATGATAGTTACTAGCCCCATAAATGCAATTAAACTTTTAAATTATATGAATTACTCAAATTTTAATTTGTCTCACTACTTATTAAACACAAGATATTTATTTTTTCTAATCATTACATTGTCCTTATCTTTACTGTCATTTGTCTGAAAACTTTCATGATCGCTTATATCAGGATAGTTAATTACATTACCATCATCAGATGCCTCATGGATAGACTTTTATAGGTCAGTAAGATTGCCACCCTTTTGTTTATCCTTAATGCCTTTACATTCAATCTTAACATCTTGCATACCAATCTCATCTCAATTAAGACCTTGTTTAAATTTCCTTACATCTTTTATTGCCTCCTCTAACTCCAAATCATCATAATTAATGAGCATATTTACCTTAATTGTGTTTTCATTGTATTCTTCATCATTAATTTTGAATTTTTATCACCTCCACTAGATGTCATGTTTCTTATTGTCATATCTACAAAATTTTCCGAGTCAATGATACCCAAGACCTTATCATTTATACAGTTAATGTCATTTGTATCTTTTTTAAGTCCCTTCCCTTAAATGTTTTGTTTTTAACTTCCTTCTTCACAATCCTTTTGTTTTTCATTTTATTTTCCTTTAATATTGCCCTTACTTATATTCACAATAATTTTCTTTTTGTCATGAGTAAAATAAATTTTTATTTCCTTATACTTTAATATTATGTCACTTATCCCTATTATTACTTTGTCAGTGTTGTGTATTTCCTTAAACCATTGCTCAAGTTTTCCCTATAAATCTTATTAAAAATTTTCTTAAAACTTGGATATCATAACAACTTAAACATCATATTTTCTATATCATAATAGTTGAACTTGTCCACCTCAATATCCTATTTTTCCACACTACCTCCTTTATAATAAAGGTGTAAGTCATTGTGCAAGACCCTGCCATGAAACATTATCAATAACCTATCACCAATCATCCTAAAAATGACAGATGAGTTTGTTAAAGCAAAGCTTTTTAAAACTTTAAAGACATCTACAAATTGATAAGAGTCAATGTTTTTTAATTTGAAAAAAGCTAATAGCCATATCATGCATTTTGTGTGTGCATATGGTTCTAACTTCTCAACCACCAAGTAAACAACTATAACATATTCATTTTACATGCTTTGTAAAACAAAACACAATGTGTATATTACATTTTCCAAGTAAACAAGATAATGAAACAAGCAAAAGATACTTCTTGCAACTCTATCACTTTTTCAACTGAAAAATGTATACATTAAAATGAAATATTGACATTTCATTTAATCTTAGAAATTAAAATCCTATGATTTGTAATCAATTGAAAATTACTATCATAATCATATAAATTTGGACAAAATGAACCTTTTCCCCTAACTTTTAAGAAATCATTAAAATTTAATACATTCAACTAATCCAATTTTAAAATGCAATTTATGAAACTTAGGATTTAAGCTCAACAAACCTTAAGTCTTACATTTTAAAAATTATAGAAATTTCAACAAACCTTACACCTTATATCTCAAAAATTTTGTGCAAGTATTGAAATCTTAAGATTTGGACTTAATAAACCATAGGTCCTAACATCTAAAAACTTGTAATTAGGTCTAAATTTGACATTAAAATCCCTAAATTCATACACTATGTATAATTTCATCACATATATAGTAATACAAGTGTTTGTGGATTAATTTAGGCAATTTTGTAATACAAACCACATCTAAACCACAAATGGTAGTTTATCTAAAACTCAATCCATCAACCATCATAATCCATCCAAAATGTCATAGTGTTTGTCGACAGTTTATGGTGGGTTGAGATATATAAAAAGTAGTAAAATCAATTAAAATTATGAATTACAATAAAATGATAATGATTTCAACTATAAGTGCAACATATAAGCTATCTCATATTTAAAACATAGGCCCTTACTAATCACGACTTGTCTCTATTCTTAAAATGCTTCCTTATCCAATTACAATGTTAAAGAACTTATTGTTATCAATTGGCAAAAAAGCATTTTGGAGTGAGAATTTACATGCTTATTATTTATAATAATTATATCACCTACCATAGTTTGTGAGACTCATAGCATCCAAATTAATAAAATGTAAAGTAGCTAAAACTCTAAGAATTTCCTAATATAACGTTCTCTTTCTCTCAAGTGCCACATCTTGATAACAAAGATCTTAGTTCATCAAGTCAATCACATCAAAAAGATAAATCAATGTGTTAAAATCTTATTTTATTCTAATTAATTTTAATCAAAATTAAATAAAAAAATAGAATTACACTATATAATTAAACCTTTATATTAAAAGTGCTAGTTGATTGAAAAATTACTTTATACTCTTTGTCAATGACATTAGATTAAAGTAATTTTCTAGGTAGCTTCTTTCTCAAAATGTAATGTTTTAAGGAAGTTGATATGCACCCTTTTAAAAGAAATTTTAGGTTCAATTGTCTATATGCAAACTAAAAAAACACAATTGTAAAAGCAACAAAGGTCATCCCTTGGAAAGTTAAAGCGAAGCCCTTGTTAGCATAAAAGGAAAATGAGTAAAAAAAATCAAGATAAGAGTTAAAAAAAAAAAAGAATAATAAAACCTACTTGACGGTGAAAGTGGAGGTGGAGATAAGAAAGTTATAGACATTAACAAATGCGAGCGACTAGGTTATTGATGAATCTATTATATAAAAATTCATGGTATTTTAGACAAAAATGTCCATGTACAATTTAATTTTAAATAATTTATAAATATGACACCATTTTATTGTAAACAGTGTTATTTTATTTTATTATAAATAAATATAGTCTTTTAGTTATTTAATTATGATGTATCAAATCGATTTTGAATAATTTTCAGAAACTCAAATTCACCACCAATTCACTTTTGGTGGCTTGAAAAAATTGAAAACCATTTATGGCCCTTTTTTTTCTTCGGGGTTTTGACAAGTGTGAGTTTCAGCAGATTGAATTGGGTAGTTTTTGGGCAAGTTAGACGATTTATGAACACCTCTATATGGTAATATTAACAATACACTAACCTCTAAAATAACAAAGCCCCAGTGTCCGGTTATCCATAGACCTGCGATTCTGTCTCTGAGAAATTTGACATTTCTGTCTTTCTTCTCACTATTTTCTGGTAATTAGTGAGAATAGCAAGCAGGAAAGGGCTATTGAGAAATTTGCTCGAACGGAAGAAAGGACCGTTGAGATTAATTTTGCGCCAAGATCATTACTTTCCCTTCCAAAAATAATTTATTAAAATATAATATTTATATTTATATAATTTAAAAATTTTTTTATTTAACATAAAAATCAAATTATATTTATTTCATCTTTATCTTATACGAGGAAACCGGCATATTTCTCATTATTTTATTATTTTTGTTTTTATTATCCCTTTTTTCAAAAGAAATTTTCTTTTATATTGATCAGCATATATTTTTAATGTTTTACCCAAATTCCGTCTAAGAGAAGGACTCGGTCTGGATGGGAATTGAACGTTTAGGATGAGATATAAGACTTAATTAAAAACAATCTACGAACATTTAGGGCCAAAAAAAAAAAAAAAGGGTTGATCCCTGGTTTAAATTCCAAGCTCCCAGTACTTGCCGTGCACTGCGAGAAACAAAGCAGCGTGGCTGGGGGTAATGGAGAGTGTGATGGATCGGAACCCTGGACATGGACGAGGCGATGGTCCAAGCTCGGCGACGGAGCAGAAAGAAGCGAAACCCAAGGTGGTGGTGATTATGGGTCCCACGGGTTCAGGAAAATCAAAGCTGGCCATCGATTTGGCGACCCATTTCCCAGTTGAAATCATCAACGCCGATTCGATGCAGGTGTACAGTGGCCTCGATGTCCTTACTAATAAGGTCCCCCTCCACGACCAAAAGGGTCAGTGAATCTGAAAAAATTTTCAATTTTCTTGAAAAGGGTCGCCTAAAGTCTTGATTTTGATGTCGTTGGAGATGTTTCGGGCTTTTTTTTTTTTTCTGATGTTTATGGTGGGTTTTGTATGTTGTAGGAGTGCCTCATCATCTTTTGGGGACTGTAAGTTCGAATGTGGAGTTTTCAGCTAAGGATTTTAGGGACTCTGCTATTCCTGTGAGTGAACTTAAATATTATTAGACCCCTTATCGATGTTATGATTGATTTTGAAGTTGATATTTATTGTGGATTTTGTTTATTTTGATTTGGTTGAGTTTATTTATTTGCAGCTGGTTGATGAGATACTGTCTCGCAACTGCCTGCCAGTCATTGTTGGAGGTACAAATTACTATATTCAGGTGCGGAATTCTTGCACAAGGTCATTTTGAATAGAATGAAGAGTGGGGTTTGTGTCTCAGATGACGCTGAAGCTCTCTACGGTGCATTAAGATATTGGAGAAATAGAAATGAAGGAATTATACCATGTCTTGTCCTCTGGCTTGTTTTCGTTATCATTCATGTTGTCACGTGAGATTGTTGACATTGACGTCATCTGGCATCACATGCATGTCCCACTGTAATGGGCTATATTTATTCATAATATTTGTGAATTTCCTCCTGATATATAGAGCAATTCTTTTGGTCTGGCAAGGAGCTTCATGGGAAAGAGTAGAGCATAAGTGCCCTATTAATTATGCTTGCATTGAAATTTGTTGAGCAAAAACTTGAGTTGATACTTCTTTGTCTTTGCTAATATTATTTCTCTTTATGTTTTTGGCTGTCTTCAGGCACTTGTAAGTCCATTTCTTCTTGGTGATACGGTAGAAGATTTGGATGATAGCTTGTGGGATGACCCATCTGGTATGCAATAACGATATTGGTTTGAAGTCTGTATGAATACTACGAATATAATTGATAGCCCACTTATCCATAGGAGACAAGCAGGCTGATCATGCTTCAAACTTTGGGCGAGAAACTTTCAGTTGCAGCTATGATTTGCTTAAAGAAATTGATCCTACTGCAGCGAAGAGAGTCCATCCAAACAACCATAGAAAGGTGAGGCTTCCCATTGATCCCGTATTTTTTGTCCTTCAAAATTAGATGTGTGAAAGTGTAAAGCTGTTAAATTTTGAATTACCATTATGTTATAGTGATGGTAATATTTTTTTGCTAATTTCTACTTTTTGTTTTCTTTAGTCATTCATTCATATATATATATATATCTTGTGGCACATTTTGAAAATTTTATTGTTTCATCCAGCTGCAATTGTTCTAGAGGGTGAATTAGTGTTTTCCACTCAAGTTACCAATTTTTGTGTTTTAAGAGTAAAATAGGCCTTTTCTTCTTCTTCTTCTGGGCCTGGAGGTTGAGAGTCTAGGTATCAACAATTTAGTAAGATTGGCTCATTGATGGCCAGGATTGTTACTTTGTCCCTCAACTATAGATTTTGCATTATGTGGTCATTATCATCATGGATTTGAAATTCTCGGATGTTCCACTGCCTCTGATTTATAAGTTCCACAAATTTTATTTGCTCTAATGTTCTACATGGGAGTTATCTTGCAAAACTTGGATAACTGCATGCAGAGTAATTTCACATTTTCAGAACCCTGAATATGTTTCTGTTTTGCAGATTAATCAATACATTAATTTGTATTCTTGCTCTGGAATCCTCCCAAGCAAACTTTATCAGGGAAAGGCTGCAGAGGTTTGTAATTCTTGCAATCTTGCAGCCTATAATTGCCCATGTAAATATAGGCCTCTTCTTTAGAATTTCAGAGTTTTTCCCCCTTAAATGAGAACAAATATTGTCTTATCTTCATAAGCATCTACAGAGTTATTGTATGGTTAAAAATAATTAGATCTTTGGCCTTTTTATTAAGTCTTAGAGCCTTCCCTGTGTCTCCTTAACCTGGCATTTTTGTCTGATTACTTTCAGTTGTGATGATGCTCAAAATTCCAGCTTTTTGCTAATTGTTGTCAGTATGGCCTCTTGACATTGAGGAAGTTAAATGCAACATAGATTTAACTTTAGGCAGATCATTGTTTGCTGCAACCTTTAGACATCTACAAATGGCCATTAGCAGTTGTGTAACTTTACCAGGTCTTAAATTTTGTTAAAATCCCATTGCATGTGACAGAGCAGAACTGGGGCCGCCTTGATAACTGTAGATTCAGTTGCTGTTTCATCTGTGTTGATTCTTCCCTTCCAGAACTGGACCAATACGTGGGACAACGAGTTGATTGCATGATTAGTGCTGGATTACTCATTGAAGTTTACGAGATTTATAATTTGAATGTGGATTATACTCGAGGTTTGCGGCAAGCCATTGGCGTACGGGAGTTTGAGGATTTTCTAAGGGTTTATCCTCCAGAAGGCAGGAATGACAAAGTGAATGATGCAGATGATGGATCTTTCTTCACGGTGTCCACAAATGAAGACAAGAAAATATTGAATGATAATACGATGGAACTCCTCCATTCCTCTAGTGATAATGAACTCAAAATTCTGTTAGCAGAAGCCATTGACAAAGTAAAGGCAAATACTCGAAAACTTGTTCGCCGCCAAGTAAGTCATTGGCTTTTTTCTTATGCATCTATTGAAAATGATTTAAGCTTTTCTATGTTATTTGCCCATAAGAATTAGCCAAAAGCATTTCGTTTTTTAATTCTCAAAACAACTTTCTAGGATTTTGGTGTGTGTGACCATATCTTTTGGGGAAGAAAAGAAATAAAGTACATCAATTAATTAATTTTGGATCTCTTTCCTGGTGGTGATCAAGTGCATACCTTGATTTTATCACCATGAGGGCCAATATGCAACTCTATGGCTTATGATCAGCCTGAAAGTTTTTAATTATTCAGACATTCCTGTTTTACAGAAAAGGAGGCTTAATCGGCTTCAAACATTGTTTGGGTGGAACATACATTATGTTGACGCAACACAATCTATATCATGTACACCCCTCAGAACCCTATTACTTTCCACTTAGATTTAATATTCCATCTGCTATTAAAGTGTCCTCTAGCCGCCTCCCTGATCATGTGGATTGTCCTCTACTCCAGCCAGATCAGATGATACGTGGGCTGCACAAGTTGTTGGACCAGCTGTAAAAATTATTAAATCTTTCCTAGGCGAGGATGGGAGTTCTGCGCCCAATTTGGAGGCCCACAGTAATGGTAGAACAAAATCAGTTGAAAGGAACTTGTGGTCACAATACATCTGCAAGGTACAAGTGAATGTACACTTAACTATTATTTTTAACCCATTTACTTAGCCCTTTGAGTTATTCTTGGCTTAAACTTAATATGCTTGATGCTTTTTTCTTATTGGTAGGCCTGTGGGGATAGGGTGCTCCGAGGAACGTATGAATGGGAACAGCACTTGCGGGGCCGTGGGCATCGAAAACGAATATCACGGCTTAGAAAATCTCAGGGACAAGTCTTTTCCAAAGTGGAGGATCATATGCTATAAGCTGATTCGTAATTCCAGCAAAGCAATGTTTGCGTTTATACAACTCTAGTTTGTTGTCCTTCAATGCTGTTCCTGATGCCCCTGCTTTTAAGATTCTTGATTTAAGGTTGAATGAAAATGCTATGAACAACTAGTATTGAATCAGACTTGACTGAATGCTACCTGTTCGTGGTATTTTCATTCAACCCTAAATCAACAACCTCGAAAGCGGTTCCATCAGGAGCAGTGTTGAATTGTTTTGCCCACTGGGTCCTTCAGTTGATCGTTTGTACTTACCAAAACCAGCAATGTTTGCATGTCACATGAATTGCTGACATGAGCCTTCCGTAGCTTTATTTGTCAAAGTTGTGGAGGCATAATCTATTGGTTCACATGGCCTATAATGAACCGAAGACCAGACTCGTTTGAACGAAGGGGGTTTTGGTCCTATTCCTCTTCAATTGTGACTATTGTATGGTTTAGCTTTGGAGCAATTGCATGTATTTGAATCTTTTCCTGCGCTCCACAGCGTGGGAGTCTCCCGACTTCCTTGTATGGTTTAGCTTGGATCCAACGGCTGTGGTAAATCTGTATTTTATTTGAATGAGATATATTATTATAACCCAACAAAACTTTTATAGGTACACTACGGGGAAGTTCACCTCTCCACTAATTCACACTATGTCCCCGTGCCATGCAGAGTTTGAGAGATGGGTGTCACAAGTATGGAGAGTAGTGGTCAAGGTGATGATATAGAGTTTTAACGTTAATCTACAACTCCTTTTGCTTATTGGGTCATTTATACCTTATACTAATCCTGACTAAGAGTATATGTTTTTGTTTTGTTTTTGAGCCATCCATAATTTATACTCTTACAAAATAAAAGTGTATATATATATATATTTTTAATTTTAATAATTGAATTATTAACGGTTTATATTCATAGTGTTAATGGTATATTTTGTTGTTTTATTTTTTTTCTTTTGTTTTTTGTTTCAAAATGATTAAACCGTTTACAATTTACACTATTATAGTCTAAGAAAGTATGTCATGCATAATTTATAACAATATGGGCAAAGGGTATAAGATGATTGTATTTTATACTCTTACAAATTTAAAATTTGTGTCATTTTTGTAATTTATACTCTAGCAAATCAAAAGTATATATGAAGACTTATGCATAATAATACTATAAGACCAATTTAAATGCCTTCATGACCAAGTAGCATATTGTCGTTGCTTGTGTAATTTTCTTGCACCAAGTAAAACTTGTTTATTTCATGAAAGTCAAGTCCTTTACTTGGAATGATTGCTAGTGAACATTGTTGTTGAATGTGTTGGTGAGCTAGGTCTAGTAGCATTCAAGTTTATATTATGCTTGGAGTCTCTTTTCATTTAAGACTTTTAACACATCCAATCATAATTGCACATTTAGTTCCTTCGTGAGGCCTTCTTAAATAGCCATACGCAATGATGGTATTTGCTTTTCAAGTGGAAATATTGCCTCAACACCATAGGTTAGAGCATATAACGCTGCTTGAGTAGTTATGTGATAAGTTATATGGCATGCCTGTAATCCTTCTTTGCTTTAGACCCCACCCTTTCGTAGTACATTGCTTAACGCCTTAATAAATGCCTCAATTAGACCATTAGTACGAGTATTATTCATAAATGACTTGTATTATATAAAGTTAAACATTTTATAGAGTTTATTTATTAGATTATTATAAAATTATATCTCATTATTAATAATGATAAATTGAGAAATTTTATAACAATTAATTAAATAAATCTATTTAAAATTAATAATATATTTTTCATTTTTACCTTTTTTAACTGTAATTTACTTATATCTTCTTATTTTAAATTAATAATAAGAATATTAACATAAATTTTTAATATATATATAATAAGATAATCTTATAACCAATATAATTACAAATTATTATCAATAAATTTTTTTAAGAAGAGATGATTTTTTTCACATTTATCTAATTTTACCAAAATAAAATTAGCAATAACACCAAGAGAATGGTTGTTCCAATACATTTTTTGGAAATGAATGAACAGTAAAATCCCCCAAATAAAACTATACTTATTATCTTTTAACCATCATGAGAGCCTTTCAAAATCAGCAATAACACCAAAATGATGGTTATCACAGCAACCACATAATAGAGTCACCACAATTCCTTTCTACTTTGCATCCTTTCCCTCTTCATAATGCTTACCTTCCTCAACAATTTGAGAATGATTTGTTGCAATCTCTCACACATAAGTGAACCTATCTAGAAAAAAATTCCATACTCCCAACTTATTGCAATAGGTTAGACAAAAATGAAAAACTATCTTAATTACCATGAAACTTATATATTAATCATGTAAATTAAATGTCACCTTTAATTATTTACAAGCAATAAATTGTTTCCTTGGGTTCAAATTAATCGAAGACATATGCATCATAACTTCCCTTCCATAATGACATAACATCCTCGATTTTTCTACATTCTCCTTGGAAAATGTCGTCAATAAGAGGTAAATTTGCTAAAATGAAAGTACATTTGCTAAAAAGAGGAATTGATTTTGTCAACTGAAAGAGCTACTTATATGAATAAGAAAAATTTTATAATTTTTTATTTTGTCAATTGGAGGAGTTAATTAAATGAACCAGGAAAATTTTGTGATTTTTGATAAAAAGGAGAAATAATATGAAGAAGATAACTATGACCAAAAATTTGGGATTTCTTTTTATTTATCTTTATGAAGCACGTGTACAAAATTTTAATACAATAATTTCATGTTTTTTTTTTGTTATTAATTTGCATCTAATCAAATTACAATTTTTAATGTGTTGACTTGATTCTATCCATGAAAAGATTTGATTGAAAAAATTCAATAAGGTATAAAATTAAATTAAAAAGATTAAAAAATATAAGATTCAATTATAAAAATTTTAAAAATTTAAAACTGAAAAAATAAATATCTCTATTTTTAAGTTTTTTTTTTTGGTCAGTTGCTTGAGGAGATTAATCTTTTCCGACACAAAGATTTGAAGACGATTCCTATCGAATGATGTGCTCTCTCGGTCCTAAAGATTGAAGAATTTCTTTTTTCTTTTAAGGAAAAAAAAATGAAGAATTTCCCCGAAGAAGAGTATACCCGTTAAAGAATTAAATAAAATAAAATCTAGCAAAAATGAATTATAAGTTGACATCCTGTTTTTTCTTTTTTGATTTTAATTGTAATATCTCTTGAATTAATCTTTACATAATAATTCAATAGCAATTCGGAATAAACCATCTTATATATGCTTTTATTTATTTATTTATTTATTAGATGCCGACTGAAATTTAAATTTGAAATAGTTCGGAAAACCCTCTACATGTAATATCTATAGTTTAGGAATTATTAATTTATTTATTTGTGAATAATTCATAATAATAGACAAAATTTTTTAATAGAAAAAAAGACGATTGTTTAGCCACATACATTAAGATTGATATATAATAGTTATGATATTTCTATAATAGTTTCAAAATAGAAAAATATAGGGAGAACAATTATAAATTTACTTTTTTTTTTTATCTTAACATAATGTAAACAAAAAATTTTCTGTATGTTTTAAAATTTTTGGTATAAAAAATCGCCCCAACTACCCCATGGGTTCTGCCATTCTAGATCTGCCATTGGCATAATCAGTGCTTTATTTTTATTTCACATTCATTTGCATAAGAGAACCTTAACTAGAGTTTTAATTTTGCCAGGGTGCTTGGTTCTTTGGTTGCCTTAACTCTACAGCCAAAGAACCAACACATAAAGAGTGGTTTTTGTTTTTTTTTTTTGTCTTTTAAAAGATATTTTAATAATTAAAATTTAAAGTTTTATTCTTAAAATTTTGAATTTTAATTATTTTTAAAAAAATTAAGTAAAATTTATGAAATTTAAGAGAGTTATTTCTAATAGAAAATAAAACTAATAGTGACATAATTGTTGAGAGATAGGCTCAACGTTAATAACTTTCAGATGGTCTGAAGTAAGTTGGGTAAGTTTATTAGGAGTGAAGTCATGCAGTGTCCAATCCCTCATGGTACCGTCTAGCCCAATTTCAGAAAGGCCGAAAGCCGAGTTCAGAAGACAGAAAGCGATCAGACAATTCTACCCAAGTTATCTACTTCTCTCGGCACGTCCGTTTTTTAATATGGATACTGTTAAAAACTAAACTAAATCAGTTCAACAGCATCATCTTTTTCATTTCATTAGTGTAGCATAAAAGTAGAATCAACCAGCAATTGCATAAAGGAAAAAGACGATGAGACCACCCCAACTCCTGAATGTTATGAACATATTTTAGGTTTTATGGGCCTGTACTCTTTAGAGTTCTCTAGTTCAAATAATGTTGATTTTGAATTACTCAAATTCTAAGTCACTCGAATTGTAGGTCACTTTGAATTCCAATTACCCTAAATTTCATGTCACTGCTACTTAGATATTCTATGTGACACTATTCTCCTATCGTTTAAATCTTCATGTTGTCCATTTAATAGCTTGAACTTAAATTTCTGAATAGTAATCTCCACTAGTCCCATCAATTGATTAGGACTGATAACACAATACTTTTGAATAAGCATGTATTAAGAAACACATGAAATATATATATATACATATATCATTAAGAAATATATTCATTAGAAAAAGACATTTACTTAGAAAATTGATAGAATAATTGAGGGAAAAAACTATCAAAATTTTCCATGGATGTAGCAGAAACACATGCAAATACTGACCAAGAAAGTGACAGCTAAGGAAAACCCAAATGTGGAGATGCAGGCTGTACCCTTGTCTTGTGAACGTTTTGTCCTCTAATTCTTGTCCCACAACCCTAGGGTCACCATTCAGTACAAAATGGAGCAGGCAACAGGACTGGCCAGTTCAATAATGCGATGCAGATCCACTGTGCCCTTTCTTTTTTCCTTTTTCTTGTAAGGTGCACCAACTAATGTTGTTAATATTTAGGACACACCGCCACTGTCTGGACGAGACGTGTACTCAAACTCCTTATTCTTGCACGAGGGGTTGCCCACGCTGTCGGCCGTGTTAATGGGTGGGTTGGCCAAAAATGGGATTGACGGGAATAAAAATGTTAAAAAGAACTTGTCCCGTCCCTTGCTAAATCTTCCAAGCCATTGAGTGCTCGACGGTGTTACGTTCCGATGAACCAGAGAAGAAGAAGAAGAAAAGAAAAAAGAGTGACATTAAAGATGCTGGAGATGGTTGGACTGACACAAAAAATAATTTTGTTTATGATTATTTATAGGTAATTTGGGGCGTGAATGGACTATTGGTGGGTTAATTTATGCTACCTCCAATTCATTTCTTTTTAATTAGTTAGCTTCAAAATTTCTTATTAGGTTTAAAAGGAGTTTTTATTGTTAATTATACCCTCAATGTGGAGGGATTGGCTGTGATACTGTATTTTACATTTCGTGGATGTGTATTTTGACTGTTCTGTTAATGTTTCTAGAAAGAATTGTCTAATTATAATGACAATTAAAGTTTGATATAAAATAAATTGGAATTGAGTGATGAAAATAAAACTAGACAATGAATTGTGAATTGTGGAATTCACAAAAGACATACATGATCTGGGCCCCTTTCTTTCTTGAATATAGTTTGGTTATTCAGGTTGGATTGCACAACTATATTAACACGTATGATTCTCTTACCTAGAAACTCTTCAGAGAATAACTTCGTTTGCTAGAGGGAATAGAAGGATTGAGTACCATAATGCCGGAAAATTTTATAAATAAATATTGAATTTTATTAAACATATTAACAAAAATGTAAATTCGTCATCTTTAACTATGACCACAGCGCTGCTGTTACCGCGAATGGTGCGCTAGGCCCTTAAGGGGGTCAGAGAAGCTGCAGTTCTAGGCATGGATAATTGAGGACTATGGACCCGGAAGTGACCTTTGGTCCAACTTGGGAAAACGTTTTCAATGACGGGTAATCTGACAAACTGCAGGTTACACGCACGGTACTACCAACTCTCATTTGCTCCAACTTTGGAGTTAAAAACTTCATTAACCTTCCCACTTAAACGATCCAAAGAATGGCTCGCTTAAAATTCACCAATAGTGGAGAAAAATGTCGACTTATGAATGCTCTTTTCGAGCTTTGAACATGTTATGGACTGCCTTCTAGTTCAGCAAAAAAAATGAATAAATAAATAACAATAATAAAAACTAGCTTAACTTCAGAATGAATATGCTCCAAAATAGAGACCTGAAGTCGGGATCGATAAGCTTAGTTAGGTGAGGCCACAATGCAATTAATTGAAATCTAAGCTTTATAAAGCTGCTAACTCTGCCAACCTTGGTTTTGGAACCTAGTTAATATTTATCCAGAAGTCCACAAAGGTCACACTGTCTACCAATCTTTAAAAGCTGCTGTCAAGTTTATCAGCAAGTTATCAACAAAATTGGGGCGCTGCCAAATATGCCTGCGAGCTTAATTCATGATATTATTACTTTTTTTTTTTTTTAAAATAAAAAATAATTTATTAAAATATATAATATTTATCTTTATATGATTTAAATTTTTTTTTTCTTAGTATAAGTTTTAATACGAGAATCTATTTGTAATATAACCGATTACCATAAGTGAGATAAACTGTCCGTGCCAATTAGCTTCTTAGTTTTACTGTCAAAATTATTGCTCTTATTGTCTCGGCCGATAACAAAACAGAGCTGATTTAGACAAATGGTTTGAAGGTCGTGCTTGGATGATTGTGATGGTCAATAATTAAAGAGGATTAGAAATGTGGATTAGAACTGTGGGCTATCCAATGTCTGCGGTTGAATGGGCAAGAATTAGAAGAAAATTACGCATCAATCAGAAAAATCCAAAGCAAATGGCCACAACCTCCTTGAAATTTTTCTGTTTTAGACCAGAAATACAATTAACCGTACATGAACATCTCATTCTTCAAACAACAAAAACTAAGTTATTAAATTGAATGGATTGAACCACAAACCTAAAACAATTGATCCCCAACTGTCCGTGTTCATCAAGTTATTGATGAACGAACGAGGGATAATGGATATAAACTTAAACAGTAAGCGAACCTTGATTATTCGGTATCTTTAGTTTCAAAATCTAAGCAAATCCTTTGAATTGACTGAATCCAAATATTAGACAAATAATATCGGCCAAAATTCGATATCTAATCATGCCGCTTAAGCTTTTTGTGGGGTCAATGATATGTATAAAACCATGCATTACAGAGTGCAAGAAAAATCAAAAGTGTCCAAGACAATGACCTTGATTATAAGAACTCAAAGCTTCCCTCCTTTTGTGAAATAGGCTTCAATAAAGATTCCTTAAAGATAAACCACTAGTTATGTCCCCTCCCACTGTCCTACATGCTTTCCAAAGTCCAATAATTTAACCCCTTAAGAGCACATGTGAAGGACACGGAGAAGAGCCCAGCAACAAGTGTTGCACTCTGGAATTCAGAGAGTAAAAGGTTTATTATTAGAAGACGAGTCTTGGTCTCTCAGGTCAAATTTACCCCATTGCGAAGTAGATGGAGGTTAAACGTTCCAGTTGTAAAAACAATCTATGTAAAAACAGTTATTACGTCTTATCCATTCTCAAATCTAGCAATGTGACAGACTCGTCTATTAGAACGCACCGTTAATAGAGTCACTATAACACAAAAAGCAGTCTGCATTTCCCTCCCCACATACCAAAGGAAACGATGAAGAAAAGGGTCTGTCCAAGTGATGATAACGCGTATGGAAATGAAGATCACACCAAATCTCAAGTTTTAAGAAAATATGAGGCACTAGCTTTTAAGGACCCCATTCATGTGCGAAAAGGCAGGACTAATGGGGAGTGGACAATTTTTACTGTCAGGTTTAGCAGAAGTTGCTGACTAACTGGTGTGTCAATAGACCATCCAAACTATTGTTCGCCGCAGATTCCGTCCAAGTAAGAGTGATATCTTGTTAATTCTTATCAGTTGGGTTGAGAAGGGGCAAGTTTGTAATGATAAAATTATTTTATTGTGACCTCAAAGTTACATATTTGAGTCGAGGAAAATACTTCACTATAAACATAATACGCAGGACATTTACCTAGACCCAGGTTGTAACTCCCATATTTTTTTACCAGTTGTGGGTGAATGTGTCGCTGGGGTGAGTGTGACGGTGGACAAGTAGGACTGGGGAGCTTGACGTATGACTAACGTGTGGCGGTGCTGTGTATAAATACCAGGCCTTGAGTACTATAATTATGTGTTGTGGGGGCAATGGCCATGGGAGAGTTCAAGCACTTGGTGATTGTAAAGTTTAAGGAAGGTGTTGTGGTAGAGGAGATAATCAAAGGAATGGAGAAGCTGGCTTCTGATGTGGATCTTATCAAGTCCTTTGAATGGTGAGTACATCTTTAAGACCTTAAAAGTGAATCAACAGTAGCGACATTTTGTGTTGCACATATCTTTTTCTTGTTCTGTTGCGGGCAAGAGATTATAGAAAAGGATTAGGTGATATGGAAGGATAACACAGCTATTTTTGTTTAAGCAACAAAACAATGATGGAATTTAAAAATATTTAGTTGATATTTGGTCTGCTGGAGGTGCAAATGAATAATTTTTAAAGGTACTGGAAGTGACATGAAGAAAGAAACTATAAACAGTATGCTCAAGTCCCATGAGGGGCAAATCTATGCCAAATTTTCTGCATATATTCTTGGATTGGTTTTCCCTTATGAGGCTTTTCCTAAGCTGTGTCCATTGTTCTAAGCTAAGCTCTATTTTGATGGACAGTTAAGGTATGACGATTTTGAGAACATGAATCCCTATATTGGTTATGTTTCATATTTGGTCTGGGCAGGGGACAGGAAATGGAAGGCCAAGAGATGCTTACACAGGGCTTTACCCATGCTTTCTCCATGACATTTGGAAATAAGGAAGATTTCTCTGCATTTCAGACACATCCTCATCATGTTGAATACTCGGCCACATTTTCTGGAGCTATTGAAAAATTTGTGGTGCTTAATTTCCCAACTGTCCAAGTCAAGCCACCTACATGATTCAACAAGATCTTTGTAAAATAAAATGTGCTAGCAGCAAAGAAAAATGGTAAATTAGTTTGATGATGGGGTGTGTATCAATATGTATTGGTTCGTATAGTTGTTGTTCATATTGCCTGTAGCTCTCCGAGCAATTTCACTTTCGTCCTTTGTTTGATATGGCTAATGAGAAAATGAGTGCAATTAGTCTTTAGGCATGTGGGCTCCAGATCTAGCAATACGTGAAGGTTCATGAACAGACAAGATGTGCCAAGAGGTAATTGAACATATGTACTGTGGGGTAGGATGATGACCCTTTCTATGCTATAAAACTACAAATAAATAAAAGGCAGAAACATGCAGATTCCAGATAAAGAACGGAAAAAGTAACATTCCATTGGAAAAGAGAATCGTAGAAAGAAATGAAAGATGCTTTAAAATGTGATATGCCAATTCCCTCAAACATTAGAAAAGAAATGGAAAAAATGAAATTGGAAATAGCACAAATGTATGGCAAATGATCTTTCTTTGTCCCTGAAGGATTCCAGGTGACCTAGGGAAAAAAAAAAAAAAAAAACAAAGCCTCCAGCAATTTTCTTCACCATTTGGAAAGAACTCACAGGCAAAGGAAGGAGACAAGAGAATGCAAACACAAATGAATCTGAATTTTTTCCGTCCTCTCCTCATTCTTAATTTCTTCCTCTCCATTTGTCTCTCACAGATTACTTCTGCAAGCTCTTGTGGCAAAGTTCCAGCACCACATTCAACAGTTTCATCCCCATTAGACCGCCTGATCTTATGCAAATCTCAGAAGCTGTACTTTAGAACCACCCAGGGCCTTTTTCCTATTTATTCCATTGATTACGCAAGTAAAACACTAACCATCGCTCACCCTTCTTGTTCTTCTTCGAGTCACTATACGTCTCCTCTGCTTCTATCTGCTGGATTCCCGACTCCTCCACAGCCCAATTCACTTTTTCTCTTCAACTGCTTGAGAAGCAATAACTATCCCATATCAGCAATAAGGCAAAACTGTTCTCACTTGGATGCATGTGCAGCTTCTGATAAGCCTCAAGGGCAAGAAGAACTTAAAAGCTTCTCTGATCAATGTCTACTTGTTAATAATCTTGAAAAGCTTGACAAGGGTTTTCATCCAACTGATTTGAATTGTTCACATTATCATTGGGTGTACAGACATTCACTGAAGGATGATGACTACAGTGGATACAAGTTAGGGACAAGAATATCGTTTGACATGATTCCTGCTCATGTGCCAAATATCTGCAATCAATGCCAAAAGCCTAATGGAAATTGTGGCATTGGGTTGAGGTGTATGTGCCACCCTCAAGAGTGCAGTGAGTGACCTGAAATTAATCTTGGTTTCAGTAATTTTTCATTTTCTGTAGTTTATAAGTTTTGATGTTTCTGATGGGTTCCTTGCAGAAGACAAGATCATTTCTATTGCTGCATCAGCAAAGCCTTCTGTCAAAGTGCTCTCTGCCATCGTAGCTCTGGCCCTCTTCATCAACTTTTGAGCATGGAAATTTTAGTCAAAACCAGACAAACCAAAATTTACTTGCTTTCTCCTCATTTAAAATGATCTACGACTTTCCATGTTGGATTTTAGTGATCCTTCAAACCCTTTCTCTCTCTCTCTCTCTCTCTCCCCTCTCTTGATTGTGTCTTTTCTTGTTATTTCTTTATTTTCATGTACTTGCTGATATTTGAAAAATGATCAAACGAATATGGAGTAACAAAAGAACCACATAGAATTAAATATTAAATGGGATGCTAATTGATTGTTAACTGATTATAATTAACATATCTTTTCATAAATAATAATTAATTACAATTATCAATTATGATGAGTTGATATTCAATTTGCTCTGTAACTTTTTGGTTGTGGGTAAACCATTATAATATACGGTTATTATTGGCCATCCAAATTGAACCAACATCTTTAGTCTCCCAACTCTTCAAATAGGGGCACGTCATGCATACTTTTTCTTGACAATCTCATCACCGAGGACATGAACGGGACTTGAAATCCTAACTCCCACCCCTCGAAATAAAAGGATTGGGGGTGTACAAAAGGCCCACTACCAACACAGATAAACAACCACCGTGCCCAATAGATCAAATAGATGAGTATTGGGCTTGTTCTTTGAACATTGAGCTTTCTCTCGTTTTGTTAGCAGCTATACAACTGATCATCACAAGATGAAAGGTCAGATTTCCTATTCAATGACTAGTTGACCTTTTTATTTTAAACGGAAGACATTGTTTAGACATCTTGTTCAGAGATCAAATAGACATAATTTTTTCTTTCTTTCAACTTTTCTAATTTTTTGGACATTATCGGCTGCCTGCCCCGACTGTACAATTTCACGAGTTGCTAGCTAATATCCAACTCCTCCACAGAAGGGCCCTTTTTTTTTTTTTTTTAACGTTTTATATATTTCCATTTACCTGTAATGCCGCCAACAAGTTTTTGTTGAATTGAATATCGTTGAGTGCCCAAAATTAGCAGTTGAATTTGGAATGTCTTGCTGTTTTCAATTTACAATAAGATCATGGTCCTCAAATCATTACCATCTGCTTGCAGACTGAAACTTCAATTCATGTTGATCTTGCAGAGAGAAGGACTTGTGATTGCAATTTCTTTAATGTTTTTAGAGTCTCACTCGCAACGATTCTATTGAAAATGGGTTTCTCAGTAAATGACGGGTACTGATCAGCAATTCGTGACGAACATAGGTTGATTGAAAAAAGGAAAAAAAAAGAAGGAAATTAAGAAATAGTATGGATGTTTAGGACACATGTCTTTTTTTTTTTTTTAACCCTTTAATTACTTTTATTTATCTTACCTTTTTCCTCCGAAGTTTTAAAGTCTAGTTCCGCCAGCAGGGGTCGATTAATCTGGTACATAGGACTGAAGCATACCTCCAATTGAGAGAAAATAATAATCATGATAATAATTAAATAAAAAATAAATCCAGTGGCCTGATGTAACTTGGAGCTAATAATCATGATAATAATTAAATAAAAAATAAATCCAGTGGCCTGATGTAACTTGGAGCTGTTAAAATTAAGAAATTTCCGTATCCATGTTTCAGAAAATTTCTTTGGGTTTGCCTAACCTGGTGATCTAACCCTACATTTTGCCCGATTGTCAACCTGACGCGAAACTTCTGAAGAGTAGGTCAACTGCTTGTAGCCATGAAATTCAACGTTGAGATGGAATTGCGATAATGCTCTAGGAAATCAAGAGATGCTGAATGAGCAAATTGGTGGCCAAAAATAATGATGAGATGTAATAGGATACCGTTAAGTGAGGATAAATACATAAAAAGTAGTAATAATAATAAAACAATGAAGGGGGCAGGTTGATATCAGGTACCTAGACTCGCTATTAATTTAGATTTTTATCTCAACTCAATTCATCCATCTTAATTAATATCTGACACATTAAGCTGTGAGCCACTTGAGTAAGTTTAAAGAAAAAGTACCATCGATGATACTTGGTGTTCTTCCCACCAGGCCAATGCACTTATACAATTTCTAATATTTTAAAAGTACATTTATATCACGGTGACTTATTGTGGCCCTAAAGGAAAGAGCCAACTACTTGGGGAAGGGCCATAATGTCTATTGTTCACTCTTTTTTTTTTTTTTTTTTGTTTAATTGGCGCCAGTAATGACCTAGTTTGGTGGCAAAGACAATGCCACGTGATTTAGTTAGCTAAAATATGATCAAACAGTAGAAATCACAGTAACCACTTGTATACAACAATCCAAATAGTAATAGCTTGTTGGAAGTCAAGGGTAATATGGCTATAGCTTTGCCTCATTGGATTGTGTGAATCTATAGTTGAGTAATATCAAATTTTCAGTGCAGAGATCGTTATTGGTCTAGTTGTGGGCCAAAGGATAAATTGGGGACCTAATTGACCATGGCCATCGCACAAAGGACAGTGCATCAAGGGAAGAAAGGAACAGATACAAATATCCGTCGTGCATGTAGACCTTCTAAAATTTGCTAAAGTCAAATTTTTTACTACAGTTTTAAGCCACAGGCCAACTTCATTGGGACCATGCATTGACCATTGTGATGAGATTCAACTTCATATTTGTCCTCTCAAGCCAAAAGCCTTCTAAATTTGTGTCTTTCAACAATATCCCTACTTCCCATGCCCCTCTTGCAAATCTCCATTTATATCTTTCAAAACCCCCATGAAGTTCCTTTTTTGAGTATGTTTTTCATTCCCATACACAATTTAGGAGTGTACCAAAATTACTATCAGTTGTTTTAGAAAAACGGGGCTATTTGGTTGGGGAGAGCTGAGAAAAGAGTTGTATCAGATTTAATAGCCAACTAAGTGTTATATCACAATTCACATAACTGCATTTCACAGCTAAATTATTCCTCATCTGATAGAAAATTTTAAAATCTATACCTTTAAAGAAGAAAGGAAAACCCAAAAAGAAGAGAAGCATGAAAATTCTAAATTCAAAGAGAGGGAAGGAAAGATTGACATAAACCTCAAAAAAAAAAAAACAGAGAAAAAAAAGTACTAAAACAGAGCGTTTATTTTCTTTAAGGGCTCTTACTGGCATAGATTAACAAAGAGAATTCAACTCTTTCTTGCTCTTTCTGCACCATCTTTTCCTCCAACCAGAGCCTGCTATCCATCCCACTTCTTGTCCTGAACATGAATACAGCATAACCAGCAGCAGGATTGAAGAACCAGTCATGGACATCCCACATCAGATCGACAAGCAACCCATCAACAAAAATGGATTGGTTGCCTCTAAAATTCCATTGCAGCCTCCTTACGCGAATCATGGTCTTCTTATCGATAGAAACAGATAAAACCAGATGCTTTAGGCCTGCATTTCCACCACTACATTTAATCTGAATATCATGTTGAGTGCCTGCGTCACAAAACTGTGCCTTGGTTGCGTACAAGGCACTGCCTGAACAATGCTCTTGCCTTGAAATAAGACTGGCCTTGGCAACTGGGGTGCTAGTTTTGAACTTCTTGGTGATTGCTTCTTCTCTTTTATCACCAAGTGCAAGGCCTATTTCTGAATCAACCATGATTAGAATATAAAACCCATCAACAGGTTCAGGTCCTCTGTCATATTTAGCAGAAGAGAAATCCCAGAAAATTTGTACCTTAAATTTATCAAAGTCAACCACTTTGCTGCCTCTCATCTTCCTGAATAGACTGGCATTGGTGTTGACCTTGAAAGATGGTGAAGGGTCATTGCCAATGTTTATGCTAAGGCCTTGAGAAGTCTTGTTTTTGCACCAGGTAACTGAGACCAGGATTTGCTTTTGAGTAGAGAGGGTGATTTTGTACACACAAGTGACTGCATTTTGCACTGACGGGATTAGGCCTGGAGAGATGCAAGCATTGTTTGAATAAGAACAAGAAGAATGAGACAAATCTATAGAATTTTCACTAATACAAGAAACTATATCTCTCATAGTTGAAAAAAAATACAAAGTCAATTTCTTGTGCTGATATGCAAAATTGGATTCTTCAATATGGACTTTGGCGGGGGGGAGGGAGAGAGAGAGAGAGAATGGATCTGTAGGTTTGAGAGATGGGTGTTTTCTCGTTCGGCTTCTACCAGGAAGAAAATGAATATATTAAGAGGCCAAGGCTAAGGCTAAGGTATTTGCTTTTGAACAGTCACTCCATTACATTTTTTTATGTGGAAACCCACAATCATAATATGGAGAGTTAAGTAGCGAGGCAGTCTCAGAAATTCAGGTTCTGACAGACAGGCCAGTTGAATATGATTCTCTTTCCTAAAACCATTCTGCTATCCA
The DNA here is from genome assembly GCA_023213295.1 of Bruguiera hainesii. Classification (NCBI taxonomy): domain Eukaryota; kingdom Viridiplantae; phylum Streptophyta; class Magnoliopsida; order Malpighiales; family Rhizophoraceae; genus Bruguiera; species Bruguiera hainesii. Next base: position 5,486,799 of record JAHOYR010000005.1, on the reverse strand, counting down.
AAGAAAGAGAGAGAGAGAGAGAGAGAGAGAGAGAGAAGAAGAAGAAGAATAGAAGACTGAAATTGCCCCCAAAGAAAGAGAGAAAAAAATAAAAAAAAAAAAGGAAGAGTAAGAAGCAAATCTTCAATTTGTTTCTCTTGCCACCTTAGCTAGTTCATATGACATAGCACCGAACAATTAAAAGGGAAAAAGGAAAAAGCAAAGGAATAAAAGAGTTGGGACCTGGTCTAAATAGTGACAGCGTCCTGGTTTGCTCTTAATTCCATTGTTTATGTCAATAAATCATTTAATTTAAAATTTTAAATTGCTAGACAAAATTTAAGAATAAACAATAATTTTATTCAATTATTCTCATTAAATTGAAAGTACAAACAATAAAAAATATATATCTTATATTTAAAAACTTATAATTAAATGCAAAAACAAAAAAAGCAATGATAAACCCCTTGTCAAAAATGCACTAATGCCATTCAACTCAAATATAAGATGTTAACATGTTGGCAGAGATCAAAGAATGTATCAAATGTTAAAATTTAATAGCTTGGCTTCAGCGAATAATTTAAAGATCCAAGTGTATACTAAGATAATGCCAACGATTGGAGACCTTTTAGCGGGGATTTTCTATTGATTAAAACCTTTTAAGCATAGAACGTGAGATCAATTAAAGGGCACGGTGAAAACGATTAGGCTGGGCTAGGCAAGTTCTTTAGGGTAAGAGTTTGAAAATTGGATTGGATTGGATTGGTCGGTTTCACTGGTAAAATTGGAAATTAGTTTGGTTACTACCAAAAATTGCTTGGCTTCAGAATTGGTGAACTGATTAATTGGATTGTGAATCGTTGAACTGAAATCGAAAAGGACTCCTACCACTTCACTAAAGTCTTATATTGAAAAATTTCTTTGCCCTGTTAAATTTTTTTTTTTATTTTATGCTATGTTTTTTTTTTGTTGAAAATATTTACATTACATTTTGTGTTTATATTTTATTCTAGATTATATTTCTTATATTATCATATTTTCTTCTTTAAGGAAAAACACATACCAATTATTTTAAAGTAAAGATATATAAATTATAATGAATTTTTTTACTTAAATTATTTAATTTCAATTTAGTCGATTGAATTAATTAAACTTTAAATTTTTTATTCTTTTGATTTAACGGTCGATTAAATTTTTAAAACTTTGCTTTTAAGAGTAGTAGAGATGAAGAGGAACAAATGAGAAGATGGGCTGTGCCATGATTGTGATAGTGAATGTTGTTCCCCACACAATAAAATTTATTCTGTAGACCCACCAACTCCTATTTCCAAACAACCCAAAACCATGGCACAACATTAGCAAGACGGTTGGGTTTTCATTGCCCTTATTATAAATTCTACTGTTGAAGCACAGCGTGGAAGGGAAAATTAAAAATACCCTTTCTAGTCCTTAACTGATGGCATGAATTTTATGGTTAGTGAGGTCTACACGTTAAAATCCCTTACAATGAGTACCATCCATGTGGTTACAGTTGGCAAGAAGAAACATTAAAATCAATTCAAGTCCCAAGAAACAATAATTGCTTATAAGCAGGTTTTTGAAACACTACTTGATTCGGTAGTTCCTTATATATTAAGATATTAATATACACTAATTGCTGGGTTGGACATGGTCATCGAAAATGTAAAATGAGTGCAAATTGAAGCATGTAGCATTTGGGATTGAAGTTGCACTGATAAAGAAGCAAAAAGAAAATAGCTGGGGACCAGGAAAAGAAGAGAAGTAAGAGCCAAAAATATAACAAGTGTTTTTTCTTTTGTCTTTTTTAAAAAAAAAAAATTTATATAACCACAGAGAGTTGTTAATGCAATAAAAACGTGACTGCAAAGAGGAGGCACGGGGAGATCTGTCCTAAGAACCTAAAAAGAGCACTCACTGTTGGTCATCATTGCTCCTCTTTGGGTGCTAAAACAGGGGGGCAAACACTCAGAATGGTTTGGTCCTACCAGTACTACTGTGGCATGTTTCCCCACCATTGCTTAGGAAATTGTTGAAAGGAAACCGAATCTGCTCATGAAAAATGTCTCAAATGGTAAGGTTTTCATTATTACACTAACTTGTGTCCCACCAATAGTATTTTTCAACAACATACATATTGCAATTGTGGCTACCATCGACTATTCTAACACAAGTTTGTAATTTTCACACCCAGCATTCTCAGGACCATTCTTGAAACACAGGCCTGTTATTAATTACAGTTTCCAGATGCAAGGAAAATAATGACCATTCTTGGTAAGGGTTGAAGACGGATTCCAATACCATCCTGTTTTATTTCTGTCCCGATAGCATCCTTAGTTAGGATAAAGCGGAACAATTTTCAAAAGTTGGTTGTCCAAAGTACCTAAAAGCACACCTAAACCTGAACAGCAATCATAAAGAAAGGGATCCCACCGAAATGAAATCCTGCACTTTCGGCTTTACGAGAATCCAAGAAATTCTCGCCAGCAACACTGCACACCTTTTGGCATCTTTCTCTGACATGTACATAATTAGTTCCATTCGAGTGCACAAGGACTCCAATGGTCTTTTCTTCACAGGCCATTACTGCTTTAGCTACTTTGCTTCTTTTTTTTTTCAAATCGAACTCTCACTTTTACGTCCAGCTACTTGCTTTGAACCTTCCAGGAAGTAATAAATTTTCCCCGGAGTAAATAAAAAGTAGAAATGTATAAGAAAGAGGCCCACCTTGCAAAATAAGTTTGGTATCAAACAATAAATGAATTCTGATGTGAGCATAGGCAACTAGGAAGCATGGTTGCTAGTAATGTTGAACAAATTGATGGGATCAAGGAGAATCACAAGCTTGGATTCTGCGATTTGTGGTTTCACTCAAGATTTTCAGTTTCAAAACCACATCTCTTGGATCCTTTTTTTTTTTTTTTTTATCTATTTCTACATGACATTCAAGGATCACCAAACAGCACATGGTTTTGACCTTGGAATTATCTAAAATAATTCTTTCTGGAATTGTTTTAAGATTGCCAAAAGTAGGAACACAATTAAAGAAAATGGAGGCAGACTAATCAACACAAATAAGGGCTAATTGTGTTTGACTACACCTCTGGGCCGCAGGCCATTCCCTTAAACCAAGGGGTACCGCGTTTGATCCAAAGAAAAACAATTAACAAGTCTCACTTGCAACTACTCTATTGCTTTTCAATCTCAACTATGATTGGCACAATCAACTTCAGAAGTTATGTTATTCATGATCAAAAGGAAAAATCGACCCAGAATCATTATCTACTTAATTAAAATCCTTTTCCCTTTCATTTTCATTCGTTTTCTTCACACCCCAACATCCCCCCATATTAATTACTTCTCTGGTGAAGGTATTAATCAATATAAAACGACATCTCAGCTACAGATTGCACGTGAAAATCTAGTTTTCCAGGCTAACACGAATTAAAAATAGCAATTTTAAAATTTCAGTTACGTGCATGACCATGATTAATCAAGCAGGTCAACGTTATTGTAACTTATTGCAGGAACAGGTAGTCTCCTTTTTTGTTACTACTGGGATCTTGATGAAATCCAATTGCACGGTGAACACAACCATCAATCAATCCACGAATGTGACAGCTAATATTCCTGGTGTTTTTTTTTTCTTTTCTTTTTTGGCATCATTTTCTTATGTCATAACTTAGCCAATTTGCTTACATACATACATATGAGTGTCTGTAGTCCTGTGTTTGGAACTAAAAATTTATATAACTTTAACACTAAATTTGTGAATAGTGGCATTATACAAGACATTTGATGAAGAGTAATGATAGCCCCACTAAGTGAGCCTAATATTCCCTAAGCCCATGGGGCCCTTTCACATAAACTATGTAAATCACAGGTTGAATTTAAACCAGAGCTCCAAGAAAACAGTCGTCAATTGAACAGTATTATCCAGATACTGTAATCTAATAAGCTCTGCAGCAGAGTGAAGGATAACATTGTAAAAAGTTCCTTTTTTTTTTCCTAAGGGTTTCCTACCTCGTGAGATTCTTTCTTCCTGTTAGTGTGCAGGGGGTTCCTTCCTTGTGATCTACGGAATCTTGATGAATTAATAAGAGTAACCTCTTCTTGCTCAAAAAAAAAAAAAAAAAAAGCAGGGTTGAATTTAAATTAACAGCTGGTAACAATGTAGAAACGTCATCACTGACTGAGAGTTTCGGGGGCTTCGAACTCTAAACCTAGGAAATTCTTACATCTTGCTACGAGACTAACTTCACTATATTTGGAAAAGGTAGGCGTTGGTACATTCGAAGCAACCACTTACAGAAGTCTGGGCCAAGATAAATGTAAAAGAAAATTGGGGACATGGTTTCTTTAGGGGAGATTCCTCCAATTTCTTTGTTTGGTCTCGAGATTTTTAATTTACAAGAATTCAATTGAATTTTCACACTTCAAAAAATGTACTATTATGATAGAATGGATGAGAATTACATAAAATCCACTCCATTCTGCTCCTTAAAATATTTCTACCAAAAACAATTCAATTAAAGTTTGTTATTTAAAAATCTATGTCAAACAAAAGACAAACTATAATTTAATAACTAAATCCATCGAATCCAATTCTACATTTAGAATTAACTTAGATTGAATTCTATTAAAAAAATAAAAACTAAACAATTTATTTGAGTACCAAGCACCCTGGCTAGTTAATTTTTAGGCAAAGGCAAACTACCTTGTCCGCAATTATGGGTAAAGGACGGCTGAAGTCTCTTCACACGACTTTGCGTAAAGTATTGAGCTTAGTGAGGTGGACAGAATATAAGAGACAGAAAGCAGACGAGACTTACAGACCCTATGCCTTGATTTTTTTTTTAAAAGAAAATAAGTGCGAATAAACGAAATAGTTAGTTCAAAAAAATATCATACAATGTATAATTAGTTAGCACGTTATAAAATATTTTTTTATATATTTTATTTATTTATATATTATATATTTTTCAGAAAAAAAAAAAGATATGAAGCCCACGTGGACCATCTCATCTCATTCAATCTTCATCCACCTCTAAATTAATAAATTAAAAAAAATTAAAATTAGTTCATAGTTATTAATAAGTATTTTTTATTTTATTAATAAAATTTTATATATATTTTGACCATATTTTGATTATGTAGTTTGATATTTTTTTATAGTATAAGGTAGAATTACATTATTAATATGAAATAAAATTATAATTTTTTTTTTGTAAAAAATGAATCTTAATTAATGAATAATCCATGAAGAGTTTGTAATCGATGAAAATTAAATAATTAATTGAAAGATTAGAACTAACAGAGATTAAGTAATTAGTGAAAATATTATAGTTGACAAAAATTGAGTAATTAGTAGAAAAATTGTAGTAGATAGAAATTGAGTAATTAGTGAAAAAATTATAATTGATAAAGATTAAGTAATTAGTAGAAAAATTATCACTAATGGAGATTAAACAATTGGTGAAAAGATTATAATTAAATTAGGACATGTCATTATTTCCTTTGACACCCCTCTACACGCTAATGTGGTATAACACATAGTAAACTTAGATTGTAGAAGTTGAAAGCGAGTCATGAAGAGCTCTTTGGTGAAAATATCGACAGGTTGATCTATAATGAAGATGTACTAAACATGCAGTTGTTTTTTGATGACTCGTTCTAACATAAAGTGGTAATCAATTTCCACGTTTTTTGTCTAAGTATGAAAGATGAGATTCCTTATTAGATAGATAGTGGAGATGTTGTCACATGAGAGAACCAAAGGGCCTCGCCAAGGGACACCAAAATCATGTAGGAAAGCCTCAATCTAAACGAGTTTAATAGTTGTATCAGCTAATTTTTTAAATTCAGCCTCTGTGTTGAATTGGGCAACCATCCATTGTTTGCAAGAACTCTATAAGATGGGATCAGAGCCAAGGAATATGCCAAAACCACCAACTAAATGTCTGGTATCATGGCATCCAACCCAACCTATATCTGAAAAAGTATAAAGATGGAAATTGTTGTTGTAAGCAAAGAGGATGTCATGGTGTTGTGTGCCATAAACAAAGCATAATATGCATTTGAAAAATGCTAATGGACCTCTATAGGTGCATGCATGAACTGATAGATAATGCTGACAACAAAGGTAATGTTAAGCCAAATGAGAGTAAGATATTACAATCCTTCTATGGTGCCACAATAAAGTGTCTGATCTAAGAATAAGTCACCATAATGGATAGATGAAATATTTGAGTTGATGATATAGGGTGTGGTGATAGGCTTTACATCCTGTTTTTTTGCTTGTATAAGAAGATTCACTATATATTTTGTTTAATGAAGAAGAATATCATCAAAAATGCATTGTAGTTCAATCTTAAGGAAATAATTGAGTTCACCCAAGTTTTTGATAGCAAATTCCTTTTATAAAATCTTTAGGAGAGTAGACAATGGTGTTATGAGGGATTTTGTGAGAATTATGTCATCGATATAAACAAATAAAAAGATATCGTATTGTGTTGTATGCAGTATAAATAATGATGAGTCAGCTAAAGAACTTACAAAACTAATGAAGATGAGAAAATTACTGAGATAGTGGTTCCCAACACAGGGTTCCTATTTCATGCCTTAGGAAGATTGTTTTAGACAATAGACATGATAAGGATAGTAAGGATTAATGAAACTTGGTGGTTGATTTATGAATATTTCTTTGGTTAAATGACCAGGGAGAAAGACATTCTTAATATCAAACTGTTGAAGTTGCCTACCTCAAGAAAATGCAGTCATAAGAATTGTACGAATCGTGACATGTTTAGCCCACTTGATTGAAGGTTTCATTATAGTTAATTCCTTATTGTTAATAAAAAATCTTTGCGATTAATCTAACCTTATATCATTTAAGAGAGCCATTTGCACAACTTGACATGAAAGACCTATTTGCAACCAATGGGCTTAGAGGTCAGAGAATATGATACAAAGTCCTATGTCTGATTTTTCAAAAGGGTAGTTTACTTTTGATCATAACTGCTCGCCAATTTGAGTCTTTTATCACCTAATTGTAACAAGATAATGTGGATGGGATTTCTATTAAAGTGGTAAGTGCATAAATGTGATTTTTTTTTTTTGTACATGGAGGCATAAAATGGTGTCTTCTCAAAATTTAGTCACCATAAGGTGGGCTAGTAGTGCCTATTATTGGGGGAAGGAGCCTATAACTTGTAAGATGGTGGTTTGTGAGACAGTTTCAACAATAAGAGAAGACATTGTGGTTTACAGTTAAAGAGATATAGAGCAGGAAGTGATGTGACTACTTTGCATAAATGTTGACATATGAGATATGCCAATCCTTAACTCATACATATGTAAATCATTATGTTGCAAATGCATTGGTGAAGGAATATAAAGAGGTAACTCAAATGACATTAGTCATGACACATTTGATGGTACATTGGTGATAGAAGTAATAAACAAAAATAATCTCATTAAAGATAACGTCTGCAACCATATGTAATCATTGTTGTTGTGGAAAATAGCATCAATAACCCTTAACACCTAAGAGATATCATAAGAAAATCCACTGATATAACCTAGACTCTAATTTGTACTTGGTATAGGGTCATAAATTTAGGTATATAGCAGAGTCAAAAACTTAAAGATGCTTCATGGGTAGTGTAATAAAAAAGAGTACTTTTTAGGAGTTGTATTGTTGTAGAACTAGAGTAGGTAGTCAATTGATAATGTGAATTACACTTTTAAAAGTAAAATCCCAAAAGTGAGAGGGAATAGATGTATGGTGCATCATTGTCATACCCATTTTAACCATATTTTTATATTTGCACTCAATTAAACCATTTTAAAGAGTTCAATAAGGATAAGATATTTGTTTATAAATGTCACATTCCTACAACAATTTATTAAAAGATACAAAAAGAAATTCTCTAGTAAAGTCACTTTGAATAACTTTAATTTGGGTATTAAGTTGGTTTTTAACAAAATTTAGAAAGACTATGAAGATATGTAAAAATTAATCACAAGAATTAAACATATAAAGTTAAGAAAATTTAGAATAATCATCAATAAAACAAACATAATATTTATCATTTTGGTGAAACATTACAGGAGGCAGCTCTTAAATGCCAAAATGAATTCATTTCAAGGTAGTCGTAGACTTATAACAAATAGAAGCATAAGTAGTTGAATATGTAGTAAGTTTTGGCACTGCCTATCAATTCCATACTGAAGTTAAATATAAGCGTGTCATCAATATAAAAGTATATAATAACACAAATATCATTCTTCACTTTTGCATAAACACATTTATTAATATCAATAATTGAAAAATCATTAGAGATCAAAATATTATCAAACTCTTGATATCACTATTTAAGTGTTTATTTTAACCCATATAAAAATTTAACAAGCCTATAAATTTTTTTCTTTTAGTTAAAAACTACACAACTTTCAAGTTGTGACATGTAAATTTTTTCATCAAGATCACTATATAGAAATGTAGTTTTAACATCTATTTGATGAATATATAGATTATAAATAAATGTCAATGTAATCAATACTCTAATAGATGCAATTCTAGTGATAAGAGTAAAAGTATTAGAATAATCAATATTATTCTTTTGTGTATACCCTTTTACTACAAGTTTGGTTTTGTATTTGTCAATAGATCCATTTGGTTTATATTTCTTTCTAAAAATTTATTTACACCTTATGAGTTTTTCACTTGTCGGTAAATTTACAAGTTCCCAGGTGTCATACTATTTTAAAGAACCAATCTCACTCTATATAACTTCTAGTTACAAACTAGTATCATTAAAGAATATTACTTTTATGTATATGAAAGGATCATTGTTCATTACAAGAGTGCAAAAGTCATCTCCAAAAAGTCTTTTCTTTCATTAGTCTCTTGTTTCTTCTTAATTTTAGTTCAAAAGGAGTATTACTAGACACCCTCTTTAACTCAACTCCAGATATAAGTAATATGCAACATTATGTTTTATATAACCAATAAACATGCAATATGAGGTCTTAAAACCTTTTTTTTTTTTATTTACGCAAAAGAACCTTTGTAAGATACCCTCACACTTTCAAATAATTCAAACTAAAAGAGTATCTCTTTTATGATTCATATAAAGTTTTACCAATTTTCTTGTAAGTAATTTTATCTACAAATAATATGCGGAAAGTATTACGTCTCCCCATAAATTATTGGGTGCCCTTGAATTAACTAGCATGACATTCATCATATTTTTCAAATTTTTATTCTTTCTCTCTACTATTTTATTTAATCTAAGTGAATAAAAGGGTGTGATTTCATGTATAATACCCTCATTTCCACACAAATTTAACAACTGTGAACTATACTCTTCTCCTCTATCACACCTGAGTCTTTTGATCTTTTTGTTTAACTAGCCTTTTACTTTACTCTTATATTTGATAAATACATCACACACTTATCCTTATCTCTTAACAAAATGATTATAGTGTATTTAAAATAATCATTTGTAAAAGTCACATGATAACATTTGCCTTCTCTAATCATGGTATTTTTTAAATCTTCCAAATCTAAATACATCAAACTAAGAAGGTCAATTTCTTTGTGAATTGATTTATAACTCTTCTTTACTGATTTAACCTTAACTTATACCTCGCACTCACTCACTTCACCATGTAAATTTTTTTCAAACCGAGTTGTTTTATCTTTCTTACATAAAGATCACTCATATATCCTAATCCAGCATGTCATAAATCACGAGAATCAATAATATAAGTAAAAGAAGTAGATGTATTTCCATTATTGATAACATAAAGTCTTTAGAACTTGTTATCATACCTTTTTCTGTTGTTATGGTAATAGTGACTGTGATGACTTTTGTCTACTTTCCTTTGTTTCAAAACATCTGCCTTTAATGTCATCTCTTTAGCCTTTTCTTCTTTCATTCGAATTATGTTCTTATCTTTAATTAGGATATAGATAATTACATTCTCTAGTGACATGTTCTTCCTTTTATATTTAAGTTACATTCTTTAGTGACATGTTCTTCCTTTTATATTTAAGTTACATTCTTTAGTGACATGTTCTTCCTTTTATATTTGAGTTATTGCTTATAGCCATTTTAGGACTGTGAAAGCTTTTCAATGAGATAACATACTACATACTCTTATGGTAGCTTGATATTCTTATTCTTCAAGGCATCTAATAGTTTATGATATTCATTGACTTGGTCCTAAACACTTCTTGCATCAAACATCTAAAAATGTAAATAATTAACAACAACAAATTTTTGTGTACTAACATCATCCATTATGTATTTTTTGTTCATTTTCTCCTATATTTCTTTTGTTTCTTTTTAAAGACAATAGACATAAAAAAGATCATTAGATAATGTGTTAAGAATGGTATGATGATTGAACTTACTTGCAAGTGCATAAGATTGATTGTAGTAATAAAACTCGATGAATATTCTAGGTGTCTTACCCAGAGAGATTGGGAATTCAATTATGATTCATACTACCATAAAATTAAATAAGATCATTAAAAAAAACTTGATTTTAATAAACAAAATAATAAAATTGAATTAATTGTTAAACTAACACAAGAAGGAATTTGGGGTTTTTTTCAATCAAATTAGGTATTAGGACTATAGCTTTTCCCTCAAAGGAGGCAAATCACATTGGATTTTTATGGATTCATGATTTGAAAGTCAGTTTTCTCTCTAATAACAAGTATTCTTTGTTAATTAACACCCATTATACCTAATCTATATGCAATAATCCATCAAATTGGGTCATAGTGCTATAGGGTTTCACTTAAATTTGAATGTCAATTAACACCCATTATACCGAATCACATTAGGTTTTTATGAATTTATAATTTGAATGTCAATTATCTCTTTAATAACAAATGTTGTTTGTTAAGCAACACCTATTATACCTAATCTATATACAATCCTCCACTGAACTCACACAAAAATAGATTAAATCCATCAAGTACAAGGAACTATGTAACATCACACAAACTTATCCATATGTCTATCTCAACGTTTATATGTTTATTTATTTAGTGCACAGTTTTGTCTCACTTGTCAATCTCAACACAACCCAAAAATCTAGTTTTATGTTGATCAAGAATAAAAGTATCAATAAAACTCAAAATAGATAAATCAAATCACTACTTTTATTAAATAACTCAATTAATCGCAAAAGTATAAATAACCTATAAAAGTCCAAGTGAACTAACTCTAAAATAAACTACATCCCTTCACCATAGCTTAAGATTTTAGCTATCCATACCAAAAATCACAAATAAACAAGTATTCAACATCTCTAAAACTATATTAAAAGGAGAAGAAGAGGTAAAGAAAACTCTTGTGGAAACCGATGTCTTTAATGGTAGTACTAGAGCTACTATCGTCAACTAAAGTTACTCCCTTTTTTTTTAAATCATTTTCCCTTTTTTGATGTCAAGAATCTCTCCTTCCTCACCTCCCCCTTTCTTTTTTAGGTCATTTGTCATCATTATATATATAAATTTCCCTTAAAATGATCAAATGACCTTTAAAACATCTAAAAAAAAAATTGCATAACATAAAAAAATGTAGCTAATTGACGTTGGTTGGATCAAACTGGTGCCAAGTTGGTTAGTTTTGCAATATTGCCCCTCTAGTATTCAACTAACTCATAAATCGACGTATATCTATCCTTTCGACAACAAACCAGTCTTCTAACCAATTCTATAACTGGTTAACACCATCTCCTCTTTTTTTAAGCCTTATGATAAGTTTAATTCATTAATTCTACTACTTTATTATTTCAATTTTTCACCTACAATACAATAAAAATTCAATGTAAAATTTGTACAATTATTAGACCTATCATATGACAATAAATTTTATTAATTTGTTCTTAAATAGGAAATATTTTATCATAATTCTTAGAACCAGACTTTAGTTTAGGTTTAGAAAAAGTAAAAGCAAAACATATAACATTTAAAGTTGAAAAAAAAAAGTGTTCTTGCTAGCATTTAAATTAAGAATTATTAAAAATTTCAATCTTGGAGGTATTTGGCAGGAACTTTATGGCAAGAAAAATTGACTAAGTCTAAGAAAGAAGAAAAAAAAATTAATTAATAGCAAAAGTAGATTAACTTGTATTTGCTTCCATAATTTCAAAATAAGAAATTATTCGTAAAATTGTTAGCAAATCTACAAAAAAAGATTATAAATAAATATAAAAGAAATAAATATGTAAAAAAAGATATTAATCTAAAGCATGTAGATACATTGTCCTTAAGGATAATTTCATCCTTATAGACGTGTTGTCACAGTGTAGCAAGTTACACCAACTACTTCCCAAGATACGACAAATCTTCCTACTGGTGTGCACCCCACAAGTGAGGTAACAAAAATAACATTAGTCTGTTAAACTTAACAATTTTCAATGATCAAAGTATAAGAAAAAAGAGAGAATGCATTTTTTTTTTTAAGAAAGAAAGAAGAATAAGCTCTTTTCATATTACTTTTGATTTAATGTCTTATAAAAATGATTATTAAGGATAAAGATAATAATTGGTGGTTATTACTGGTGGTTTTATTACTATAACAACTAGTTTTTCAATAAACAAAAATGTCTAGTAAAAAATAATTAGTTTGATTAACAAAATCTCAAATGGCTAAGGTAGACCAACCAAGGCTAGTTTACTACATCGAGTTGCATTATATCTCTCATATTAAGTTTGAATTTGGATCATTCATATATATGTGAGCTCGTCTTTAGGTCTTTTGTTTTACAAGGTATAAGACAAGTATCGTCTTATAAACATGTGGAACAAGACATTCATTTCCAATAAAAGATAAAAGCCTTTTAAAATACCTTTATTTCCAATAATTCCATCATTTATAAGCTTAATTGTTGGAAGACAAGTATATGTTAAAAAATTTGTATCATATATCAAAAATGAAAGATCTTGTTATACTTGTTTATAAGATAATATTTGTTTTATACCTAACAAAATAAAAAGTACTTAAGAAAGGTCTCATATATAAGAGAATGATCAAAAGCTTAGATTTAATATAATAAACCTAATGCGATCCCATGCAACCACGGTTAGTTTATCTTCATTTTTTGCTATTAAAAATTAGTTATTAGAGCAATAAAAGTACCTATTTTAACCATTAGTCATTATCTTCATCCTTAGTATTCATCTTTATAAAATATTAAACTAGGATTCTCCTTCATGTAAACACACTTAAAAAAGTATTAGTTCTTACTCTCCCTTTTTATTTACTGGAAATTATTATATTAACCAGACCAATACTATTTATGTTATCTCATTATTTGAAGTGCATATTAATAAGAAAGTTTGTTGCATCTTAGGAGGATAACTGTTATAACTTACTGTACTAAAACATTGTTTACGAAGGCAAAAATTATCTTTAAGAATACTTTTAAGTATGCCTCATATATTATATCCTTTTTATTTAGTTTGATTTTATATGTATCTATATTTTGTATATTTTTCCCTATTTTTTCAACAATCTTCAAGATATTACTCTTGTTTTACTATTACGGATGTAACAACTAATCTAACAATTTTTGTTATTAATCACTCTACTCTTATTTTTCCTTAAACTTAGTTAGTTCCTTTTTCTCTCAAGTTCTTACTAGACATTTTCAAAATTGAAAATTTTACCAATTCACCTTTTAAACACTAGCAAGAATGTATTTTTTTTATTATTATTATTTTCTTTAGATGTTTTAGGAATTGCTTTTTCATTTACTAAATAAAAACCAAAATCTAGTTATAAAATCTATAGCAAAATACTTCCTGCTAAAGAATAACTCAAACAAATTTGTCATCATATTATTCTTAGTACTCTTTTTAATGACCTTTTTGATGTTTATTGCTCTTTAAAGAAAGCCAAAGAAATATAAGAAAAGATGAACAAAAAGTATATGGTCAAGAATATTGGTATTTAAAAGTTTGTTGTTGCTAACCAATTGCGTTTTCAGATGACAAATGAAAAGAATAAGATCAAACCAATGAATATCATGATATATTGGATTACTTGAAGAATGAGAACTTTAAGCTATCAAAGGAGTATGTAGTAAGTTGTCTCATTAAAAAGTTTTCATAATCTTAGAATGACTATAAACAACAACTCAAGTACAAAAAGAGGTAAATGTCATTGAAGGATGTTATTGTGCATATCTTAATCAAGGACAATAATGTAACACAATTGAAAAAAGTAAAGGTGAAGCAAATGGCTTTATAGGCAAATGTTATGAAACACAAAAAAGGTGAAAAAGAAGAAAAAGTTATTATAGTCATCATTACCATCATGACAGGAAAATGTATGATAACAAATCTTAAAGGTATGAAAACCCAAGACTAATAATCTAACATTCAAGAAGAAAGGATTGGCTATGTATATGGAAAACTTGGGTATCATGCCTTTTAATGTAAACACAAAAAAAGGAATAATATACCTACCAAACCAAATGGCAATTTGGTATAAGTGGATGTTATTATTGTTATTTCTTAAGTAACTATTGTCACTAACTAGAAAAAGTAAGCAATAGATTCTAGTGTTACAAGGTACATTTGAGAGGATAAGAATACATTTACCTCATATACATTAGTAAGAAATAAAGAAGAAAATGTCTTCTTGGGATATTTAAGAATAACAACTAGTTCGAGTAATAGTAAAGTCTTTATTAACTTTACTTCAAAAAAGGTGTTGTCCTTGAATGATATGTTATATGTCCCAGAGATTTGCAATCCCTTAGAATTCAACCACTTAACTTCCTTTTGTGACTTAAGAAAGTTAGCTTAATGCAGTACATAATCATTTTAAAATGGCATACTAGGATTATATGTTATAAATGTGATATATATTATAATTATGATGTCAAGGCATAAGACCAATATTAATTAACAAGATCTCTCAAATTAAATATTAAGTACAAGTTAAGAATATAATAAGTAGTCTTACATAATTATGATATAAAACTAGAGTTCTATTTAAGAATTAATTTATTAAGTCACTCATGATCATGAAAATTTAGAAGCAATAATTAGTCGAAACATATATAATATGTTTTGACAAAAAGTTGTCACCTAACTAATCTACAAGTTACATTAAATAAGATTGATAAATTATATTATTTACCTAATTAAGTTTATTTGATTTTTTGACTTATTAAAAGTCAAATAAAGTAAATGATATCCTAATTTACTAAAAAATCCAACTAGATTTTCCAAGTTAATAGTGAGGGTTATTATTTTCAATAAAATAATGAGAGTAACCAAAATAAATAATTAAACACCTAATCTATTTTACTATGTATGCATGGAATTAATACTTGCTTATATATATAATTAAAGACCTTTAAGAAATTGTTTTGTTACAAGGTGATAAAAGGATCTTTAGTAAATGTTCATGTATTGAAAATGAGTGGCTACATGAAAAGGTTTGGGCCAATTAGGTTTTATCATAGATTATGATCTAAATGTAGATCTAATTAAGACAGTAAAGTCCATAAGTATTGTCAAGAAGGAAAACAATAAGTGTGCATGTTATCATTATGGCAAGGAAGGCTAGTGGAAAGGGAATTACAAGGAGTTCCTTGTAAGCTTAAAGGACAAGAAGTTTAAAGAAGCTTCAAGTTCAAGTATGTTTATGATTAAGATCAATCTATCTATTTCTGGTCATTCATCTTGGGTATTAAATACCAAATATGGTTTTTACATTTGTAAAAATGTGTAAGAACTAAGTAATAAATCATTGCAAAAAGGTGAGGTGAATTTATGAGTTGCAAGTAAAGTAACAGTTGTATTATTTGTTAGAACTTGTTATTTACCTTTACATTCACACTTATTATTATAACTTAATAATTGTTATTATGTTCTAGTACTTTAAAAAAACATCATTTCCATTTTATATTTAGCATTTAATGGATACAATTTTAATTTTAAATATAAAGGTTATTCCTTTTATAAGAATGATGTTTATTATGGTTTTGGATTTTATACAAATGGTTAGTATGTACTTTTATCTAGAAAGGTCCATTCTTGACACAAACAATAAAGGACTTAAAATGGATACTCAAAATGCATCTTTTGTGACATTGCTGATTGAGTCATATCAATGAAATAAAAGTCACCAAATTACTTAAAGATGATTATTTTGTATCCATTTGATTATGAATAATATAGAACATGTGAATCTTGTTTATTAGGAAAAATGATCAAACCTTCTTTTAAATGAAAAGGAGAGTGTGACAATTAATTATTAGGCATAATACATTTATATGTATATGGTCCATTAATAATTCATACAAGAGGTGTCTTCTCTTATTTCATTGCATTCATTAATAACCATTTTAGATATGGTTATGTGTATTTAATGAAATATAAATTTAAATCATTTGAAAAGTTTAAAGAGTTTAAAAATAAAGTAAAGAAATAAACTTAGAAAAGTATTAAAGTGCTTTGATCAAATTAAGGCAGTGAATACTTAAACTAAGAGGTTTGTGATTATCTATAAGAGAATGGGATACTCTTATAATGGACTCCTTTTATAACTCAACATATTGGTGTTTCAAAAAGGAAGAATTAAACCCTTTTAGATATGGTTTGTTACATGATAAGTCATGTTATTTAGAATATTTGTTTTGATAAGACAATCAAAAAGCTTGATTTCATTCAAATATGGATAAACCTTATGTTTACAAACAGTTTAGCTGAAATGTAATTGTTTTGCTAATTTTATATATGGATGATACATTATTAATAGGAAACAACATACCAATACTTTAATCTATCAGGGTTTGGTTTTCCAAGAACTTTTTTATTAAAGACATAGGAGAAGTAACATATATTTTGTGAATAAAAGTCTATAAAGATAGATCTAAGAGGTTACTTAGTTTGTCTCAATCAATGAATATAGACAAAATGCTAAAGAGGTTTAGCATGAAAAGATCAAAGAATGAACTTTTGCCTATGTCTGATGGTATGTGTCTTTCCAAAACCATGTGTCCTAAGACTCAAAAAGAGAGATAAGATGGATAAAATCCTATACATCAGCTATAAGACCCATTATATATGTGATGTTATGTATGAAATCATACGTTTCTTATGCTTTAAGCATAATAAGTTAATCCAAGTGAGTGTCATTGGATTGCAATTAATACCATCTTTAAGTACTTAAAAAGAATTAAGAATGCTTTTTTGGTCTATAAAATATGTGAATTTAAGATTCAGGAATATTCAAATGCAAGTTTTTAATCTAATAAACATAATGGTAAGTTATAGTTTGGATATATCTTTATTCTTATACTTTGTTTAGATTTGAGGGAGAGTGTGAAAAAAAGTTATAAGAAAGAAAATAAGTTTTTAATTAGTTATTTGGATATATTAGAAAAAAGTGAGAAAGAAAATGAATGAAAAATATAATTTTTTTTTAAAAATATGATAAGAATGTAAAAAAAAAATAGAAAATTGATATGTAAAATGACACTTTTACCCATAAGTCAAAAGAAACAAAAGGCCTAAAAAAAAAAGCCAAACTTAACCACAAAAGACAAAACAAAAAAGATATTCCCACCTTGGATACTATAGTATGACCAATTTCTCTAAGTGTTCTCACTTATATTTATGTGGGTCTCATGGTAAATCTTCTTACCATTTTTTAATTACTTTCTTTCTACAACATTCCAAATAAGGGTTATTCCCTTTTTAACCACTTTTCTTTCCAATACTTTCTTTCTTACTCTGTTTTTATCATCCAAACATATTATTAATGATAGTGTGATCAATTGGAAGAGTTTCAAATAAAAATTACTATAGTTTTTACAACAAAAACTGAGTACGTTACTACACTTGAGGTAATGAATGAAGAAGTTTGAATCAAAAAGTTTATTAATAAACTCAGTGTGGATATTTAGATACAATCTTTCAATTTGATAAGTTTAAAAATATTTTTACTCTTAGGTTTTTTTTTTTTTTTTTTTTGATTTGAGGGAGAGTGTGAAAGAAAGTTGTAAGAAAGAAAAGGAAAAGAATGATAATAAGTTTTTTATTAGTTGTTTAGATATATTAGAAATATGTGGGAAAGAAAATAAATAAAAATTATAATTTTTTATATTTAAATATGGTGAGAAAGTAAAAAAAATGGAAAATTGATATATAAAATAACATTTTCACCCATAAAACAAAAGCAACAAAGGCCTAAAAGATAAAAATAAAAATAAAAAATAAAAAATAAAAAAATCCAAAATCAACAGCAAAAGATAAAACAAAAAAGATACCCCCACATCTTGTATACTGTAGCCAAAACACTTTCTCTAAGTTTTCTCACCTAAGCAATGGGAAAAAAATTTATATGGGTCCCATGGTAAAGTTTCATACTATTTTCTAATCATTTTCTTTCCATAACACTTTCCAAACAAGGAATTATTCCCCTTTTAATCTCTTTTCTTTCCAACATTCTTCTTTCTTACTCTTTTCTTATGATCCAAACACATTATTAATGATGTTATGGTCAATTGGAATAGTTCCAAATAAGAGATAACCACAAATTTTACAACTGAAACTAAGTACATTACTACATCTGAGGTAGTGAATGAATCAAAAAAACTCATCATTAAATTCAGTATGGATATTCAAATGCAAACTTTTAATCTGATAAAGATGATAGCGAGTTAGAGTCTTGATGTATTTTTACTCTTATACTTTGTTTGGATTTAAGGATGAGTGTGAAGGAAAGTTGTGAGAAATAAAATGAAAAGAAAGAAAACAAGTTTTTAATTAATTGTTCATATATTAGAAATAAGTAGTAAAGAAAATAAATAAAAAATATAATTGTTTATTTTAATATGGAGAGAAAGTAATAAAATAGAAAATTGATATGTAAAATAACACTTTTACTTATAAGATAAAATAAGCAAAAGACCAAAAAATATAAAAAACCAAACTCAACCATCAAAAAAAAAAAAACAAAAACAAAAAAACAAAAAAGATACCTCATACCTTGTATATTGTAACAAGACTATTTTCTCCAAGTTTTCTTACCCAAACTATGGGAAAAAATTTATATAAGTGTCATTGCAAATTTTCTTACCATTTTCTTTCCATAACACTCTTTAAACTAAGGATTATTCCCTTTTCAACCCTTTTTTTTATAATCAAAACACATTATTAACGGCAATGCAATCAATTGGAAGAGTTCTTTTAAACAAGAGATAATTGCATACTTTATAATTGAGTACATTACTACATTTAAGATAGTAAACAAACTATTTTAGATCAAGAAGTTTATCATTGAATTTAGTTTAGTACCTAACATTATTGAGTTAGTAGTGGTATACTGTGTTAACAATAAAGCCATTACACTAATAAAGGAACTATGGTTTTATCAATGATCCAAATATGTACTTAGGTGATTTCATTTCATTAAAGAAATTATTTAGAAGAAAGATATAAAAATAAAGCAAATGCCCACTAAAAAGAATTTGGCAAAACCTCATATTAAGTCATTATCCTAGCAAAAAGATGATTGTCATATAAGATGTTATGGCATTAGATATACAAATAAGTAATTATAGTACAAATGGGAGATTACTAATGTATACCCTAGTAACCAATGAGTTAATCGTTATTTATACATATATTGAATATTTTATGCATGCAATTTTATTAATAAAAGCATTCTTTATCTTTATTACACCTATAATATTAACTATTTTGATTAGAAGGAGTAAGAGAATCATTGTCTTGGACAAAGAATTAGAGTTCTTAATATATAATAAATACACTAATCTAATCACATTCATTAAACATTCCATAAACTTACTTAAAAATACAAAATATACATACACAGGAGATAGTCATGGCAATGTCAATGTAGAAGTTTTTTATACTGTTAACTATGATGCTCACTTTCAAATCAAGCAATAGCTTTGTAGTTTTCTAAGATTACAAAGTATCATTAAAGAACTTCATGAGACTGTTTTACCACCAAATTGACTTTCACTTATATTTAAATGATATACGTTTATAATTATAAGCATGTTTATTAGCTTTTCTAATAAGGTAGAAAAACTACCCTATACAAACCTAAATAGGGTTAATTATATCCTTACTCTTTGTAAAGTTTCAACTTGAATGGCTATAAGCAATATTCATTGCACTAATATTTACCTTAATCATGTTTTAACTATATGGATGACATCAACACATTGTTTACATTATGCATTAAAGAATTTCTTTAAACTCCTCAACTTATTCATTAGGTTTTGTATATAATTAATAACCAGCACTATTTTTCAAAGTGAAAGATATTTTTTATTGGATTTCATCTTAACTACTTTTTAAACTATTTTCCAAGTAATACAACATACTAAATGATCAAAAATTTCCCATGAATTTCCCTTTATCACATAGTTCATTATTCCAAATCCTTATAACAGGTTAAGATTCATTTCCTTTCAACAGTATATGCAAAAAAATCAAACTAATTAGGCTTCCTTAATCAAACCATTTCCAATCGAACAAGTGATCAGAAGAAGTTCAACATATTATAAAATAAAACAAAAAGGCACATATTTAAATGATTGATTCAAACTTTTGTATCACCCAGAATGGTTCTGTGACAAACAAGTATGATCTACTTACTAGCTTTCTTCCCCCAAAGTTTCCAACAATGAAAAAGCATTTGGTGTCTACATTAGTATTAATGGAACTTAAAACCATTATATCATGTTAGAATCAATGCAACAACAAGACCTAATAAAGCCAAACCAATAATTTAAATGAAAATTCTTTTTATTGCTACAATAAAAAGAACAATAATATGTTATAAACAAGTTAATGCACAATAAAAAGAACAATAATATGTTATAAACAAGTTAATGCACATGGTACATTTTGAATTTTTTTGGTAAGTATGTCAATAACAATAAGGCAACGCACTACAAGTTACATCTGACTATCAAAATTAAAATTGACTCAAAACTTTCATGTTTTCCAAATGTGTTTAAAAACAAAACCCTCGAGACCTCTAAATTCTCCTTATAATTCAAAAGCTAAATATTTCTAATTCCTCCTTTTAGTTTCAACCAAATAATTGCCAAGTATAAGCACTCATAAATGGATTTCACACAACTTATGTAATAAGTCATTTGACACTAAAAGGCATTCCGAAAGTTTTTTACTTGGTAAGCCATCTCATTATATTTTTGACAAAAAAAGTGTTAGGATTTCAAATGTGAGTATGTGAATTATATGGTTAAGGAATCCCAAAACATAAGAATATTCAAATTTCAAACCATATAAATTTTTTGTGTTTTTTTTTCGTTTTTATTCTTTTTGAATATTTCTTTTCCTAACAATTGATATCAAAGTTTTGATTCTAAGAGGGCCAAAGGGATAATAAGAGCAATGGAGTTTAAAGAAGGAAAAGTGTGGATTGACAAGTTCAATAGTACAGATCTCAGTTTATAAAAGATACAGATGGAGGATTATCTGTACCAAAAGAAATTGTATTAATCTTTTTTAGGAAAAAAAAAATCAAAGTCAATGAATAAGGAAGACTAAGAATTGTTGAATAGACAAGTCTCAGAAGTCATCCAATTGATGTTGGCCTGAGACATTACTTTCGATGTCTAAGTGAAGAAGACAACTGCATAATTGATAGAGGCACTAACATATGAAGAACTTTCTGCTTCTAACAAGATATATTTGATAAAAAAAATTGTTTAATATGAAAATGAACGAATGGTAACACATGTACTTTCATCGTAACTCTTAGAGCATTAACAGACGTAATTTTTGAGATCAAGAAAAGCAAGGTTTTCTTTATATAAGAGTTATTTTATCTCCTTGTATACAAAGTATGCTTACTATATAATTTTAGAACTCTTAAAATGATAAAACTTTAGTGCAATCGTAAATGTATGAACATGTAGTTTTCAAACCATATAAATTTCTTGTATTTTTTTTTTTCACTTTTAATCTTTTTTGAATATTTCATTTCCCAATAATTAGTATTAAAGTTTTAGTTTTATAGGGGGTAAAGGAATAATGAGAGCACTGGTATTTAAAGAAGGAAAAGTAAGGATCGACAAGTTTAATGGTATCAATTTTGATTTTCAGAAGATGCAAATGAAAGATTATTTGTATCAAAAGAAATTACATTAGCCTTTTTTTCAGGAAAGAAACCTGAATTAATGAGTAAGGAAGACTAAAAGTTACTAGATAAACAAGTCTTAGGAGTCATCTAATTAGTGTTGGCTTGAAACGTTACTTTTAATGTCCAAATGGAGAAAACAACTACAAGATTGATGAAGTGCTAACTCATACATACAAGGAACTATCCATTTCCAAAAAGGTATATTTAATGAGATAATTATTTAATTTGAAGATGAAAGAGTGGTAATACATATGCTCCTAACGTGACTCTTGAAGTATTAGTAAACACACATTCTAAGATCAAATAAAGTAAGGTTATATTGTCAACAAATTTGGTAGAGTGGTAATGTACTCTTAGCACATTCAATGAAAGTAAACTAATAATGGACAAACATAGATAACCCATGTTTCCTATAACTATTGCCCTTATTAGGAAGAAAGAGATTGATTACACTTATCAGAAGTAAGGTTCAAGTGAAGTAGTAAGGCATAGCTCCAGAAAAAAAGTTGTGACATGTATACACCCAAGTGTGACTCTTAAAGTATTAACACGTGCACACTTCATATTAGGCAAAACAAGGTTGGCTCACAAATATCAGGTGAAGCAAGATTGACTTGCAAGTGAGTTTAGTGGAGTGGTAATAGACTTTTGGCGTATTCAATGAAAGTAAACCTAATGTAGAAAAAGTTCACACTTGAAGGATAGATTATTAAAATTTCAAGTGTGAGTGTGTAAATTATTCAGTTAAGGAATCTCACATTGAAAGTGAGAGAGATAAGTAAACAATATATAAGTGGAAAAAATACATAAATCCAATAGTTTAAGGTTTTAAGTTGAAATATAGTGTCAAACACATATTTTTATTATTTGCTTGAACCTTACTTATATTTCTCTTTGATTTTAAACTTTTGTATTTCCCAACAAAAACGATTATAGATCATAATTCTTCAAAATGACTTCTTAAGCTAAAGGGATTAGAATGTATAAACATGTTTTCATGTATAATAGATATAATGTGATTTTGGCCTCCTAATAAGCATATCACAATGCTACTTTGATTGACTTTTGTTTATCCTAATTTAAAAGTAAGTATCATAGTTTACAATTATACAAATTTTAATTACAAAACATGTCATGTACCTAATTTAAACAATTAAGACATATCAAAAGTGACCCACTATCAATTTGTGGAGTAAAGTCCAACTAGCACACTTACACCACGATTGCTCTAAAGTAAAATCTTGAAATACTCTATTTCCAACCTTGTTGGGTAAAGAAATTAAATCTAAAATGACAACACAACAATTTCAACACCAAATTGCCAATAAAGTAAGAAGAATAGTACTAATAGTTGTAAGTAACCATAAGAACAAACTTGATTTCATGGGCTAGGATTTTATTCTAGGAATTTCTAATGCATGCCCACAACTTTACTAGGTAATAATCATTAATTTCAAATTTTAAAGGATACACTTGCCACTAAAGATAAGCTACTCTAAACTTCACTTCCCCTCATGCTTTAAAAGGTTTTTATTCCCACTAATCAACTCCAATTCTTTCTTTGAGATTAGCAACTCAAAAAAAAAAAAAACCTTAC
This sequence comes from Bruguiera hainesii, assembly GCA_023213295.1. Taxonomy (NCBI): domain Eukaryota; kingdom Viridiplantae; phylum Streptophyta; class Magnoliopsida; order Malpighiales; family Rhizophoraceae; genus Bruguiera; species Bruguiera hainesii. The sequence goes on along the minus strand of JAHOYR010000005.1, from coordinate 5,463,009 downwards.
TTTGTATAAATAAACATTGATTTCCCTCAAATCAACATCAATGATCATCTCCTTGTGGCTAAAGTTTCATATGATTTCAGCAATTCTTTACAATCAAACCAAGGGGTTGAAAGAAAAAAACAATCCACAAGCAAACACAATTACACTTTTCATTGAAAAATGATTGCAATTGAAAGACCAATTAAGGACATCAATTTCAACAATTCTTTCCATCGAGATGTTAATTTGAGATATCATGGTATCTTTTCATAACTACTAAGACAAAATAATGATTTTGCATTATTTGTTGTTAAAAAGGAAAACAATTAAGTGGCATTCAAGACATTTGTAAGAAAAGGTTTTAAAGTATATTTTTGATTGATTAAGGTTATAATTATATAGATTCTAAATACATCCACCATGTTATATATATAGATTCATTTATGTGTATGTGCGTGTTTGCCTCTTATCATTTCTCTAATTTGATTGTATACCTAAAAATGTGTGGTGGAAAATTTACAATGCACATCTTACATATAGAGTATATTTATACTTTACATATTAATGTTTTAAAAATTACATAAAAAAAATATATTATCTTGTGAATGTGGTAATAAAAAAAAAAAACAGTTTTTGTTATCACCAATAAATATTAACTTTAATAATGAAAATGTCGTTATAAATGACAAAAATAGACCAAAATGCGTTTATAACTAAAATGGCCATAATTCTCAGAAATACCTAAGTTTTGGAGAAAAAGGACTGCCTTTCAAAGAAACAAAAGACAAGAATCAAAATCCAAAAGTGGAGCTCATTTTCTTCACCCACAAATGCAAGAAGGACCAAGACTGACATGATTGACTAACTAATTTTCATTGGCTTCGATCTCAATTCTCCTTCTAGTCTCAAAAAAGCTAATTTCAGGCATTATGCCTCTTGATTCAGGCATCGAATGAGGCTTCACCGGAGATGGATAAAGGTGGCAAAGTTGATACAACATAGAAAAAGAGGAGTGCTCAATCTGTTGGTGGCGATGAAATGTAAGAACCTTTCGTAAAATCATGTCAAGAAGTTATAACACCGGCCATTGAAAAGGAACTCGTCAAAATGAAGGGCTGGCAACATTTTATAAGGGCAGCGCTGAAAAGATGAGGAGGAGAGAGGGGTAGTTGGAGCAACCTATATCAAAAGTGTTTCACTTAAATCACAAATCAAGGAATTTTGTGGGCTAATTGCTTGTTACCTGTTGATAAAAAAAAATAAAAAACAATGGTTGTTACCTTAAATAAGAGGACTGGGAGTGGAAGAACAAAAGGAGGCCTAGTTGTGCTTGGATCGAATGTGATACTCTCTCCACTGCTCTGGCAGATTCTCATGGTGCTTTCTTACTAGCTTCTGTCTCTACTCTCTCTACCTTATTTTTGAATTTGGCTTTGGCTTTGGAGGAGATTGATGTTGACGTGTTAGGGTTCATTTGATGAATTTCTGTTGATTTTAGTTTATATACGAGGGCATTGACATCTTTGTACAAGTTCCATTTATATTGACTAATGTCCGATGTAAATTTCGTGTTCGTTTGATAGTTCCTTCTAAGATTGAAACTACATCATTGTTCTAAATATAATTATATGTGTCATTTTTTTTTTCAAATAACCAATTAGTACATTTTTAAACAATGTTGCCCAATGAGTAGATTGCTCAATTAAACTACATAAAGATTACAATATGTGTAATTTTATTTAAAATTTCTTACAAGATGATCGTAAAGAATGGACCATATACAAAATTCAAAAACTAAAAAAAAGTACTTATCATCAATTATGGCACATCAAATTTCTTGAGCTTTATAATTTTAAAAAATATTTAAAATTCACTCATTTTGGACTCAATTCTAATCTTATTATATAACTCAGAAGTTGGCTCTTAGTATTAAGGTACTCATGGATTGATTGTTAATTCATATTACTATATTGCAACCATGATTTTATATCAAACAAGTCATTTGTGTTCATCTTTCGGTATATATTAAGAATTTATCATGCCCAGCCTTGTCTAAATTCACGGATTTGTCCGAAGGTTCAATATGACAAGGGTTTACTTGCAAGACGGGATAAAGGCTTTGCGCCCTAATTTCTCCCAAGCCCACATTTGCCAATGTGATGGCCAATTCCAACTCTTATTATTTCCAAGTTCGATTACTAATGTAAATGTTTGTGGCCATTGAGCCTAATTGACTAGTTTAACACAATACCCCCTTGCAATTCTAATTCTACTGAACCATAACTGGAACCATAGTCTATCTGCCCAAAATATGGCATATCTTTAGAGTTGTGTGTGATAACTACAACACACCACAACCACCACTAGGCCACTCCTTACTTCTGCGTTGTGTCCAGAGAACCATCTGTTGTAAAACAGAAAACAACTCTCCTATTTATCACAGATTATACACCCCCCAATCCTATCATTCGTAGCGTTCCGATGGGTTAATTGTCCACTTGCGCAAGGCTCTAGACATAAGATTCCAAGCAATTAGGCAAGCCACGGACGACAGACACAAGTGATTGTTAAGGGGTCCTTAATGCTTGGGGAAACCACGGGAAGAGGAATGATTGTTTTGATAACAGGATGATTGAGGGGAAGAGAAAATAGTCCTACAATACAACTAGCCTCCAAACTATTCGTGGCCAACTTCCCCGCAATCATCCTGTTATCAAAACAATCAGAGTACTCATCTTTTCTTCATGGGGCGACTATTGGCATTTCTATGATGGAAAGAATTTTGGAAGACAGCTTAAATTAGCAATAAGCATCTTTTTTTTCCTATCCGTTAGTTTTAATTTTACTATTGCATCTGGATTATGGCACAACTAGATGGTAAAATCGTCTCTATGAATGTTGGCGTGCCGAACAATTCAAGCATACACCCTGACAAAAATGCTGATGTCCTGCTCTTTGAGTTGCACAAAAGACGGTAAATAACTAGATCTCGACACGGAAAACAGGACAACCCACACATGACTGATGTCAAAAGCGCTTCAGCACCAAAAAGGATGAAAGGGAAAAGAACAAGGACACGGTACACATGCAAACATGCAGTGCAGTAACAAAATCATTCTTCCATTGCCTGATTTTCCTGGGTCTGCTGTTGGGAAACCTTGACTTTGGTGGGTAAAGTAAGAGATGGCTCTTTCTGAAGCACGGATGGTGCTTTGACCAAGTGAATGCTCTGCTCCAATTCCTTGGCTGCCTCCCTCCGCTCCTTGCCTTTCTTGCCTTTCAATCTGAGCAACAATCATAGCATATGTTAATAATGCTAAGAAAGGTGAAGCACCTTGTAATTCTAATGGAGGTGATGATAACAGATAGAAAGTAAGACCTCTTTTCAATGTGTTTGGCTGCCCTTTCAGATCTGACTTTATCAATTGTCTTAATGGCCTTAAGGGTATTTTCAGCAAGATTTCTGTCATATCTCTCAGGCCTGTTTCGTTTCCTCTCAAACTCAAAGGTCGAATCCTGCACAAGGAAGAAGACATAATGAGCAAGGAGGACTAAACAACATGATATTATGAAGTTTTTCTCAAGCTGGAAACATCATATGCAAGATAAATAAGCTAGATTGTCCACAGAGGCTGACTGAAAGCAAAGAATCTCTCTTTACCTGTGTCATATCCTTTCCATGCAGCCGCCTGTAGGCCTTGGTCCATTTCACCTTGCGTGGGTTTCTCTTCATTTTGAAGTTCTTGTGGCATTTGGATCTACAAAAACGAAAAATCTGCAGAAAATCGGTAGTCAGATATGTCAGGCAATATGATGCTACCCATTTAAGATTACAGAAAATGAGCTTTCTGTAGTTTGTATAGGTAACAAAGATGAGGAACTACCACCTGGGGGGACCACATCCACAATTGAGAGATAGAAATCCTTAAACAAAACCCCAAATTCCATCTCAACAAACAACTCAATAATGAATGACTAACTATACATTTGAGAACTTCTCGTCTTGATTTCTCTAACTCCAGTTAATTACTGAGAATAAATTTTGATGCTTGCAACAGAATTAAGAAGCCCTATATTCGCTTGTACAGCTATATCCCAAGTTCTGACAACAGTAACAACAAAACACCTTGAGGCCAACAATGATCAAATTTGAAGAAAAGTAAATCAAACCACATGACATCCCCAAAAAAAAAAAAAACGGAAATCAGGCATGATAATTGTCTAACTTTGGATGCAAGCAAAAATTTGCTAAGTTGTAATTTTGTCCAAGCACAATAAATTTGAACACCCTAAAGCTAAAAAAGAGATTAAATTTGAACACCATAACTTCAATGATCTTACAAGTGATAACCCTATACTTGTGGGCAGTGATTAATTCCCAGCACGCACAACTCATTCACCGTCAGTTTAAGATGCAAAATGAACCAACAAGATGCTAAGTTATGAAAATCTACCCTCTGTAAAATCTAGGGAACATCAATAGATGCATATATCAACCAAGTGGGCTCCATTACTGAAAATACAAACAACAAAAGAAAAAAAAAAACAAAACAAAGTTTACCTTTGCGTCGTTGCGGACGAATTGGATACCATGCCCAGGGTATATGGTTGAGGAGCAGAACCAACATTTCTCCAAACGCATTGCGCCTCTACCTTACAGATTGCCCAAACTGAGGAAAGACATGTCACACGATAACATGAATTACAGAGCAGAGAGCTCGTATCAATACAATGAAAGCACGCAACAAAGCAGATACCTAAGAGGAAAATAACAGAGAAAAGTTCAAATTGGACGTATTATAAGCTAGGGTTTTGAGCGAGCAATGACTAGAAAAACAAAAAGGTTATGCGTTCGACAGAAAACGACAGATCGAAGAAATAAACAAGCTCACCTGATTGCTCTTATGCGGAATTCGACGAGCAGTGGCTTTTGCAGCTGGTTCTAATTTTCTCGCTTGCCAAACAGCCGCGCGCGCGAGAGAGAGAGAGCGAGCGAGAAAGAGATGGAAACGAAGGAAGGCGTGGCGGCGCAGGGCACCGAACAAGAGTCGAGTCGATCGCTTCTCTGCGGACGATTTTACATTTGTATGGCTAACATTCTTTTGGTTGGGCCAAGCCGAAAAGCTTTGACATTGTATATACTCACAAGTCCAGAGAAGTTGGACTCCATTATCAAACCCATGCCCGTCATTGACCCAGTCCACACTGTCGTTACTGTTTCAACCTCCATTTTCAAGTTTTAAAATTTTAATCTCGAGGGAGTTTATAATTTATAAAAATTAGGAGAATTATTTTCTTATTATTTTATGGTCTAATTAATTTTTAATAAATTAAAAAATATATATTTTCAATACAAAATTTGAACATAAAATTATTTTATAATTAGTAAAATCCTTCGTATAGTAATTATTGTAAATATAATAACTAATGAATATACAAATTTTAACTTAACATGAAAATTGACTACAATAAAATAATATAATTTAATGATAATACAAATCTATTATATTTACATCCATCCAACTTCTTGATTTTCAATTAAAATATTATAATTATTTAGGTATAAAAAAAATTTAAACAAGTCAAATTTGAGTTAAATTATTTTAATTTTTAAATTATTTAAATTTTAAAATCATCAAATCTCAAGTGATTGGAATTGTAAGTTGATTGGGTTCTCAATTTATTGAATTTAGATTATTTCCATTTTAGATATTTTAAATTTTAGATTATCATGTTTCAAATTTATTAAATTTTAAATACATCAATTTTTTAATTTTTCAAATTTTAAACACGATTTATTCAAATTTTAAATTATTTTAAATTTTAAATTATTTCAAATTAAAATTATACGAATTTTTAATTAATTAAATATCAAGTTATTTTATATTTAAATTATTTTAATTTTATTTTTTTTATTTCAAGTGCTTTGAGTTATTAATCATTAACTTTTTTAGTAAAATACAAATGATGTTAAATTAAATTTTAAACAAGTTAAATTAGATTATATGAATCAAGGTAATTTTTACTATTTATATAATTACTCAATTATATTACTATGTTAGTGTGGCAATATTTTGACCCAACAAGTAATAATTGAAATTTAAATTTTTGTTGGTCTGTATTAAAATTTAAATTTTATCCAAAAAAGAAGAAAAGGCAATTAATTAAAGAAACAAAAATTGAAATCCTTTTCCAAATATACTAATTCATTGGATGATACTAATTTTTTCTACTCGAAAAATATTTTAATTTTAGAAAACATTTTTGAAATAGAGAATGGTTAATATAAAGAAATCTTTCTTTGCTCATAATTTTTCAGGATTAGTACGCCCAACATGATATATGTGATTGGTAATGAAGCACTGATTCCTCCGTTGAAGTGCGATTCATCTTTTTGAAATGTTAATAATTTTCAAAATTAATTACATGCATATTAGATATATATATTAAAGGAAAAACATGCAAAATTCGGACACCATTAAGTCACCGTGTCTAAGACCCCATCAATCTCCCTGTATTTAGTCTATTTTTATTGATAAAATTTACTCTCTAATCCCACCTTAAGGGATTACACAGGGAAAACCATACAAGCATGAAATTTCTACGTTATGCAGCCACCAAAGCTGAAAATCATGTGGTCAGGAACCCTACTCGTTCATGCGAGTGATATCTTAACCCATCTCTCCCTCCCTTTTGCTCACGAACCACATGCATCCAATTGTAAATTTTACCTTGATTTCCATTTGTAATGCTTTAGATCGGTTTCATTTGGGTACGACGTCTATGTGATTACGGTAGAAAAGTATTTATAACAAGAATTTGGATTTATGATCTAATATTTTTAGGTATTTGTTATATTTACACATTTTTTTATCAATTTATATCTCTCCAGACTGATTTAATTTTTTTTCTTCTTTCAATAGAATTACGTAAAATTATTTATTTTCTCACATTTAATATTGGATTAATTTAACATAGTTTAATTAAATTTGATTTATTTTTTATATATTAAAATATAAACTAATTTGTTTTGAGAATTTAAAAGAGAATTTATAATTAAAAATTAAGTTTTTATAGAAATTTTATAATTCATAAAAAAGATAAATGATTTTTAAAAGAAAATTTTATCTTTTCATATGATAAAACTTATAACTAATAATTTACTAAGATGATTTGATTATTAATATTACACATATATTTATTGTTAACAATTCTTAATTAAATAAAAAAATATTCTAACTAAATGTTAAAATACTTAATGACTAAGTATACAAAATAAAAATTACAATATAATTTGTATGATGATAAAAAGTAATATTTATAAAATATTTTATGTTAAATTCTTCCACTTGAAAAAGACTTACTTTTAAATTTATAATAAAAAAACTAACATTTTCATATTATATGAATAAATATTTAGAAAAAATTAATATTTTTAATAGAAACTAGTAACTTCCCTTATGAAATATCATGTGAATAATGACACTAATTAATAATAATGTTAAATTAAAAATTTTTCATTCTAAGAAAATCAACAAATACTATAAATAAAAAATTAACAAAATCTTGGTTATGAAATTATCTTCTCACTTGATAAAATGTACAAATGATACTATAGTGGTTTGACCTTTATTAAAATCTTCACAACACAAAAAGAATCAACTAACTTAACCACTATATGATTATTAATCATTGTTTATTCTTTTTTTAAACCAATTTTCTCTTAATCAACAATTGATACTTGACTAAAAATTTTGACATAAGAACAAGATAACACATTTTCAAATTTTAAACTTATTTCAACAATGTCAACGATAAAAAATAAGATTAAAATTATTTTTTAATTTATTCTAAAATTTCATCAAATATATTATTACTATATAATTTAAATATTAATAAAATTTTATATTTACTCATGATCAAAATTTTAATTTATCAAATATAAATCAATAAAATTAAATATCATTATACTAAGCAAATACATTGTCACCAAAGTCATTGTATTCAAAATCAACTTCAAATTTAACTTACTATTTGACAAATTTTTGTATAAAAAGATTTTAATTAAAGATAAAAATATCTCTAAAATAAGAAATACATTTACAAATAAATTGATTACAAGCAAAATCTCCAACATAAAATATGTTGCCTTCACAAGCTAAAAATGATATTTTGAATAGAGACCCTTCATGATCATCATCATTAAAGAGATTGTTTTGAATTTCATAATACGATATTAATACGTGTCAAACTTATCTTAATACTATTTGGCCTAGAACATAAGTATAAAAGTGTAAAATAATAATAATAATAATAAAAGTCAACATTCAATTAAATTTTTAAAATTTTTTTGAAATTCACCAAAAAAAATTTTTTTTCAAAAAGTTTTCCATATTATTCATATAATAAAATTAACAACTAATAATTTAATAAATAGTTTATTTTGTAGGGTCATACACATATTTATAATTAAAAATCTCTAATTAAATAAAAAATATTTTAACTAAATAAAAAAATATTTAACAATCAAGTAAATAAAATAAATTAAATTATTAAATATTTGACTAGTAAAAAATATTTGATAATTAAGTATTTTAAAATAGTTTAACTCAAAATCATAATTAGATTAAAATATTCTAAAATAATTTATAAGATAATAAAAAATAATTTTTGTCATATATTTTACATTATAATTTTGTTGAGTTGAATACACCAATGGTATAATAACTTATATGTGTGTTAATTAACCAAATCTATTAATGTATTAATGGTGTAATAGATGTAAAACAAAATATTCATTCAGAAACCAAATTAAGAAATTTTAAAATTTGTGCTAAATTTGAGAAATATTACCTAGGGAATTTTTTATAATTAACCTAACAAAGAATAATAGTTGCTTCAAATTCTCACTTTGGTGGCTACATTTCTTTTGATGTATGATAATAAAGCGTTGGTTCACTTCAAACAAAACTCCATTTATTTCTAGGTTACGGTTTTGCGGACATAAAAAGGCAATTGATTGTCATTTCAAATTGTAAAAATTGACTAAAAAATGAAATTAGCATACTAATCACTGACATTAGTCTTGCTGTCTTAATGAAGTGTTCCTCATATGTATTTGGTTTAAGCCAGTAAGTTCAAAATTTTCTTTTTTCTTAGTAAATTAAAAGTAATTTAGTTTTTTTTATATACACATTTATAACGATATAATACCAGACTTTTATTAACGATTTTTTCATAGAGAATTGAAAATAAAATAGTCTAAATATAAATTTTCCTAGTAATTAAGTTGAATAATGAAAAGAACCAATTAGTGGCGAACGAGGATGCACTTCCTTGTTGACTTGTGAGATCCAAAAAAAAATATATATATATATATATATATATATATATATAAGTGTTGCACCGAAATTGCTCACTAAATTACAAATGTCGTTAGCAGGTAGCAAGACCACACAACAGCATCTAATAATGCTTCCGACGAGGAGTTCACTCAACTCAGTGTACCAACAACAACAAAAAGCCAACTTTATTCTAAATAATCGACATTTTTGTTTTTTTTTTTTTTTGGGGGGGGGGGTGGGGGGGTATTGGCTGTTAATTAATGTTTAATTAAGAAGAATCCCGCAATTACTTTTTGCACATAATCCCAATTATTCTGGAATAAAAAATACATAAATGTAAGAAACGCGGCGTTGGCTCCTCCGTTATCTAATCTTTTTTTTTTCTCTTGCACACATCTAAGACTTCGAAGTGGCACCCTGTCTGTGTTTCTCTCTCTAGAATTCTATTTTCTTTCGCTTTCTCACTCTAAACACCCTGCTTTCTCCTTCCCGAATTTTCTCTCTAAAACCCACTAAAAACCCCGGCCCCACTTCTCAGATCTGCATCCCATTGAAGCTTCTTGATGCATTGGTAGCAGAAGAGAGTGAGGATAGTGAAGTGTAATGTCAGGCCCGGACCCGAAAACCCGACCCAAGCCGGGTCCATTGCTTGCTGCTCCCGAATCATCGCCAATGCCGCCGGCTTCTTGGGCTAAGCGAAGTGGGTTCCGCCCCAAATTCTCCGGCGAGACCAATGCCGGCGATTCCGGCCAGATTTCATTACCCAAGAAGCCCAGAGAGCAGCCCGATTCCCAGCTGGATCTCGAGGCGGGTCGGGTGCGGGCGACACCACCACCGCTGCCGCCGCCACCACCCGCGCCGGCTGCGATGAATGGGATGGAAGTGCCAGTGGCGTCTGATAAGAAGGACCAGGCGGCCAAGAGAAGGAGGGACTCTGATGGTGGCAGAGCTCAGAAGAAGGATTCGGGTCATGGAGCAAACGAGCAAGGCCCAGTGAGTACTACTGAGGCTCCGAGGAGAGCTTCCAGGAATGACGAAGTGGTTGATGTGTTGCCACAGAGTATAGAGGATGAAGGGTTTGCAGGAAGCCATACACATATGAAGTATGAACTTAGAGATGCGCCTGGTCTTGGTGAGTGCCTTGTCCCTTTTTGGTGGCTTATGTGGGTAATTTAGAAGCCTGAAAGAGGAAGAGAAAAAAAAAGGTCTTCTTTTTGCTGTTAATTTGAGCTGGATCTACGGTCTTGTTATGACGGGGAAATACGAGGTTTTTTTTTTTCTTTTTTAGTTTCTCTTTTTCTTTAATAATGTGGGTTCATTTTTGTTTTGGGCGAATTTAGTACTTTGACTGGTTAATTAACTACTGTGAAAGCTCATATTGTGGTTTCCATTTCTGACTTAAAAGAGATCGGGTAATGAACTAATGGTTGTTTTGTATGGTTCTATCCCAGATGGCTACTTATTGTTCGTTTGTAGGTGGCAATTAAATATTATTAATGATATAATTCTCGAGCTTTGAAAACTTTATCTATTTATTGGACCTACTGGCAATTGGAAAAGGCTAGCCATCTGGTAGTTGGATTGAGTATTGTTGATCATTCGTATCTTGAGATTATAAAGCTGCAGACGTGCTTCATATTTGTTTGTTGATAAATAATTTGGCTCTTGTTTCTTTGCATAATGTTTCAGTTCCCATCAGTCTATATGGGTTTCAACATTATCTTTCAATGTTGGGTTCATTGATTCTCATTCCACTCGTCATAGTTCCTGCAATGGGTGGCACTTATGTGAGTAGTCATACATCATTTTGCTTCATTTTATTTTATTTTTTTTAATGAATGTATTGCTTCGTTAAGGATGATGCTTGTCTTGCTTGTACTTATTGTATTTAGTTGGTGTAGGAGGATACTGCAATGGTGGTGTCAACAGTGCTATTTGTTTCAGGAGTTACCACACTTTTGCATACATCTTTTGGTTCAAGGTTGCCTTTGATTCAAGGTCCTTCATATGTTTACCTTGCTCCAGTGTTGGCAATAATCAACTCCCCTGAGTTTATACGACTAAATGGAAATGTATGTTACTTTTCTCAGTTTTCAGTTATCTAAATAGTTGTGTTAATAATTTTTGTTCTTTTTTGTTTTTCACCAAGCAAACTTGTTGGTTGTCAAAGTTCCTGTACCCCACCATGTCCTCTTGTATATAAGGCTTACATGAGAAGATTTGAATTGTCTGGTAAATAGATGCTTCTAGGTGGCAAAAGAGTTGTTAGAATTTTAAAAAAAGGGTGACCCATTGCATGAGGCTCCCATATTGTGGGGTCCAGGGAAAAATCAGATGTATGCAGCTTACTCTTGTTTTTATAGGGAGGCTATTTATGCGATTCAAACCTGTGGCCTCCAGATCACAATGGAGTAACCTTATTGTTATACTAAGGCTTGCCCTTCAATTTTACACACCTTCAGAAGATATTTTGATGGCTTAGGTTTTTGGTTTTTAATTGCTTTTTTATTTTTTATTTTTCTATCAGTACGCTTTTAAATATTGGATATGTTAATGTTTTGTTCTATGTATTTTTACGCTTTAAGTTTGGAGAAGTATCAATGTGCAACATCCTATGTAAGCAGTGGATTGGGGGTTTGATACGTAATCATGGTGTTTTGCTAAAAAGTGTCTAACAATTGCATTTTCTGGCAACACCTTGTTCTTTTCAGAATCGGAGATCTTATATGGTGATTCCCTGCTATTCTGCAGATGGTTAAGTAAATACTTAGCTAAATCATAATAATAGGGATGAACCACTTTTTATTAGGCAAAGTTGAAAAGGATGCACATATAATTATAGAATGAAACCAAAGGACCTAGAAGGATTATGCCACCTCATAGCTTTTGTTTGATTGGCTATAGCATCTGAAAGACTCTTTGAAGTTAGGTGTGTTATATGGGTGGCTCCCCCTCTTCCTGTGTATGTGTCTGTGGTTCTATTTGGTCTGTCAAAAATTTTGTTCTTATTGCGAATTCGCCAATGAACTGGAGTGAGAAAAGGAAATGGTAAAATATGGTTGATAGATTGTTTCTTATTTCAATTTTCTAGTCAGCATTCTAGAAGTCCATGTGTTGAGTGAATTGTTTCTGATGTTTTCCTCATTTGTTCTGATCTTTAACCATGCCAAAGATGAAGAAGTGGGATGGACTGTTGGAACTTCTTGAAAAATATTAAGTTTGCTAAGGTAAAATTACGGAAGGAGTTACAAGGCTATTAGACAGAGAGGGGATGAGGAAAGGAACTTGGACCTATATCTGTGACTAGTACATAGATTCATGATTCCAATTTGGGTTTTTGGAAATGATGCTTGTTTGATCAAGATCAAAATAATGTTACAAAACCTTTTGAATTCTCTGAAATTTATTTATTTATTTATTTTATCTTAACTATTTCCTGTGCTCTGTGGCAGACTTTCAAGCATGTTATGAAGGAGCTACAAGGGGCTATAATTATAGCTTCAGCCTTTCAGGCATTCCTTGGATATAGTGGTTTGATGTCAGTATTCTTGAGGTAAGATTTCAAATAGTTTACAATGCTGCTTGTTTGGAAATTGGACATTTCAAAGAGCAGGTGCAAATTGGTAATATTTGTAGCTTGAGTGGACTGGATTAAGTTGATTTAGTACCTTTATTGTATGGTCAATTATTTAAATAGAGATGAATCAGTTCCTTTTGGTCATTGATGTTGTAGAAGTTACCAATTTGGCAGCATCAGTTGTAATTTATTAGATTCGGCTACTTTGTGTCTCCTTCATATATCTTATGGGATTTTATTTACTTATGATTTGTTTTCCAGGCTGATTAACCCAGTGGTTGTTGCCCCAACTATTGCTGCTGTTGGTCTTTCCTTTTATAGTTATGGTTTCCCACTAGTTGGCACCTGTATTGAGATTGGTGTGGTGCAGATCTTACTGGTTATTCTTTTTTCTCTAGTAAGTTCGGCAAAGATAAGTCCAGTTGATCATTTTTCATTTGACCTGTCATCCTGATGAGATCATTTTCCTGCCATAGATGAAATCATCTATGCATCTTTTTCTCTTAGCTGTCTCTAAAATATCTCTTGCATATTTTTTTCTGCAGTACCTTCGCAAGATATCTGTTTTTGGTCATCGTGTATTTCTAATTTATGCGGTAAGTTCTTGACACTTTTCTGAGGGCAAGGGCATTTCCTTGTTTGATGAGTCAATGTAAAAGGACCAATGGGCACATGAAGCTGATTGCAGATTAATATTTAGCTTTGGTAGAACTAACAAGGTAATAAATGAAGAATTGATATGTTCAAACCATGGCAAGCTCAAGGCATACATTTAAAGGAGTCTTATGCATCATCCTGACTCTCTGTTGTCTTTAGACCACTTCATTGATTCATATCAGTGGTCTGTGTATTGAAATCTAAAATGACCATTTCTATTTTATTACCAGGTTCCATTGGGTCTAGGAATCACCTGGGCAGCTGCTTTCCTTTTAACTGAAGCTGGAGCTTATAATTACAAAGGTTGCGATGTAAATGTTCCTGCATCAAATATTGTATCTGAACATTGCAGAAAGCATGTCTCCAGGATGAAACATTGTCGAGTTGATACTTCACATGTGCTGAGATCGTCTTCATGGTTTAGGTTTCCTTATCCATTACAATGGGGTACTCCTGTCTTCAACTGGAAAATGGCTCTTGTTATGTGTTTTGTGTCCCTGATCTCCTCTGTGGACTCGGTACGTTCACTACTTACATGTTGTTCTTTTAATTGATTTGATCTTTCTTGCAAGTTATATTTCCATTGGCTATTTTTTTTTATAAAAAAGAAAAAAAATTGATTAAGTTACTCTTGCTGATATGTTGATCTTTATGATTATGTTTCTGGGTCATTCATTAGAGAAAGAAAAAAGCACCCAATTTTCTCTTTAGGCTTTTATAGCAATTTATATCTGCTAGATTTGGCTACTAACTGTCATGCATTGGGGCTGATTCGCTTTTTAAGGGTATGCAGGTTGGGTGATGGATAGGGGAGGAGGACAATGTATCCTGTGATTTGTGGGATTGAATAAATAAGTTTTAGGTCAACCTTCTCTTTAATCTTTAAGACTAATGCTTCTCTATTTTTAACTTTGCTTAGCTGCTTATCAAAATGTCAATTTAACAGCAAATGAAAAGATGAATCTGACAGGCAACTGATGCTTATGTATCTCTTTCACTTTCTTTGGCTAGTTTTCAAAATGTTAATCTGAGAGCAAGCCAGAATGATGAAATTAAGGACATTGGATATTTCACTGATAAAATTGTCCAGAGTATGAATAAAGGTCATTGTTTTAAGAATTGAACTAGAAGAACCAGTAACCATTCAGACCCTCGGTTTGGTTTGGTCAAAAGTAGTCAAACTCTGATCAACCTGGATAACCCGAAAAAAAAGGGAAACTGGCCAAGTTTGTGGAGGTTTTAACTTTAAAATATTAAAATTATAATGTGATCCTAAACTTCGGTTAACTTATAATTGAATTTTAATTTTTTTTTAAACCTGCAATTGACTGATAAATTTTATTTAAATTTATAATTTAGTCATTAAAACTAAAATTTAATAAATAATCAAATTTCACTATAAATTTTTTTTTGTCAATAACTTTCAAATTTAATTATTAAAATTAATTTTTAGTCAAAATATGTTTTATTTATTGGCTATTTTTTATTGTATTTATTACTAATGAATATATATATATATATATATATATATATATATATATATATACATATATAATTGTTATTATTAAATACCAATTTAGTCAGTTCAACCAATTAACCCTTGATAACCCTTTTGATTGTGGCATTGATATTGGTTTGGAGGAATATCTTATTTTATAATTCTTTAGCATTGTTTATCTCAGACTATACTATATTAGTCACTAATAGCAATCTTTACTGAATAACAAGGTTTTACATGTCACCTCTATGACTGCTAGGAAGCTTATGAAATTTCTGAGTTACCAGCTAATATTTTCTTAGTTCTTCAATTTCTCTTCCAGTGATACTGTTGTCTTTAGGAGTCACTAGCATTTGGACATAGCAATCCTTCAATTACAAACAGATTCATGTATGATTTCTTGTGAACAAAGCTCCTGTGTTGGATATAGTCAGAGTTCGAAGCTGAAAAATTATAATAGGCACACAGAAACGCCAGATTGTTGTCATTTGTGTTAGCTATTGTTGTAGAAAGCTGTTACCATGGTATTTCTGCAACGTGTGATGACTAAGTTGCTTATTTGCTTTGAATTGTGGCCAGGTTGGCTCATACCATGCGGCATCATTGTTAGGGGCCTCTAGACCTCCAACTCCAGGCATTGTCAGTCGAGGGATTGGACTTGAGGGTCTTTCTAGCATCTTGGCTGGTCTATGGGGGACAGGAACTGGCTCTACAACTCTAACTGAGAATGTGCACACTATAGCTGTAACAAAAATGGGAAGCCGCAGAGCAATTGAAGTTGGTGCCTGTGTTTTGATTGTGCTATCTCTTGTAGGTAAGTGCTAACAGGTTGTATATCTTTTGTAAGTCCTTTTATACAGTGTAAAAGCTTGAAAGATCTGCAAATAGTTAGTTGAGGAGAAATAACATGGTATGTTCCTTATTGTTGTCTTTAAGTTGCTGTGGTACATAGTTTTTTTTTTTTTTTTCTTTAGTAAAGAGCCTTGGTGCATAGGTTGAATTACTATGATTGCTGATCTTCTTTCTTTGTGTTCCATTTGTGTAAAATTCTGTTTATGATGCTTAGCTAGTGATTTTGTCATGTTTCATCTGAGGTCAGGTTTTTCCTGCAGAATGCAAAGATTATTGTTCTGTGTTGCAATTTTGAGGAAGCATCTAGGAAAGAAAATCATATGCTCATTGGGAATGTCCCATTGTAGAAAATTATTCTCGAGGAAACAACATGGAGTTACTGGACTGGCTCACCCCCCTCCCCACCCCCACCCTCCAACAAACAGAAAAACAAAGAGGCTGAAGGAAGAAGGAAAAAGAAATTGGCAACTGCACTGTACCTAGCTGTTATAAAACTGTCAGTTTAAGCTGTAGTTATCATAAATATTCTGCAAATAGTAATGTTGAAATGAGTTGTTGGAAGTTGCCTTGAAGTGAAAATATCTCATTAAATGCCTTCATGTCACCAATGAGATTTTTTGTTTAAGTAGGTTTGAAGATAACACACAAGAATGTCACCCATTTAACTAACATACTGTCTTTCATTTGATGTTTCAATTTTAATTTATTTTACATATCGGCTTGATGTGCCTTCTGTTCTTTCTTAATAGATTATTACTCACAAAAAAGGGAAAAATACACTGCTATTATTGACTGGGAAGGCTTCTTGTTCTTACTGAAGCAAAGAAGTGGACATTTTATTGTCTGAGTAAGGCTTAATTATATGGTGTAGGATGACTAAGTTTAGCACTCGGACGAGATCTACTAGCTAACAAAAAAGAAGTAAATATACATTTCATCAACCAGGATGTTGTAATGTTACAATTTACATGCACTAAGGTTACATTAAAAAATGCTAATCAGGTGGATGGTATCCCCTGTCCCAGGCAGGTTGCAGGCTCCCAATTAACAGAAGGAAAAAAAAAAAAAAATGATGAGTTTTGCTGGAGATACTATGTACATGCTCTCCATTAAGTCTTCAGATACATATGGCCTTTCCCTTTCAGCATCTGAAAATGGCAACTTAGATCTTTAGCTTTTGTATATGCATTTCATTAATCTGTCAGCAGTTGATGTATCCCTTCGCTTATTCTGCCTTATGCTTATATGTATTGAAGTTGAGTACACCCCTTTTCTGCTGGCCTTTTTTAACCTTTGTTTTGGGGCGTATGAGTTGTTGGTGGCCAGGCATGACAAGTTTGCCTGCATGTTGATACTATTGGTTTCCTAAATAGGAGAACTTATTTGAAATCTGGTTAGGGCACAGTTTGTTTCAAAACAATTTTCACTGATTAAAGTTAGCAATAACAAAAAGATTTGTTGTTTATTACGCATCTCAATGTTATTCAGTATTTTGTGCTTAATCATGATTCATTGTACACATAGGTAAAGTTGGAGGATTTATTGCTTCAATTCCTGAAGTCATGGTTGCTGCTCTCCTTTGCTTCATGTGGGCAATGCTGACAGCATTAGGATTGTCAAACCTGCGCTACAGTGAGGCTGGAAGCTCACGGAATATCATTATAGTTGGATTATCTTTGTTCTTCTCGCTCTCAATACCAGCATACTTTCAGCAATATGGTGTCTCTCCAAATTCCAACTTGTCTGTCCAGAGTTACTTTCAGCCGTATATTGTGGCCTCTCATGGACCGATTCGCAGCAAATATGGAGGGGTACGCATATTGTTTTTAATCCTTCTAAAAAGGCCTCGCCACTTTCCTGGTAGTAGCAAAAATAAAGATGATACTCGCAGGAAGCTTATGAAGATAATTTTCGTTCTCCCTTGGATCTCTTTTTCTTTCTGTTTGGGGATCAGGCCCCACTAATACCTTATGACTAGATGAATACTCATGCTGGCAGATTTTTGTTAGAACTAACTTTTGGTGAATGTGCTCACCTTTGCAGTTGAACTACATTTTGAACACCTTATTATCACTAAACATGGTGATTGCATTTCTGGTTGCCGTTATCCTGGACAACACTGTCCCTGGTAGTAGGCAGGAACGTGGAGTGTACGTGTGGTCAGAACATGAGGCAGCAAAGAGGGAGCCAGCAGTCACCAAAGATTACGAGTTGCCCTTCCGAGTTGGCCAGATTTTCAGATGGGTAAACTGGGTCGGGCTATGAGAGACATTGTTGTTCTTGTGGTGTTTTGGCCGTCACCACACTGTCAAGCTCATGAACAAGCCTTCCAAGGGATTGATTGCACGGCCTTGTGATTCTAAATTCATGTTCCTTGGGCACAGAGAAACAGCAAGCATAGGAGCTAGTTTTGGTTAGAATGCTGGGGGGAGACTACAGATTTTATAGTATGTGTATATTTGAGGGCACGGGGTGGGATCTGATTGTGTGTTAATTTTTTACTATCAATCATGTACGTATTTTTGAGTCATTGAACAGGGTGAGAAGACCTTGAGATCCATCCTCGTCAAGTCATGTATATTTCTCCAATTATGAATTTAAACGCACATGCTGAATTCAGTCCGCTGTCTATTTAAGCTGCATTACACGCTCTATGCCATTTGTTAACGTGTTCTTTGAAGACAGATATTATGAGGCTGGGAGGAAGAGTTAGAAGTATATAAATATTATTTTTGCCTTTTCGGGAAATTCAGTTGTGCCTTCTATTTATGTTCAATTCTGCATTCTGCTGAACTGGGACTGGCCTACTGTTTTTGCGTACTGTTTACGTGAGAAATCAAGCCAATAGAACAGCCAACGAGAAACGAGATAAACACTTATCTAAGGGGCCCATCATTTCGCTGGCTCCTACCGATGTTTGAATTCAAGACCTGGAGCGTTGGAGACAGCGCCAATGCCGCCAAGTCAAACAATTAACTTGTTATATATACAAACGGCGGGATGTGCATATGTTAAACGTGCTAAATGTAATTCTATTGGCATCAGCATGTTTTCCGAAATATGCAGGGGTAGTCAAGGAATCATATTAAAGCGGTAGTTGGGAAGATTGTTCTGCTCATCTTCTTCTCACCTCTTTCTGTCACTATCGTGCGACATAAACAAAGGTTGAAAATAAAAGGTCGGAAGTCATAAAATTGGACAAGTGGGCTTAACCAAGAAAATCGTGGCAATGAGAACAATAATAATATACTAATATAGCCAGCATACCTACAACAGCGAATATGGTGTCAGCTACCATGCCCAATTATATGGGCATTAAGAGACAAATATACATCCAAGCAGAAAATGCAAACCCCTAGCTTTTTTGTGTGCGTATTGAATGCTATGCCAGAAGTTAAAATGTATAACCAAGCATATCTATTATTGAGTGGGGTGGAGAAAGTGGAGGTAAAACCGCGCGAGGGGACCAGAATTGCAGAGACACTCTTGGGATTCCGTCTTCCATGTGACCTGCAGAGTTATTGTGGTCCTCAGGACGGCATATTAAAAAAAACAAATAAATAAATAAATTATATATATATATATATTATCCATTATCATACGTTTTGCTTCGTCATATCGGGTTAGTTGAATTGATGGTTCCGTCCACATTCTCATTTTAATCTCAACAATATAAAGCCAACCTTGTGAACCTCACAGCAAACACACAGAATTTCTTTTATTTTCCGAGTTTTTTGTCGAGAATAGTCGCGCATAATGGCTCGGTAGAACTCACTTGCAAAGCAATTGTGAGGTACAAATTTTTGTATTAAAACAGTATAGTTTTTAAGCAAAACCAGAACTGACCTGTAGATCGTATGCTTCATTCTATAATAGCTGGTGCTAAGTTACTCTAATTATTTTAGTTTAAGGATATATGATTAAACCGAGTTAATCTAAAAGTTGGAATCTTTATCCTTCTTCTTATTATTATTATTATAATTTATTGTTGTTATTACTTCAAATTTCAGTCCCGGTGCCCAACGGAAACTACATTTCCTTTTATCATCAAAATCTGATCGCGGGGCCCCATAAAAGGGAAGAAAAAAAGAGTTCTTGAGTTAGATATCACTTGCTTAGATTTGTTTATTCGGCTCTTCATGTAATCCAGTTCAATTGACTTGTCTGTTTAACATCTATATCATCTAAGTTTGATTAAATCTTTTATAATTTACACCTCCAACAGAGTTGAATCGTAGACGAAATCTAGAACAAGAAAATGACTCGTGGGACTCGCAAAAACCAAAGGATTTATTAATAAAAGGTTATAATATGCAATAGACATTGATTAGAAGACTCCAAAAATGCAGTTAAGAAACACCAATTGCTGTAATCTAGTGGTCTGTATCATGAAATTATGGGTTCAAATGCTCGATAAGGCATTTGGTGGAACTAGGCAAACGTTCGACTCTGCAAAGTATCAGAATAGTCAGTAAAACCTTATCAATCTCGTGGGTTTTTGTTTCCTCATACTCCTGTATAACGGTCCGACTTACCTTGCAATCCGTATCCAACGCAATTTCCTCATATACTCCGGCCTTCCCATTTTGAATAACTAGAAAAAATGCAGTCGAGAAACTAGAATGTCTTACAGGCTACCACTTACCAGTCTTTCCCCAACTGCGGTTCTATCCTAAAATGACAATGTTTGAGCTGTCACTGGTAGTTCTGCCGAGCCCCCTCCCCCCAAGATTCTGGCCTGAAACTGCCCGTGGAACGGCAGGGAGATGTTAAGTGCAGCCCTTAGGGACGTTCCTCCCGCATCATGGACTCCGACTTAGTTAAAACTAAGGGGTTTGAATTTTCTAAAGGTCCACAATATTAATTTTGCTAAAAACAAAGTCAAAATTTTATCATAAAGTAAGTTTTAATTAGCTGATTGCTTTATCAATCATTTCAAAAAATAAAAAGGAAAAAAAACACAGACCTATGATTGTGATAAAATTTTAATCATCCCTCATTAAAGGGAAATGTCATATTCTGTAAACTAACGAAGCCAAGCCCAAACAAAATTTTCTTTCAAATCAAAACACCCAATCTTTCAATTTTATTTTTTTTTTCCGATGAGGCGAATCTAACTAGTTTAGATGGATAAATTAATAATAGAAATGTCAATTAAGAAATACCATAGTAATTAACTTAAATTCTCGTTTTTGTGGAGAGATATAAAATTTATAATAATAAAAAATAAATTATTTTAATTATATAATTCATATTTAAATGACTTTTTAATATATTAAAAAATTATATAACAATCATTCAATTCATCACGTGGACGCCAGTTTACTCCGTTTGTCTCCTATCCCTGGCCCATTCCCTAATAAGGTCTTTGAAAAATCTTCATACAGATCCATACGCGCAAGTATGTTCATACATAACCAACCACTTGCACTTCGGACGCATACCGTATTGAATAAAAAATAAAAAAATAAAAAACAATTCAACCTTTTAAAACAAAACCTTATTTTACTGAACAAAAAATTTTAAAAAAAAAAATTAAAAAAATATCCTCACCCCCTGTTTCTGCACAGAGACCCTAACGAAATTAAAACAAAAATCTTTTTGCAGTTTTTGTTAAAAAGTGGGCATTTAATTCGCACTACTAAATATACTTCTCTTCCAATCAATGGAGCCTAAAGGATTGACCTGCTGGCCTCTTCACACTCCTAACCTACCGTATTAGTATAATTAAAAAAATAAATAATAATAATAATAACATTTGATGTACATTAATCAATAAAATTTTATTAGTTCGACGCCACCGCCCGTGGACACGAAATTGACATTTCCGTTTTATTTTGCGTCCGAAACGACGTTTTAAAAGTAACTGTGGATGATGATGTTTATTTTTCTATGCCTAAGTTTGGTAATTTTCCTACGGCTAAAGTTTGATATATATATTTTTTAATTTGTTCGTATTCTATAATAATATTAATAATATTAATGTAATAGTAACGTAGTGACCGAGAGGGTTGGAGAGAAAGGCGAGATGGGGGGTAGGTATAGGATTGACCGAACCAACTCGGAAAGCGCACACACAAACGCACCAATCCTCTCCTTCTCTCACAAGAACCCCCTTTCTCTAACCCCCCCCCACTCCATCACATTTCCTTCCCGTATAAAAACCCACTCAACCCCAACCATCTCTCCCTCAGCTTGACGTTCCCTTCCACAGAGAACACCAAGCTGAGTGGCAACAACAATTGTAATTTCATTTTTGTTTTCTCTTTCTCTCTCTCTCTGTTTTTTTTTTTCCTGATCTGTTTTCCCTTTTTATTTATTTTGTCTCTTTTTTGGTTTAAACCAATTCAAAGGGATCTAAAGAAAAAGGGAAAAAATAAAATAAATTAATTAAGTGGTAAAAGGATGCAGGCGCTTACCTCTCCATCTTCTCTATGGTCCTTTCAACAGAGGTGGCGGCGGCCACGGCTCGCCCGGGTCGGTACCGACCGACTGGTCGTCCATTGTATCCATCGTTCTGAATCGGTCCAATTTCCCAACGGTGTCGGGTCCAGCCAAGCCGACTGGCAGAGCTCCTGCGCGATACTTGCTAGTAAGGTTCTCTCCCACGAGCAGGCCACCGAAAATTGCGGTGTAGGAGGAGATCCAGGCGGCGCCGACCATATTGCAGCCGTCAACGGTCACAAGACCTCAATTGACCTGAATATTGTTCCCATTAACAAAGGGAAGAGCAGTAACAACGGTAAAATACAGCATCCGTTGACGATTACGGACCTCTCGCCGGCTCCGATGCACGGATCTCAGATGCGCGTGGCTTACCAGGGAGTTCCCGGCGCGTACTCTGAGGCCGCCGCGGGGAAGGCATATCCGGACTGCGAGGCCATTCCTTGCGACCAGTTTGAGGTGGCTTTCCAGACCGTCGAGCTATGGATCGCAGATCGTGCGGTTTTACCTGTGGAGAACTCTCTTGGCGGATCCATTCACAGAAACTATGACTTACTCCTCCGCCACCGCCTGCACATCGTCGGAGAAGTTCAATTGCCAGTCCACCACTGCCTCCTAGCGCTGCCCGGCGTCCGCAAGGAGTACATTACTCGTGTCATCTCTCACCCTCAGGCACTCGCTCAATGCGAATTGACGCTCACAAAGCTTGGCCTCCAAGCAGCGCGGGAGGCAGTGGACGACACGGCGGGCGCGGCGGAGTACATAGCGGCAAACAGCTTCCGAGACACGGCGGCGATCGCCAGCGCACGCGCCGCCGAGCTGTACGGCATGCAGATTCTGGCGGACGGGATCCAGGATGACTCGAGCAACATGACGAGGTTCGTGATGCTAGCGCGTGAGCCGATAATCCCACGGACTGACCGGCCGTTCAAGACGAGCATCGTGTTCGCGCACGATGAGGGGACGAGCGTGCTGTTCAAGGTGCTGTCGGCGTTTGCGTTTCGGAACATCAGCCTGACGAAGATCGAGTCGCGGCCGCACCGGAACCGGCCGATCAGGCTGGTGGACGACGCGAACGTAGGGACGGCGAAGCACTTCGAGTACTTGTTCTACGTGGATTTCGAGGCGTCCATGGCGGAGGCTAGGGCGCAGAACGCGTTGGCGGAGGTGCAGGAGTTCACGTCTTTCTTGAGGGTGTTGGGTAGCTACCCTATGGACATGACCCCTTGGTGCCCCTCCAGGGGAGATTAGCAAAAACAGAACCCCACCTTTGCTCTTTTCGCAAGAACCCAAGAGAGAGAGAAAAAAATTAAAAAATAATAATAAAAAAAATCCCTGCCAAGTGTTTTATTCGCAGTGCGCTGTACGGGATTCTTTTAATTTAATTTAATTTATTTTATTTTTCTTCATTTAGCTTTGGAATTTTTATTAATGGACAAACATGAAGGTAAAATTGTAATTATATTTATTGTTCTTTATTTTCTTTTTTTAATAAATATTTTGTGTGTTTTCTGAGTATTAAAAAAAATGGGGCCGAGGGTTCGTGGTAGAATGTGTGTGCCATATTGCAATCAATCCCTGGAAACGCTGTTGTTTGGGGGAAGTAGAACAAAGCCAATCAACTATTCTGAATGCCTTAATTTTTATTGGGCAGTCTCGTGCCACTAGCTTTAATTTTAGAATGATTTGAGATACGTAAAATTGATTTTAATGTCAGAATGGGATGATTGAGTTACCAACAGTTTATTTTAATACAAAAGAACTCCTAAAGAAACAGTTAAAAAAAGATATCATGAGAGAGTTACAAAATTAAAGAGAAGCAGTTAGAATGATAAATGCAATAAGATACATATTAAATTGGTGAAAGAGACAATTGAATGCATATAATACAATTTAAACTGCTAAGGATGATTTACTAGAAGCCAAAGAAGAATTAAACCATCTTCCTTATATGATTAAAGTAAGTCCAGGGTATCTATTTAAAGAACAAGCCTATCCAGGCACAAGTTTAAAATATTTAGAATAATTTTAGTAGCATTGGCCAGTTAGAAATTCGTTGTTCAACCCATCAGAATATTGAAACATAAGGTGGTTCCCATATTAAAAAAATTCTAAAAAATTAGTAACTAATGTCTAGATTAGTAAGATCTTCAAGTAGAATGACCCATACAACCTCTAATCATAACGAAAAAGTTGACATAATAAATTATAATAAACAAAATTATAATATAACTAAAGAATCCAATATATATATATATAGAAGTTGGGGACTTTTGATAATCCTTTTAGTGATTATATTATTGATATTATAGAAAAGACTTATTATGTTAATTTAAATGTATAATAAATCAATCTTATGCAAAATTAATTAGAATCCTACAAATCTTCTTATCAATTATTGCATATTAAGCTAACACTAATAGCAACGAAACCTTTACATAGAACAAGTATAGATACACTCATAATATTAATGTATTTAAGAGATGCTCAATTATTAGGTTTTGCAAACTTAGCTAACAGTCCTGTCTATTTTAATTGTTATCCTAATTACTCTGTTTCATTGTTCAATCATAATATAGAAAAGCACTAACTTTAAGTTTATTAGTTCTTGAAAATATGCTACTTGGATCTAGAAATATAGCTTTAGTTTACAGAATTTACTACAAAATCTCACCCTTGACCCTTAAACCAATCTAAACTCTCCTCATAGAAATAAATTTAGATAAATCATTCATAGGAACTTCTAAGCTCCTCAATTGTTCAAAAGTTACTTTTCCATAGAAATAAATTTTTCCCAATATACAAATACCTAGACAATTCGTCCTAAAATAAAACTTACACAAATTATTCAAGATGATAAAAATAATGTAGAAATAATATTTTTTCTCTCAAAGGCAACAATATATAAATCTGGTAGAAGTAAGAAATTCAACGAGTGACATCCCTTCTAGTTCCAAGGCAGCATTTATAGGCATAGATTTTGATAAAAATAATTCTCTAAACATATTATACTATTGATACACAATTTAATAAAGAAATATTCCTCTTAGTGACTCTTACACATAATAATATATAGTTTTTTTAGTTAATTAAACATAATTACACACGATAATCCAACACCTTTTAGTGGGTATCAGAGGGCAACCGGAAGCATGTTGTCATGCACACATATTGATTTTGGAGTCACGACTAATCGGTTTAAGTATAAGTAATTCGATCTCCTTTACCAAGATTCTTCAAGGTCCAAAAATACGGTTATATTTGGTAAAAATCATAACCAACCTAAACGTTTATTGCTTGTAACAGTGCCATCGTTGGCTTGTTTTTATTTTTACGCCTTTTTTGCTAATACCTTATTCGTTCCTCTCTCTCTCTTATGATTTGTCACAAAAATACACATATTGGAATCTTAAAGAATTTGGGGTGGCTTGTAGAAAGGATTAAACTTTTTGGAATTTTTAGACTATTTTGGATACTTTTTTTTTTTGGGTGATTCAACGCACCAAATAATAGAAAAAAGGAATTTTTGGAAATTTATAGAGCAAATTAGGATATATTTTATAGTAATTTAATGCACTGGATAACCAAAAAGGAGTTTTTCTTTTTTTTTTAAACACTGTAAAAGTACTTAGATACCTTTTACGGTAATCATGCACACTAGAAAGTAAAAGAAATGGGTAGTTTTTTTTCAAAATGTTTTAAAGGGGTTTGAATACTTTTTACAATTTTCTGTACTAAAAAGAACAGGGGAATATGTTGAATATTTTTAAATGAGTACTGATGTTTTGCATCTGTGGGCTCACCTAAGGTATTCGAAATAATACTACCAATGGAAACTTTGCGTCTTTTTTATTTTTTTTTATTTTTTCTTTTTATTCTTTTCTTTTCTTTTCTTTTTTTCTTTTTATTTCTTTCCTCGGCTTGCCAACCCCCCCCATTTTATGTCTTGCACTTTCTGGGTCCAAAACTACTCTTTCTCTCTTTACAATTACCCTCTCTTATGGCCATTTTCTCACTTTATGATGCCTTAAACAAGATTTTTTGGTGTGTTTTTCGATTTAGAAGCCAAGATTTGGCTTTGAAAATGGTGATTTTTGTGGGATTTTATGCGGCCTTCAGAAATGTGTAGATTGACGCTGAAGGACTCTAGTGATGGTGCTCATTGTACTTTTCAACAATGCCTATATCAGGGGGCCAACAGGTTTTTGGCGAGCCTTTTGGGGTCAAAATACCCGGCTCGGGGTACTTTCTCCACCGCTTTAGATCAGGAGGTAACTTAACTAAATTCTTAGTACGAGTTTTAGATCAGGTCTGCAATTCTTCCAATGGATTTGCTGCCAGAGAGGGCTAGTACTAGCTTTGTAATAAGTTTAGGGTTCATATCAAGAAGCAATAATGAATTAAACAACAATCATTAAAGTGGGATGGTAGTTTACTCAAGAAGAATGACACTCTCAGGGAAACTTTGAAGAAGACTTTGGATTCATAAACAAGGAAAATACTTCAAGATTTGTTGTTGGATTGCCATTTGAAACTATATCAATGTCAATGGAAATGGATAAATGGGAAGAGACTACAAAAGAACTTTAAAATGTATAATGTATGGCAATAATTCAATAGAGATATTAGTGAAAAAGATTATGAGGATGTATTTAAATGGAATAAGAAAATAAAAGAAAACATCTTATGTTCCTAAAATAATGACATGATGAGAAATTTGAAAATGCTTAGAAACAAATCTCAATACTGATATTATTTGTATTCAACCCCATAAACAAGAAAATAACAAAAAAGAACATGAATTTCTAACTCGGTTCATTCACAAGATTGTACAAGGATAAAACAAGTAAAACCAAAAGACTCAAAAGCGATTGATAGGTAAGATGTATACCACAAAGACGTTGAAAAAAGAGATATATTTTTTAGATGTATATAATAATAAAAATATTTTTTCCTAAAACAATGCTCAAAATAAAAGGTAAAAATAAAAAATACTCAAATTATGTTTTAAATCTGACAATATTTTTATTTAGTTCATTAATTTTATTGTAAGGTATAAGTGTCGAGATAAAAATATTGAAAAATCATTAAAAAAAATTAATACAATCGAGAATATTAATGCAATAGTATCAGAAAATTTACACGAATCACTAATATGATTGGATCAAATCATATAGGATTTCCAAGGGATTCTAATATATTCTGATATTAATAATGAAGTGTGCGGTGAGATTTGAATTGTTTACTTCCAATTATAACCATTTTTTGTGAAGTCATTCTTATTAATATAAAAAAATTGTATTTAATTGTTCAGTAAATTATGTTGGATTTGGAAGAAGGGTGAGGCAGGAGCCCCCAGTACCCACCACCATTTCATCCCGTTTTCATTCTTAACAGAATTCATCTTCCATCTGCTCTCAACATTTAAACCAAGAGGGTCAAAATTGATTGGACCATTCTCAAAAAGGAGCCAGTGAAAAATTAAACAAAAGAAAATTAAAAAAAAAAAAGGAGAAGACGGTATGCTAAAACGTAAACGTGTATGTTCTAGTTTAAATCAGAACCAGACTCAACACAAAATGTCATCTTGTCACTCTCAATTGTACATTTAAATGCATCACAACTAATAATAATAAATACAAATGTACATTAAATGATCATAATATTGTCCCTTTGAATGTGTGTGGATTTGTACAAAATCCTTTTTTCTTGTACGAGTCCATGTTATGGTGTAAGATCAAATATATAATAAGATCCGTTACGCACAATCATTTCCTAATATCAAAATCAAATCACAGATTCCATTCCATATTTTTGGTTACTTTTCTCGCACTTTCTCTCTTGTTTGATTTCTCCTTGCAGGTGCTTGTCATTATTCAAACACTCAAACTGAAATAAGTAATTAAAGGCCGCAAGAGGGACATTGTTGCCAACACTCAGAGGCAATTGGTAAGGCCAAATATCAAACCAGTGTTTGTCACTAGTTCTGCTTTTAGGCTGTAAGTTAAAAACCCGAAGCAGTTTTTGTCACTCGATTGAATTTGTGTATTTTCACGTCTACTTTCCATGCCTATACCTTAAATAAGGATTGTTAGGAACTGATGAAATTTGTCATACGCTTGCACCTTTGCCCTCTCAATGAAATTCAAGACTTGTAACTCGAAAAAAAAGCAGGTTGAATAAGAAGTGAAATTATAATGACAAAATTGTAATAAACTCACCTTCTACAAAACTCAACTAAGAGGTTAGAGTAGAATGAAAATCAATGAAAGCAATGCAAGTGGTGAAGGAAGAATGAGAAGTGCAATTATAATGGCAAAATTGTCATAAATTCAACTTAATGGTAGGTGAAATTAAAATGACAAAATTGTAATAAACTCAACTTTAAAATCACTTTTAAACATATATTCTTTTTGTATTTTCACACGAGAGATTTCAACATCTGAAATCTCAGAAATTTTTGAACTTGTCGTTTTGTCATCTCAAAATTGTACACTTTCAATCCACATCCTTGATGGTAGAGAGAGGCAACTTTGCGCTCGATTGATGTTTTGGGGTCTTCGTAAATACAAGTCTCCATCCATTGATTTACAAGCCTGTGTTGTTCCGGTAGATAGCTCTTGAATTGATCTCTTTTTGTTTGATTAAATTTTGATTCAATACGCTCTGAGACATGGGTGTATTTTAAAATATCTACAACGTGTTTTTTTCTTCTTTTTTTTTTCATTGTTTCATGGGTACACAAAGCATTCTCCTTAAATGCATGGTACAAGAGGGGTCTTAACACACTAAATTTTAGCGCAGAGGAATTAATCTTCAACCGCAAAAAATAAATAAATAAATAAATAAAAAGTTAAGAGGACCTAAGGGGTTTGGTGGATGCCGAATGAGATTGTGTGGGTGCATATGCGTATGGTGGTAGGTGGAGATATGCCATTTGGGGTTGATAGCCACTATTATTGATTAACTGACGTTTCCATCATCTTCTCGGTCTCACGTCGGCCATTGCTAGCCAGCCAACAACGTTTAAATATTGGCACTTTGTTTGACATATAATCAGATGCCATTATGGGTGGGTGCTGATGATATCTCTAATGCTGATCAAATGCATAAGTAGATAATTTGAAATAAGTGCATTTTCATAAATCTTCGATTCGTGCTACCAGCATCTTGATCGCCAAGCTTCCTTACCATAGAAGTAAGAAAAATATCATGTATTACAACAAATTGAGATACTAATTCTTAAAATGGAAAAGGGTCTCCGTGCACCTGGTGATTAGACTGTCAGCATAATCTTCACTGGTTGCCACAGCCAACCGGTGAGGTAGGCAGAGGCGAGGGGGCCATATTTCAAACTTTTCATAGTAAATATTAATTTAACTTCCCATTTGTGTTCATTTAATTTGGGTGGAAATTTGACAATTTAGCTAGCAGCCATTGGGAATTCAAGTCTGTACGCAGGGACACTGTGTTCTTCCTTTCGTTTTCCACCAAACTCTATCAAACCCTAACGCATTGAAAGTTTATCTGACATACATTCGTCCAACCCTCGTTTAACAATTGACTGCCAACTTTCGATACACACAAATTTTTTATTCTATGAAAAGTGTTGTTTTGAAGTACTGAGTTATAATAAGATTAGATGAAAAAGTTTAAAATCTATCCCTAAACAATCAATTTTTATGCACTTAAGCCAATCACATATTTTTTTGTTGAATTAAAATTTTACATATTAAAATTATTGAGATTATTTTAAATTGTATATTCAAATATTAATAAAAAAATTACTTTTTTTTTACTTCTTAATTTTGAGAATTAATACATATTGAAAGTTTTTTTTTTTTCAATTGTCATCATCACAATTATATTATATAATTTGAAATAATTTAGTATGCAAAAATGTTAATGGAACAAAAAAAACAAAAGGTTAACACCTTAATTGCTTAGGAATTTTTATTTGGAGATGAATTTTATAACTTTTCAATTAATTTAGCGATATATAGTGGTCAAATTGAATCAAAATAGAAATTGCATAATTTGATTATAATAAATAAATTTAAATAATAAATAATAAATTGAGCGATAAATTATGTAATATATGTCTCCTAAATGTCATTGGCACGAGGCTAAAATTGAGGTCCTGGTTAAGCATGATTCCACTCGGTGCTTCCGTTACCAACAAATTAGATAATTGGATGCAATTTAAAATTATTATAAGTTAATTGTATTGTATTGTTTTTAGAAAAAAAAAATTCATTTCCACGAACGAATTTTATGTCATCATTGACGTGTTATTTTTCTTGTGTTTCATTCGTTTAAAATGAAATTTTCTATAGTAATCAGCAGCAGAGATGAACGACATGTCATATCAGCAAGTCGCCTACTCTATTCATTCCTCAAAATGTTCTGTTTTACTTATATAAATCCTTCGGCTATTGGTTGGTACTGATACCTATTGATCATAAATAGAATTTGTTTTTTATTTTTTTAAATATAATATAAATTTTTTAATGAACCTGTAAAATATTATTTTTCTTTCTCTTTTTTATTCAATTTTTTTATTTTAAAAAAAAAAAAACTTCTTTGGTTGGTACAATTCATTATCATTTAACTAAGGCTCTGTGCTAACACACCCCTAAAAACGTTTTGTAATTGACAAGCATGAAGAAAGATATTGGCTTTTGACTACTACTATTATTATTAAGTTAAAAAAAATTCAATTAGACCACAATATTTGAATTTTTTAAATTAAAGTTACAATATTTATTTTTAAGCTGGCTCTAAATATTTTTTTATAATCTCATTTTATTCTTTTTTGTTAATTTATTGTTAAATATTTTACGTAGTGCCTCATGTCAACTAATTAATATTAAGTCAAATGTCACTTTATTATATTTTGATGATATGATAATTTAAAAAAATAACAAAATTTAACAAACAATTATTAAAACATTTACAAATTCAAAAACATCAAACAATTTTTAAAAAAATTTAACAATTCAAAATAAAATATGAAAATTTCAAAAAATATCTTAAAAAATATTTTTAGGAAGTCTAAAATTTTTTAAAAATTTTGAAATCCAAGAACATATTTTCAGATTAAAAATCTTTTCAAAAATTTCAGACTTTTTGAAAATATCTTTCAAATTTCATTTTGAATTTTAAAAAAAATTCAATATTTTTAAATTTATGAATTTTTTGGAAATTTTTTATTTTTTTCAAAATCTTTTAAATTTTTACATTTTTTTCAAAAGTGTCTGTTTATCAAAAATTAATAACGAACATTTGAACCAATATCAATCAGCTAATATAACACATCACATAGCAAATTGAACAACAAATTAACAAAAAAAAAAAAAACACAAATGAGTTAATGAAGAAAACGTTGAAAACCAATTTAAGGAAAAAGAAATCGTTATAACTCTAAGTTTTAAAAAAATAAAAAAATAAAAAATAAAAACAATGAAACCTTGTGTTCTAATTGAAACTTTTTGCCTTGTAGTCCTTAATACGAATGGTTCACACCCACCTGACCCATAGATTTTGAAACTAAGAAGTTTATTTGTCTCCACATCTCGTATGTACAACCTTTATCACTACGTTTGGATTAAAAATTAAAAAAAAAAAGTAAGAGAAAGAAAAATTGGACGAAATTGAGAAGAATAAAAAGTATTAGGAAAGTGCATTTTTTTCTCCAAGTTTGATAGGGATCCGAGAGATTATCTTAAGGAAAGAAAATTAAGAATTTGTTATTTGAAGATGGATGGAAAATAGAAAGAAAGAAAAAATATATATATGTATTATAATAATAATTTGTCAATATACTAAAATTGACAAGTGTTAATAAAATAAAATAATATGAATAAAGTGGTCATAAATTAAGTGAATGAATCAATAACATTTTTTTCTTAAAATTAGAAAAAATAAATTTAGTAAACATTTGAGAAAAATTTTAATATATTTTTCTCAATCTCACAACTTATATACATCAAATAAAAAAGAATGAGATCTCTTTTTTTCTTTATTTTTATCTCTTTCTTTTCCTTCTCTTCTCTTTTTTTTTTTTTTTCTTTTTAATCTTTCCAAACAAAATTTAAGTGAGAAAGGTTAAAAATGATGGAGAGTAGTTCAAATCAAAATTGAAGAGTATTTTTATCCCAAATACTGTGAATATGGTGACTCTTGGTGTCTTAGTTGCAAAGTTTCCACTAACTGTTTGATGGTTGTCATTGAGATAAATTCTTGAAGACTTTAAGAGATTAAACACACCCCTTCTTTTCTTTTTTTTTTTCAATTTTCTCCGTTTTGACAAAACAACTTCCCATAATCTATGTCAGATTCACACATCGATGACTAGTGTGCGTTGATTCTCGAAATAAAATACATTATGTGCATATGAAAATAAATAAAATATTTATAATTATAAACTCACCGGGTAAATTTATTATTATTATTATTATAAAAAGTTAGAGTTAAATATATAATATGTATTTTAGTTAACAATTTAAGTTTTAAAATTAAATAATTAATTAGTATAATATCATAATTTTATGGTTAAAATTAACAGAGCTTCAAGATATTCAAAGAGGCCTAACTTGAGCTCACCTCAGATACAGATCAACTGACTAACTAATGGAGCATATATTTCATCCACAAAATAAAAAGGGAAAAAAAAAAGGAAAAGAAGAAAAAAGAAAGATTAAAAAGGAATAAATAAAAGGAAAATTAACCCACACATTTCATATAGTTCCCCTTTGACTTAGCTCTGCCCCAACAAATTTTGCAATCATTCCTTCTATTTTACGAGAAACTCGAATTGCTTAATCTTGTCATTATATGTTTTACCAAAGTATCCACTTTCATTCTCGATGTTCTTATGGTAAAAGGAACGTGCACAACGCAGATATCATATTTCAAAGGAAGCTTGTGAAAATAAGCTTGTGAATGTTGGGTTTATTAATCCCCTCTTTACTTGCATGGGTGTTTATTTTAGATAAGAAGGCCCGGAACAATTTATTGGACTCAAAGAATAGCTTTGAGCCTGTCACTCTCTCCATTTGGGCCCAATTCCTTCGGACCTGCAAGCAGGCTTCAAGTCATACAAAACAGCTTGAACATGTGTAGAGAAGTCAGGCAAACACTCATTCTAGGTAATTGTAATCCTATAACTTGAACTTCCTACTCGGAGTATCAACGTTAGAGTTCATTTCTGATACTTAGTTGTGTATTTTTTTTTTTGTTTTTTTTATAAAATTCTATCAAAATTAAGATCTTAATCTTCATATAAGCTCAGTTAGATGTCGAGCTCTCTAATAATTTTGTCTCCCTCTTCCCCCAAATTGAGATTTATAATTTGATACACGTTTGATATCCTAACAATTGTGAAAAATTTAGAAAAATAAAAGCTGAAGATTGTCGAACATTTTTCAATTATAGATAAACTAACGAAAAAGAAGAAAAAAGGAAAGAGATTAAAGAATTTAATAGTGAACTGATAACACTGTTGTTCATCAGGATCCAAATGCAAGTCACTTCGGTTGAGTACTCCAATGCCACTATAACGTGCACATGGCCTAAAAGCTTCTCGTAATGCAGTTTTTTTTTTTTCTTTTTTCTGTTTATTCAGATTTGTCCCAGACGAGCTAGTCATTGGGAGTTTCAATTTGCCAACCCAATTGACAATAGAAATCCAATTCGAGCAGATGGGATATCGCTTAAAAAATGTTTCCCAGTTCTTATGTGGTAAAGTGGAAGATTCAAATCTGCCAAAAGAGAAGCATAATCTACATTTCATTTTAAAATACCCCATTACCTTTTAATAAACGACAGGTAGACATTGGCGTGCAAACTCTGAACTTTGGTGGCACTCCATCACCAATTTCCATGAAAAATCACCTTTAAGTACCTTTTTTTTTTTTTTTTTGACGGACCTTTAGTACACTGAGAATGCAATATCCTTGCAGGCGCACATAATTGCCAATGAATCTAGCGTTGAGATATTAAGCTTACCCTTTAAATAGACAAAAAGTGAAACTTTTTTTTTTTTTTTTTTATGTTTTGGCTATAAAAAGTGAAACATTTCTCCATGGTGCCTAGCCCCAGTATATAATTGCACGAAATAGAAGTCTGCAGAATGGTATCCAATCTAATTTGTATTCTCAAAATAAATAACAGTTCACGATGATAAGTGTCAAACAACATGAATTATATACGGTATGAAGCTAAGGTGGATGCAGGATCCAATGTGGGTCGTGGGATCAGAATTGTCAAGGAAATGCTTTATTATTCTGTATGATATTTTACTCTTAAGGTTAGATTAATTGGTACCCTACTTGATGCATGTCCAACCAATTCTTGCAATTGGACATGGAAATTCTGACCTGAATAGATTAAACATGACCTGGCTCAACCAACTAAATTGGATAACAAATTAAAGATGATTACGGTGATTTCTCTGAATTTTCTCCTGAAGAACTTTGGGTCAAATAAATTTTAACTTTTAATGCCTATAAAAAGAAAATCAATTCTCAATGCTTTGAAATCTGAAAAGTTTCTTCGTCCTACATTTTAGTTTTTCTGACAAAAATTGCGGGGTAATAAATAAATTAAAGCTAAAAAATTGAATTCCGGAAGAAAAGATTTATACTTTTGTTTCTATATTTTGTTTTTGGTTCCTTCTACACACCCACACACAGACACAAACACACACACACACTCTCGCTCTCTAGTTTTTGAAATTTAGTATATCAAACCCCAAGCTGCCACAAGTGAGTCTCAGATTACTTACTCAAAATGATTTAGCTTATCGGGAGAAATACGAAAATCTTTGCCATTTTCTCTTTTTTGGTATTTTATTTTTCCTTCTCTAGTTTAGTATTTTATTTTATAATGTTAGGAAAATTATGTAATCTATTTTATTCCGTTTCCTTTTTGAGTCCTTATTTACCAAGTAAACTTGGTGAGGTATTAAGTTATTGATTTTTCTTTTCTTGATGGCTTGAGAAAATTCATAGTTTCTTAGCTTAAGGGGATTTAGTAAAATTAAATATTAATTTTCAATTAACTGGAAATTTAATTGAAGAAACAACTAAGTACTTAAGGACCCATTTTTCGTTGTTGCGAGAATAAAATTAACTGTATATTAGCTTATATTTCAATCATAATAGACAATTTAACATCACACTAATTTATAAACACTAACAATAAATTTTAATATTAAATTTAGTTAGATTGAACTAATTTACAAACACTAACAATAAATTTATTATTTTTTTACAATTTTATTCTGTTATACATTAAATTAAGCCTAAAATTAAATACAATTGTTCTAAATTATTTTTCATAAAAAATTGTTTAATTAATTTAAGTAATTTTGTTCTTTTTTATTATTTACCTGTATTTGATTATTTTTTTAATTAGAATATTTATTGATTTGTACTAAATATGTCCAAACTAACACACGCATCTCTCTTAATTTAATTGAAAGTTTTTAAGTTTTAATTTATTTATTTTTTCTCTTTTTACTATTTAGCTGTATTGGGTCATTTCCTTTTCATTAGAGGGTTTGTTAATTTACAGTACATGTGCTCAAAATAACACAGGCAATTCTCGTAATTTAAATAAAAATAAATGTAAATGTATTTAATTTCATAAAAATAGAAAGCTGGCCTTTTAATGGATTAGCGAAGTTTTTAGGCAAACGATGATGATGGGCAACAGCTGGTCCGCACTATGTCCAAAAGGTTGACAGCGGAGGCACGCACATCCACTGTTATACACTGCATTGAGTTTTGGAGTCTTTTTGGCTTTGACAGGACTTCTAGCAGACAGCCATCAAAGCGCGCGAGCGCACACACGCAGACACACACACACACACACACACACACGGAGTCCCTCCCTCTCTCTCTCGCAATCAGCACGCAAATGAAACAGACAAGAGCCCCGCTGTATGGACGGACCCCATTGACGGGGTCTTGACGCAATTGATGGACCCCTTGGAGTCAGTGTCAACTTCGCGCACCTTTTCGTCTTTTTAAGAGTATTTGACGGGTGCGTATGGTTAAGATATTTTGCATTAATAATAAATGTTAATAATGTTTATTTACATTTTTTTAAATAATTATTTGTATAATTATATATATATATATATGTATGTATGTATGTATACAACGTTCTAGTTTTTTCCTAGAGACGAATATTATGGGGGTTGAACATCTTGGTCCCACGCTCCTAAATGCGGTGGGCAATGCCAATGCAACTGTCTTCTTGCGCTTCTCTTTTATCTTTCTTTTTTGTTTTGGTGTAAATGCAGCTGACTTCTTCTTTTCCTATCATTCATGTGCCGCGCAGTACTTGCTTTAATTCTCTTGCATGTATTTATGTACACAACACAACACAACAGACCACTCCTCTCTCAATTTTCACCACCCCAACTTCCAACCTAGGCCTCCCTCTCCCTCTCCCTCTCTCTCTCGCTCTGTGAGAATTTAGTTGAAGCTAGGCTAAAACCATGAAGAAATGCCTCCGTTGCAGTAGTCCTCCCCTTGTCTTGCTTCTTTTCCTTATTTGCTTTTTGAGATTATCTGCGCATTCCATCGCAGCCCAACAAAGTATGTATATTGTTTTCCTTGTTTGCTCTACTAATTCCTTCTGATTTTGTTGAGACTAGTGTTAATGATATGCTTTTCCCTTTTGTTTGCACTTTCTTTCTTTCTTTTTCTTGCAGGGCATGAACAGCTAGATATCATGGAGGTCACAAGTGGCGAATCTCCTGTCAAAATGGAGGTTAGTGATTGAATAATCATCCATGTTTTCCCGATTATTAACAGAAATGAAGAAAACTCACTTTAATTTATTTTAATTCTTGAATTTTTTTTTTCCTAGGAGTTAATGGGGCTGGGAGCATGTGAAAGTGCAAGAGATGAGGAATGTTTGAAGAGAAGAATTATTGCAGAAGCTCACTTGGACTACATCTACACCCAGCAACACCAGCCCTGATGCTGTGGGAACTCAAGGAACTTGAAGTTTCATTGATTTCTTCTCCAGCCAATTGAGCCTATATCCCAAATATTTTTCGCATGTATAAAATTTCTTTTCAATTTGACTACTAGTGAGCCACCCACCAATAATTAATGATTCTGTCTTTTCAACTCTTAATATAATGTAATTGCAATGTGCACTTAGTTGCAGTTGTTCTATTTGCACTTAATTGCAATGTTCTATATCTGTTTATCATCTTAACTAGAACACTTGATAACCATCTAGTGTGTTTTTTTTTTTATAATTAATTTAAATTTTTTATTATTATTTACATTAAATATAAAATAAAAAATTATATTCAGTGTATACTTTTAAATTTATTAATATTTAAATTTAATATGAGTAAAATTTATTTGAATTTAATAATATTTAAGTAATATATTTTTTAAAAAATAAAAATATTAATAAATAATTTTAAATTTTAAATTATATATGATGATACATACATATATATATATATATATGTATATTATTTTTTTAGGTAAAAAATTAAAAGAAAAAAATCATAACTAGTGTTCATAAAAGAAGGGCAGAATTTAGGACCAAGTACAGAGGAAGATGAAGCAGAAGAAGGGGACCTTTATTTTTAGCTTTTAAGTACTTGCTAGGGCGGGGGGACTAAGAGGGGTAAAGGCCAAGTGGGCTTGAGATAAACTTAAAAGCATTTTAAATAGGACAGTCGGGGACGGGTGCTCAGTGGACTTAGCGGCAGATTTCAGTGCGATTGCATTCCAGTTCCATAGTAGTAATGTCTTAATTCAACTCCATAGCTATATTCTGGTAAGTTTAGTCATAAAATACTATTTGTCATAGTACCCTTTCTCGTCTTTGCAATGTCAATCCCAACACCTTCGCTATACACAGGACGAAAAAATTTCAACTGAATTACGATGGTAAACACACCTTGGTCAGATTTGATTCCCCAACTTCTACTTGTTCTGGTCAGGAGGATAGAACAATAGATGACTTGCACATGGTTTCTAGTCCAAGATAATATATATATATATATTTTTTTTTTTTTTGGTTTTTTGAG
The DNA here is from genome assembly GCA_023213295.1 of Bruguiera hainesii. Taxonomy (NCBI): domain Eukaryota; kingdom Viridiplantae; phylum Streptophyta; class Magnoliopsida; order Malpighiales; family Rhizophoraceae; genus Bruguiera; species Bruguiera hainesii. Next base: position 5,424,586 of record JAHOYR010000005.1, on the reverse strand, counting down.
TGGGTTTGCTTCTTCTTTACAATGTCACGTTGTCATCAATTAATCCTTGAGCTGATGCAAGGATTAAGCAACAAAAATGTCATCACTCCATGCGGTAGTATCCTTAAAATGTTAACAATATTAGAGACAAACCATTATTAGATCTAGAGCCACTCATTAATTATTAATTATTTATCCCCCCTCCCCACCCTTTTCCCCCCCTTCCCCACTATGGGCTACAGTTCTTGTCCCGCATGCTTAGGGATTCCATATGTTCAATAATAAGCCAACAATCACCGGCTCGGTCTGCAGAGCCGCAGAGCTGGAAGTTAGCTAAATACCAAAAAGTGAATAAAAATAAATAAATAAATGTGTATATATATATATATATATATATATATATAAACCCAAAAACGCTGTGAGTAGTTATTGGGCAGGATTGTGTCACCGTAGAAGTGAAGAGTGGAGACACAAAATGAAATGAGAAAATTTCTAGCCCCATGCGCCTCATAGAGAAGTAATGAACTAAGCAAAAGAATGTAAGAAACATATGATGCCAACATTTCGTGGCAACACTAATTATTATCTTGCATTTTTTTTTTTATCTTGTTATTCATTACTTCATTTTGGACTTGTTATTCATCACTTCCACAGTGATATGAGCTTTTGCAAAGGGTAGGACTTTTTATTTTGTGACGACTTTTTATAAGGGTACGACATTTTTTACTCATTTGCTGTCCTGAAGGGTTCAATTGGGTATATGCCTCCGGGTTAGTACAATATGACAGAAAGTTATGTTCTTGGCATTTCCTTTCCGAGGCATGTTTTAGATTTATAGACTTGATTTAGCTTGGGGCAGAGTATGGCATTGGAGCGAAACCATCAAAAGCAGGAGATGTACATAGCTTTGAAGTGATGTGGCGGCCAAAGCTATTTCCTGGAAACCCCCCCCCCCCAAAAAAAAAAAAAACTCAATGATAGTTTTGTGGAAGCAGAAAATCTAATCGTACGGGTTAAGTTGGGCTGCAGACAAAATGGAACTCGATGACTAACATGTGGACCCAGAAACATGTGATGATTGTCTAATTTCAATGCTGTTTTAGAAGTCAAAAGCCATTCGAAGCAACCTTCTTGCGAATACTCAAACAGAGGAAGCCAGGCAATGACCATGATACATATATGTTTCTTTTTTGTTTTTTGTTTTTTTCTTTTTTTTTCACTGGGTTGTTATGGGTGCTTGAGGGGGAGCGAGGAGGATTCACAGAAATTTACGCAAGGCAGCTTATCTAGTAATGGTATAATATATGACAGGCTCCCATGCTTGGGCACTAGAATATTGTTTAACAAAATCATTGAACTGTAGTTTTACCATTCAAAAGTGGACGGTCAGCATTGTGCCCAAGGATCTTCGTGCTGCCCAAAAAATCAATGCCAAGCAACACACCCATTTGGGCACAACAAAACGGTCATGTTGAACCATAATGTGGAACTGCAATATTTGGGACATGCTTAGATTTCCACATTGTCAGCCTTTCTGCTTCGTTGTTTTTCCATCTTTGTTGGTGGGCAATGAAACCTTTTTGAAAGAGGCTTGGAAGCACCTGTTTTCCGATCGAATCCTCTCACACAAATGTAACCTGCAAAACCCATGATTTTAGAAAAAATTAGTGGCATCGTTGATTATTCGAAGTAAAAACTTTAAATCTCCAGTGATTTAAAAAAAAAAAAAAGGACAGAATCTTTAGATTAAAGCGTAATGTGTTATTTTATTGGAGCTTGCATAGTCATTATCCCAGAAACTGAAGTCTTTAAGATCTACATTCACACTACAACAGCTAATAGCATACATTGATTTGGAATATAAACTTCTTACCCCTCCAAAAGTTTGCTTGAATGGCTCTCATTGGCAAACCTGCCGCAAACATAATATTGTTTTAGTCATCTATGTGAACATGGGTCTTTTAACTAATTCTGCAGAAGGGCCACTGACCTCCAAAAATCGCTGATACCGAAGTTCCAAAGTACACAGTTCGTGTCCTCTTTGGTAGTCCCTCAAGCAATCTCCTTGGAACAATTACAGGGTCATAACTAGATTCATGATCTGCAAATAACTGCAAAGGTATAATATATGTCAGCATAGCAGTTGGTTTGAAAGATCAAGGCTTAAATGGCAAAGGGTAGGTAAACTTTTGCCAATGTATTCACCTCGTTAACTTGAAAGTAGGTGCCATTGAGTGGAAACCTTCCCTTCATTGCTGTTCTGCATGGTATCTGTTCATGCATCTTGTTATTCATTGCTTCTTTCACATAATGGGCTCGGCTGGTATAAAAGGCTACAGCTATAGTGGTGAGAATGTTCATAAAGGACAATTTTTACTCACCAGAAATGTTGCGCGAACCATATCAGCCATCTGATCCTTTATACTTACGCAAGAAAAGCACTCCGGGTCATTGCAAATTTCTGATCCTTGGGAGTTACATCTTTTCTTAGGTTCTTGGTAGGTACTTGCAGTTTCACCTACGCATAAGAGATTGCACAGAGAATTTGATAAACTAGAAGATATGAGATTCGTAGAACTGGTTCATGAATTCAAAGTCATCAATGTGGTGTATATTTCTTCAAATTCCCAGAACTTTCAATATTGAACCCTCCAGTTTTCATTAAGTTTTACCTGGTGTCCATGTAGCAAGATGATAAAGCACATGATCACCACATGCTCGTCTCTCCAGCTGTAAAGATTCAGAATGCAGTTAGAAAATAGGTGCTCAAGTGTGAGTAATGTTTCTTGAATAATAGTTCAGTATTGGCTAACTCACCCCTTTTAGAAGTTCATGTCCATCTGGTACTTCAAATCTGCATAAGAGCGAAAATTAGTAGACAAGAAACCTGCAGGACTTCATTTAGTGGAAAATGCATTAATCAATTGCTCCTCTGGGTTTTAGCTTGCATATGCACAGTTGGTCAGCAAGTAGTTAAAAGTCTTTCTTTACCAAATTCTTGCTCTTTCTGTTGTCAATATTAATCCTTTGCATACCGTGTCCAAAAACATCCATAAACCTAATTTATTTCTGTTTATGGCAGTAGAATGACAATTCAATGCTGCTATTCGAACATGATCTCGTAAAAAGATCTCAGAAATCAAAAGTTCCTTTTGCATTGAGATCAGGCTTTTACTTCAGGTGATCAAGTTTGAGAATCTTTAGCTTTCAAATATTCCATTCTAAGCAATGTGCAATTGAACTTGATAAAGTTTTTATGGGTTTGCATAATTTTTTAATTTCATTACCTCAATCAAAAAGAAAATATAATTTCCACTTACACTTGATGTTCTGTCCTTAAGCGACCAATCAGCTTCAGTTTGGGTGCAGGGATTGAAGCCATTTCAACACACAAAGGAACTAATGCTTGTAACAGATTAGCCCCTTGCATGTTATTTTTGTACCTGTCCACAAAGTTCCTTACATTGACATAAAATTGATCATCGTTGAGTCTGATGGTAGGAATTTCTTCATCATTGCTATAGCCAAAATCCTCAATATCTGCAATATCTGAAGTATCCTGTTCTTGAGCTGGCGATTTGGGCTCTTCAACAATTGGCTCACAGCTATCGGTCTTTCCACATTCTGGAAGTCTGTTAGGTTGTGAAAGGCAGATCAATTCCTGTTTGGAAATCACAGCATTATTTCCAAGCTGGGAAGAGCTTCCACTGGGTACACTAGGAACTACTGATCTCTCTACCCCTTTTTCTGATGGCCCAGGTAGGCAAAAATTTGCACTGCATCCAAACTCTTAAATCAGATTTTGCTACTTGTAGGTGAGTATAACCGTAAATTAGATAACATAGAAAGCTCTATAGAGGTTTTGAGTATGATGCAAGAGTCGATTGATTTTGCTGCGGTCATATATCTCTATTCCTTTGAAACAGAAATCCATCTTTTATGTGCTAGTTTTCCTAATCCTGGCATGCACAACTAAAATAAGAACTTGTTGCTCTTCCTTTATTCGTGAGCACATGCGTGTGCATTTGCAAATGAGCAAAGAAAAGAGGTGCAGACCTTGCAAATGCACTAGCAAAATGCCTGCACTCTGCCCTCATTGGACAGGCATTGCAATTCGGATTTTTCTTTCTGCAAAAGACCTGCATGAGTTAAAAAGCATGCAGCCATCACATAGTCTCGACTAATTAGCATTAAAACTGAAAAAGTATAGAAGATTGCAAGGGCGCACCTTTCCGAAGGTTATCATCTGGTAGTGCAATTCATACCTGCATTAAGTACTATTCCGAGTCAGTATTTATTCTTCCTAGAAACTAAAAGCACATAACAAGTTTGAAAATCATATATCAGGAGACAATCATTTCAAGTGGAAAATGAAGAGTACAGAGTTTGTTGATCAAGCATGCACAGGCGTGGCCAAAGATATTTTTGAATGGAATCCATGAGTGGGTACCTGTGCAGAAACAATGTGTGAGCTTCTTTTAGCACTGAAAATATGGAACCTTTTGCTCAATCTATCGGATACTTACTCTTCTAGAAGGTGAAACTGAAGATTTCCAGGAAGTGGTTCTAGGGGTACCCATCCCAGACGAACGGCTATTCGACCAACATTTATATCAACCTTGCCACAAGAAGCAAATGAAATTCTTGAGTGATGGGAAAATTTTATCTGCAGGCAAGTTATTTTTAAATCAAATGATCTAACTTACTGGGAAAGCCATATGTTTCAGTGTAAGGAGCCGAACACATTCAACACTTTTCAGCCCCAAACCCGGTATCTCTAACAAATAATTCCTACAATCAAATACAATCTTGGGAAGGAAGGTTCTGAGCCTTGTGAAAAAGACATGTGGATGTTTTCTTATATGGTTATAGGCATATCATAGAAGTTGAGCCATATCTTGACTTACTTCACATCGTGGGGTGAGGCATATCGTAACCATTCTAGATCGAGACTTTTGTGTAACTCAACTGTCCGATTTAGGAACTCCTGCAATGGTAAGTAAACAATTATTGGGATCAAAGGATGACAGTGATGCAGAGGGATGACTAACTTCCATACCTGGATTCGTTTTGCAATCTGGAAGTGTTGGCCACGCCCTTTTATTGCTTCAGCAACTTCACTATGTTCTGCATTCCTAACTGCCTCCCAGTCCACCGAATCAACTTGATCTATAGTTCTGGATCTAGAATAAATTTGTCTTAAGCTCTCCCAATCCCTCTTTTTTACTTGCTTATCCATTTTTTTCATTCCTCTTAAACTAGTTTTACTCACTGGATCAGAATCCATGCTGGGAATCGATGTCTCCACTGTATTTTCCATCTCATGATTGACATCTATGTCAGGTTCAGTGACAAAATATGAATTATAACATGGATCTTTGGCTGGTACAATTGAAGCTCCATCACTTGGATGAAGAGGAAACTTTGCAGCAAGGGACATATAAGCAGAACTGTCACAAATCAAACATAAAGTATTATCTTTTAGGTCTCTGCTTATAACGTCTGCTTTGGGAACAAAAAAAGAAAAAAAAGCAAGTTGCTCAGGAAATTTCTTTTATACCTTGAGAGGGTGTCTGAGACATTTTGAGTTAAAAAAACTCCCACCACAGAGTCCACAACCGAACCTTTCCAAGCTTTGAATCTCCTATCCCCTATATGAAATTAAACTTGAGTTTTCACTTAAGTTATACATTCTATTTCCTTGTTCTCCCAAATAAAAATTTTGAGGAAAAATGATAGATCGAGTTTGAGAGGAGTACCCAGAATCTGATGCATTCGAGACTTGAATGAGTTTACCCGCCCCTGGAAAATTTCTCTTTCTCTTTCCCAATATTTTTTATCACTTTCTTTGTCAACATTCACATCACTCGTTCCATCATCAATACTCATCAGCTGATTCCATCTTTTTAATGTCCAAGCATCAATCTCGACACTCGGGCGAGCACGTTTCTTGCCAGAATCATAGAGAACTAAAGCAACACCACTGTCACTGATCTTCAAGGACTCAAATTCTCTAATCAATGTATTAAGTTCTTGAGCACTCGCAACAGAGATGCGTCTTTTGAAAATTAGCTGTTTTCCTGTATAATTTTAACCATTTCAGCATCATATCTCGAAACATTAGTTATGTGATACAATGCAATCAATAGAGCTAATGAATAAAACCAGATGTAATACAATACAAGTATGGTGATCAGAAGATGAAAAATGAGAGGCTATTGAATAATTCCTTCCTCAGCACTGGTATTGTGTTCACCGAATTACTACAAAGTCCGTCCCTGACATTAGACCTAAAATGTTGATGGCAACTATGCTATGCTCATGAAAATAATGAAAAAGAACAAATTCCAATCTCTGAAAACTTGATTGAGTGGTACACATTCTAGGCTACCAAAAATTGACTCTAGAGATCCTTCATATCCCCTTGCATAGTTGCCAAAAAGTTTAAATTGTTTGTTTTCAATTCAACTGCAGTCTATTTTATAACAAATTGGAGCAAATATTCAATTGTGTCTCTGAATGAAAGACTTGGAAATAAGCACAAAAAAAAAAAAAAAACAAAGTTAACCAAACGTTCTCCATTTGTGGAGAAGAAGAGATCAAAAAATTAAAAAAGAAAATGATCAACCTTGTAATGCACTAACATTCTTATTCCACAAATGCAACTATAACAAGTCAGGGCTTTAATGGTCTTCGAAATTAAGAGAGGCAATAATAGTATCACATATCTTTTTGGCTAATATCCTGACAGGAATTGCAGTGAAAAAAAGAAAAAAAAAAAAAAAGAAAAGAAACCACAACATCAAGTTGATGAGATTGATGTGAAGGGAGTGCCTTTTGGTTTGACAATGCATAGTGGCTTTTCAGTTTCCGGTGGGCTTGCTTTTCTTTTAAAATCGTGCAATCTCAAGCTGACAGGACGAGCAACAATCATCATGGCACTCTCTCCTTGGAAACTTTGATTGGCACATCCACCTTGGGCAGCCTCTCCTTGGAACTTTTGATTTGGGAGTATATTTGGGGATTGATTGCATGCTGGCATTGCAGTGAGTGAAAGCATGTTATTCCTTCGAGCAAATAATTTAGAACGCTTCTTCCTTGGGTAGCGAACTAAGTTATAAAATCTTAATCCGCTGAACCTATTGGGTTTTCCGCTCCTCACTGTCCTTTTCTTCTTGCAAATTTTTGGCCAATATCTGGGCAAATTGTTGACTCCAAAAGGCCTCTGTCTGCATTTGCGTGTTCTACAACATCTTTTTCCATGTGTGTTCCATTTGTCCATGTTAGTGCCACTCAACAAACTTAATGCTCCCCTGTTCACGACCGAAGGTTCCACAATTGAATATATTCCCAGGTCATTGTTCATTACCAGGTCATGGCCTAAATTCCCATTCATCACCATTACTCCTGCAGGAGTTTGAACATTCTTCTCCATCTTCTCACGAGTTTTCTCGTCCTTCGTCCTCTTCTCCTCCCTCAGTCGAGGTGCCCTTGGCGTCTGTTGGGCAGTTTTTTTAACTTTAACATGACCCAATATCTTGGGTCTATGCCTTTTCCTTTTGCTTTTCTTTCTTGACCTATTGTTCTCATCTGTGTCACCATTTGGTCTTTTATTGACCGTGTTCTTCTGATCAGTTGGCGGACAGTCAACATGATGGAGTTTCTCACTATCCCCTAAGGATCCATCTGTTTTCCAAACCCAACAAAAAGCCATTTATCATCTGCATATTTATTTATAGAATTTGCAACAAGGCAGAGCAAGAAAAAGTTGGGAAGTAGTTTTGCCTAAAACTTTCAAAAAAAAAAAAAGAAAAGAAAAAAAGGTCACTGAAATTCAACTCCAGGCTTAAGATTGACTTAACTAACGAATTGTTCAATAGAAAAAGTAAACCTTTAAATAACACGAGAAAAAAAAATAAAAAAAAGAAAACATAATTCAAAGATTGAAATTGTTCACCTGATGTGGTTACTGTCGAAGCATCAGTGGAAGAACGAAGTTCATAAGGTGCTTCTGTTTCTTCCGATGGCTGAACGGCTTCTGGAAAAGCTACACTGGACAATTCCAAGAGCTGTTTCAAAGGAATAGCATCTAATGGTTCGTCCCACTCGCGAGGACCTCGACACAAATCCCCATGAGAGCTGAAAAAGTTCAACTTCTTAGCCACTCCGTGGGTATCTCCAAGCCCTGGTTTTTGACCTGAAGCTGAATCTCGACAAACAACGTTCCTGAAACCTTCATTGGCACAATCAGCAACACGAGAACTATGGCCACATCCCTGCTTCTCTGTCCATGCCGTGTCCCCTCCACTACCTACAACATCGTTGTCTTCCTCTCGAGGACCAGACATTCTGGTTGTGCCCTGGGTGAAGGGTCTTTCTGGCAGAGGCTTATCAGGGGTTTGAGGAACCCAGAAGCATTCAGACTTGCCCCTCGTTCTCCTCTTGTGAACCGTCAACCTGGACATGATGACTGTTACAGCTCTAAAACCCTGAAAAAAAAGAAAAAAAAAAAAAACCACCAAGAAGAAGCAGGCAAGCAAGAGAGCCAAATAATTCCAAAAACACAAACAGAAGCAAAGGTTTAAGCAGAATGAAAGAGAACGGAGGCAGAGAATCTAATAACTGTATCTATGATAAAAATGTTTTATTGTCTATTGGTTGGTATGGGATGTGCTTCTCCTTATACCGGAAGAACTCAAGTAGTTGTGTCAATAACGACTACTTCTGCATTATTTTATTCGAGGAAGACAATATTAACATTTATTTTTATTTTTGTCTATCAATTATATATTTTTTTCTTTTCTAATTTATTTGAAGGACAAAAAAATAAAAAGAAAGAAAAAAAAAGACGTATATTTATGAAAATAGACTTCTGCTTTAAGCACAGAAAAAGACTTTGTTGACACTCTTAAGAGTATATCTCTAAATTTACGTTTTTGAGGCGACTACTACTTCTACTTCTTTAAAAATTAAAATCTCTTTATTTATTTATTTACTTATTTTATTTTTCTCTACAGAGTTTAGTTGAGATTAAGTATATATGTTACTATATTTTTCGTTTTTTGCACTCCAAAAAAAAAAAAATTACTTTTCTACACATTCACACGAGCGTTGTTTGATGCATGGGAGACTTTATTTGATAAATACATATTCCTAGTTTCATTATATTGGCATATTTTACATTTAATGTTCTTCGTCTTTTTAATCTAAATAAAGGAGGTGTATCTATTTTTATTTTCATACTTATATTTATGATTATAAAATAATATTTCTAAGAAATTATCACTGTTAGATACATATTATTAAATCACCTGTCATATGTATTTCCGAAAAATCTTTTCAATATAATAGCTCCCCCACATACTGGTACTACAGTATGGCCATATCTTACCGTGAAATTGGTTACAGTCATTTAAAGCAGTTTAAGTTTGAGAAGATGTTTCCATAAAAATGCCAATATAATATATTTATCACGTATATCTAGACATAAAAATATGCATTAATCAATCTCACATTCTCATGAGATGTATTAATACCGATATTTCCTTTTTTAAAAAAATTCAATATCAGTAAGAGAGAGGGGAAAATCTGTTTCAATCATGGCTCCCTGTAAAGGGTATTAGCGAGTTGATTTAAGTCAGTTTATTCTTATATCTGAACTAAATCAGTAATAGATATTGAAGAATTTCTAAAATTGTAACCTTTCAAAATAAGTGTAAAATTAATTAAATTATCATTAATAGTAGCGAATCAATTTAGTCGATTTTGTGATTTAAATCAAGCTCTTTGGTGGTAATAGCAAAATATTTAATGGTTTTAGTTGAGTTATGAATCTCATTCTTGTGGCCATATTAAAGGGTTTTAGTTTTTAATTTATGCACGCAAGCTTTATATATATATCCTCCATTCCATTATTAAGGGAGTTACTGAGGCATCAAGTCTTAATTATGGCATTCAGGCTCGTTTTTGCCATCACCGATTTTAACCTTAATCTTTGGCCAAGAACCGTGAGTAGAGCCACAAATGAGAGCTCTTGACATATTCAATTTTGCTCCTTTAATAAACAAGCTTAATAGTTTGGTATCAGCATCATTAATATTAGAAATTACAAACATAAATTTTCATACAAAATTACTGAAAAAAATATAAATACTTAATATGAATACTTAATCGTCATTTTCTCCACAATTTAAGATTTCGGATTACAATTACCTTACAGTTAAAATACAATCACATTAAAAATTACTTATTTTTTACACCCTAAAAGCCATAGAATTGAGAACAATCAATAGCATCTAACTCATAAATCAATAATTAGGTTTCCTAGCAGAACCAAATCAAGTTTAACCTTTTTCAATTAAGACTTCCTGAGGGTTTGTTTGGTATGGCAATTAAGTCTTATCGTTGCAATTGGTAATTCAACAATTTAAAAATTTATTAACAAATATAATTGACTGAATGATAATAATTGGGAAGAAACAAAAAATTTTGGGATGAAATAGCAAAGAATCACAAAGGAAGCTTTTTATGTTGGTAACCATTGTAATTACTTTAAGTGGCAATAGTTATGTTTGTCTTAAAGAAATCATGAAATGGTGTTGTACTTGAGCATACTGCAAATTTTAGGGTTTACAAACACCGGGGTTGCAAACTATTATCACAATCTCAAACATATCATTAGTGAGCAAGGTTTAACAAGTCAAACCTTTTATCAAACAAGACCTGTAAAATCTCAATTAATAATTTGTTTAATTTTAGAATATTCATAGAAATAACAACAAATAATGAAAATTTACTGTTATAAATAAAAATAAATTAACAAAAAAAACATTTTCTTTAACAAAAATAAATAATTTAAAAATAAAAATGTTAAATTTTAGTGCATCATTGTAAACATACAATATATAATTGGAAACAGATGATACCAAATGTACTCTAACAACACATTAAACGAGAATTAAGTAGAGCCTATACTTGTTGGGATTTAATTCATGTTATTAAACGAGTATAAAAATTAAATTTAAATGTCATTTATTTAAGTAATTGAATGAACTTAAGCAAACATTTGCTGAATTGATCCATTAAGCTCCCACCCGATCCCCATTGGGAAGCTCATAGGAAAATGTCAGTCTGTGGAATGAACAAATATGTTAAATCATCTGATGTTACACTAGTTTGGTAAATGCTACTGGATTTCTCACCATTGTTTAGAAAGTTGAATGGCTTTTACATCTAAATATATATGAATCTGGCGGGGTTTCTTACAAAGTCATCTTAGAAAATCCATATGAATGTTTCATGGAAAACTCCAAATTACCACAGCATGAATCAAAAACTTTTGCAAGCTAGCTACCAAGAATATGTTGTCTAGCTGCAGAATTATTAGAATACAAAAGTGAAGGACTATTCATAGATAGAATATTAGAGTGTTATAGTCAGATAAAATGAGCGGTCAATAAAGGATAAGTACTCTTTTCAGGTGTAATTACTACCATAGGGTTGAATGGTTTCATAATGCAATGACAAGTAGTCCTGCTGTTTGTGTGTGGGAAATCAGATCTTCATGTTTCAAGTAAACAAAAAGTGAAAACTCAGTAAAATGGTTTTAAATCCTATGCATGATATGATATCAATGGTAGTCAGGTCAACAATTTACTGATTTAGTAATCACATGAACAAACAAAAGGGTATTCCAATGCACAAGACTCTCACATTGTAGAGTTTAGAGAATGGTTGGGTAAATTTTTGTAAGAGTGAGACCAATGGGGTATTCAGGTATTCCCTGCCTGTATACAAAATAAAAACCAAAATACACAAGTAAAAAACCAAGTTCAGCTATCAATTGTTTGAAATGGTTCCACTGTCATGCATGTCATCGTGTGCCACAGTATTTGGAAGGGAAAGCCTGACGCTTTGATTTTCCTAGGATACCAGCAAATGGATCATATATCCAAGCATTCCAGGCATGTGAAATGGAAAACTGTTAGTGGTTGACAACATGAGTTGTGGTGAGATAAATGATTAACATTAATAATACTCCAGCTAGTTGATGTTGTTTGAGTTGGTCTGGAAAGTGGAGATGGTCTTTGGCTAATTAACAAAACAATGAAGACCCTTCCCTCATCTGACCTGAAAACACTCCCAATATCAGCAAACAAGGCCACTCATTCAACCCCAGAATCAATCCTCCCAGCACTTGACAAAAAGAGCCATATTTCAACCACCGAGTCTATATTCTCCCAGACTTCGACAAGAAAGGCCATATTTTACAACCCAAGAATCCATTAGAGAGTCAAGTTTTGCTGTGTCCATACTCAATAACTTCAGATGTGCCTAGTCTGCAGGCTTTTGTTTCACAATTTCAAAGGCTTGTTCAGACGTTTTGAGTTATTAGTCTACTTCCAAATCCCTAAATCTAGCAACCAGATCAAGCAAGTTGCAGGCAGACTTGATATATAATGAGATATATAACAAGTCTAAATCCTAGCATATGCTACAAAGACCATTATATCAATTTCTTCCCTCTACAATGTTCGGGGTTTTATGCCATTCTATTAAATTTGGTATCACACATGAATGCAATAACAGTTAGTGGAAACGTAGAATGCTACAGGCAATTGACACAGCAATATAATATATCAGTTCCACTACAACCTTGCAGTTGAGATAAGAAACAATTGATGCATTTATTGCACATTTCAATAAATTTCACAAGGTGTTTAAGCCTTTCAGTAAGTGAACTTAAAAAATACGGTAAAACCAAGCCAGAATTACAGATCGTATCCTTACCTCTAGCAGTTAGTGTGAAATATCTATTCATCACACTCTCACTGGCTTTTGCAGCACAGCAGATAAATAAACTTCAGATTTACCAGATCCAGTTGCTTCAACCTTCTCTCCCACGACCCATTTCAGCTTTTTATAACCAAACCGCTCTATTAATTGAGTCATAGCCCCCTTTTTCTCTTCACTGGCACAATAAAAATTATCCAACCAAAATAATCCACCAGCCCTCAAGATGCGATCTACATCAAACGCTAAGAACTCCAATTTTTCAGGTTTGGCACCAGCATCCAATCCACTAGACGCATGGATCAAATCAAACACATTATCATAGAAAGGGAACCTATGGTCTAAACTCAAATACAAAGGGAAGAGCCCTCTTGCTGCAATGAACTCACTAAATGGAGCATCAATATTCAAAGTGTTGGTGATCACAGTCACATTCCTCTCTGCCATTCTAGCAGCAAAGGTGCCAGATCCACCACCAATGTCAAATCCAATTCTAATTCCTCCACTTGCCAAAGCCAACACATCATCGACAAGAAAATCATTCTTGCCCCTAGCTTTAACATACTTCTTGGTCTCATATCCATTAACAAAATCAAAGCAACCAACACACTCCCTACTCAATTTCTTTTTATTCAAGCACTCAAAATTCTGGCAACCAAGACCACTCCAAGTGGCAATCTTGTCACTAACAGGCTTCCAAAGAGAAATGGGAAAAGGGTCAAGACGAACCTTACGAGGAGACTTGGCAAAGCATCTCCTTCTGGGCAGAGGCTCGCATCCACGCAGAATCAACTTCTGGGCAAGGCTCCAATCATCAGGACAAGGCCCAGAGACCTTGTAACTCATGTACTGAGACAACAAATCAGTAGATTTCTCACAAGAGTGGCCCACAGAAGCCACCATTTCCGTGATCCCAGTCCTTGAATCTTTACCGAGAGGGAGCTGGTGCAGCTGCAGGAACAACTTGAGCTCACTAGCAATATTGGGTCTCGAAACGTCAATAGTTTCGTACCCCAACAGCTCTTTCTCTATCTTGGCAAGCTTCCTCTGAGAAGAATCGATCTCTTTAAGAATCAAAGAGACTTGCTCAGAGATCAGAGAGAAGTTCTTGTTGAGAGAGCCGGTAAAAAGGTGACCTTTGTGGTGCTTTGGAGAGTAAGTGAAGGCATAGAGAGCAAAGAGATTGGTGGTGACAACAGAGAAGAGCATGAGAATGTTCACTGCGGAGGAGTACAAAGTTCCTTTCTTGAATCTGGCTGTTCCATCTCCAATCTTCAGTGATACTGATCCCATCTTGTTCTGCGTCTTCTTGCTTCGCATCCAGACAGAGGAGAGAGAGAGAGAGAGAGAGAGAGAGAGAGAGAGAGAGACGTCTTCACTCTGCAGTTTGCTCTTGCGAGTGAGACGTATGAAGTTAAAAAAGTAAGCGAGTAGAGACACTTTATTATTAAAATATTAATTTCCGTACAGTGTGATTCGTGAAGAAAGTAAATGCCATGCCCGAGTCTGCAACTCCCTGTCACGATTTTCCCATATAAAAACACTTCAACTTCATCCCTTTGTTTTTTTTTTTTTTTTTAAATTTTGTTTTCAATTTCCTTTTTTTATTTTTTATTATATTTAAAAAAAATTTATCATTTAAATAATAATAATTTAAAACATTCCCATTATAAAAATAATGATAGCTGGCAAATGAATTTCTTTACACCATATTATATAGTATATAAATTTTAAAACTTATTTATGTATTTATTTATAAATTATTATTTGTTTAAAAAGAGATATTATTTTAAAATTTTAAATATAAATAATATATATATCAAATTATCATTAAACTCAGATAATGTTTTGTTTTGTTTTCAATGACTAGGCTTTAGGCAAAGCCAGTTAGTAATGGTGCAAAGTTGCAGAACAAATTATTTGTTTTCTTTTGTCATTTTTATTGTTTCTCAAAATTTGTAAACCATGTCCCCAGTTTGTAAAGCCACAGAAACTCGTAGTCTCCATGCGAAAGATTCGAGAGATGAATAGTAAATACGTCTAAACTTCGACACCATTAAATCGTAAAAAAATTTATAAAAAAAAAATAAAAAAAATCTCAACAACCCCACTTTCAATAGTCATGTTTGAAAGCACAAATAATTGTCATTAAAATAGTCAGAATCAATTTGTATCAAAGTAGTATTTTAGTATTATTACAATATAAAACTCTCCCGTGTATGTATCACAGTTAAATTTATGTCCCTCCGTCATTATATGGTATGCTACAACTAAACCCACTTTTCTAATTAAAGAAGGACCCCAAAAAAGAAAAAACAAAAAAAAAAAAAAAGCTCACAATTTTGAATTACTTTGAGATTTTTTTCATTATTTTTTTAAGAGTTTATTATTCACATTTGTTCGGTTCGGTTATGTTTGTACACTCTTTTTCGTCGGTCTTTTATCATCGGTGCCGTTTGATGGTCTGCATAACGTCGTATCATCTCCACTTTAGATTGACTTGTTTTTTAGATTTATTTTTAGTTTTAGTGGGTTTCAATCTTGGCTATAATTTCAAGCTTGGATCAGGCCCTTCGATTTGTTGATTTTGTGATGGTTTTGGTTTTTGTGGTTGGTTTTCGGAGGAAGAGAGAGTTGCGTGGTTGGATTTGTGTTGGTGTGGATGAGTTTGTTCCATCTTGGGGTTTTGGCTTTGATACTGGTGATTTGTGACTGAAGAACTTCATTTTTAAAGGGTTTCCAATTTGAATTTTAGGACCTTTTGATTTGGTGGGGTTTCTTTTTTTTTTTTAATTATTATTTTTTATTTTTAAAATTTGAGTATTTGGATAGAGGAGGCTTCAGTTTTTGTGGGATTTGGTGTTGATTCGATTTGTTTGTTGTTTGGTTAGGTCTGGGGTTTGACTTTCCAAGTTTTATAGACGATTACTAGTTTGTGAGGCTGAATTTACTCATTTTCAGGCAAAATTTTGTATTTTTGGTGCAGTTAAGGTCCAATTTTGAGTAATTTTGTGGATTTGAGGGTGCTGTTATTGGTGAGATGAAACTATTTAAAGTTAGGTTTAATTTTTAATTGTTTTTTTGGTTTTATTTGAATTAAAATTATTTTTTATTTTAAAAAAATACTTTTTATGATTTTAATTAAAACAAATCAAATAAGTTGAGTTAAAAATTATTTAACCTAATAATTTTTATATCTTACGGAGATCTTATTTGATATTCTATTTTAAATATATATTAGTATTATTATTTTATCATTACACTACATTATTAATATTAGTATTGATGATTTTTATTTTTTAATTTCATGTTATAATAAATTTATTATAAAATATAAAATATTAATTTTTAAAAATTATAATATATTTTTTAATTTACACAAAGTTAATAGTTTTTTAAAATATTAACCTTTAATTTTATTTAAAATAATTAAGTGTTGAAATAAATTAAAATAATTATTTAAAAATTTATTGAATTTGAATTATTTTTGTTATATTTTTGAGTAAGTTGCTTTCAAAGCTGCACAAAAGATGTGAGAACTTAAATATCAGTTGATTTAAAGCAAGGCTTAGATAATCCTTTCTTTCTAATTGCTGGCAAGGAAAAGAAGGGAAGTATTACAGTCCACATACCCAAAGAAGAAAGAGTTAAAAATGCAAGTTTATCTCTAAAAGCTTCAAGCAATCGTCCTATGTTTTTTTTTTTTTTTTCCTTTTATTAAAAAATTGATTAAATTATAGATTACATAATAAAAATAAATTTCTTATTTCAATAAAATTTATAAATTTTTTTAAGATTAAAATTTAACAATTATAAAACAAAAGCCTACGAACGTACTTGATGGGCTTCTCATCTTCTGTTTTGAGGTGGAGACGCTGAACCCACGAGTCAGAGGCTAGAATCCAGGCCACTGGGCCAAATATCCAAATGCCTCCAAGAAGAAGCACCCCAGCTCTCATGGATCCATGATCGAAACATAGAACTTTCAGCCCACAAAATAATCTGACTTCCTTTGGGTTACCATTTCTGCTCAGACTAGTAGCACACCAGCGATAAAGACTAGGTAGGACAAAGTGACTTTACGGATTTCTACATCCATAGTTGTTTGGATTTGAGTGAGCTCCTTGTAGAAGGTAATGGTATTTCCTTCTATCCTGACACCTCCCTGCATGCTACGTATGAAGTTGCAACCGATCAACATTTGGATGCCATCCTGTATTTTCATATCCAATACGTATGTGAATGGTATCCTGAAGCAAAGAGGCAGCACTCCAAAAGGGGATAAAACAGTTTGTAATGAACACTGAATACATTTAAGTACCTGACATTTCCTTCCCCTATGTTCACTTCAGATAAAAGGGTTGTCATGCTACGAATAAGAACTGAGCCCTTACAGAGGCCAGGCAGCGGCTCGTGTGTGCGTTTATGTACACACACTCGTGGCTCATCCATAAAAGAATAGTGATAATTACTTGAAATCCATGACTGGACAGAGTGCGAGGTAAAATTAAGGTCAGGTTGTTTCGTATATATTTTGCATTTCGCGTTGTTGCGAAAATAGGGCGAAGATAAAAATCCTCGAAAGGTCAAGGAGCGTCAGCCAGCAGCCGAAAGACAAAAAGAACCCACGAGTTAGCCGCTCAGCTTTGTTGTCTTCGCCCGACACGACACAACACAACACAACCCAACCCCTCCCAGACTACACTAGCAGGCGGTGACGGCGGCGGCGGCGGCGGCGGCAGCAGCAGCAGAGCAGCCCTCCCACAATCTTATCCTCAACCCTCAGACTCAGCAATGGCCAACGACAATGAGCTTGACCCAATAACCACCACCCAACAACAAGGACAACAACAACAAGAAAACGAACAAGAAGAAGAAGACCCAAATGCAGACAACAAGCTCTTCTCTTCCTCCGATTCCGACTCCGACTCCGACTCCGACTCTGACTATGACTATGACTACACGCCCGGGGCCGAGGGGGACGTGGAGGTCCCGTACGTCCGTCCCGGCGAGGAGCCGCCGGAGTGGGACAACACACCGGAGAGGAACATTTCTCGGTTCACCCGAATACTGGAAAGCAAGAGCATGAAGAAGATGCAGGAAGAGGAGGAGCGAAGGTACACCCACTACGAAGACTTGTTCGATTTTCCCAAAGACAAAGAGAATTGGACGGAAGAGGATTTGCAGGAGCTGTGGATGGACGCGCCTCTGAAGATGAAGAAGCCCGGGTGGGACCCCGTCTGGGCCGACGAGGAGGACTGGGAGGTCGTCAGGGAAGAGGTTAGGGAAGGCAGGAAGCCGCCCATTGCTCCTTTTTATGTTCCTTACAGGAAGCCTTATCCGGCTATTCCGGATAACCATTATGACATCAGCACTCCCAAGGCTGTTATTGAGGAGTTGGATAGGATTGAGGAGTTTCTCACTTGGGTTAGCTACATTTTCCCTGATGGCAGCTCGTATGTCTTCTTTTCTAAGCTCTCTCTGCTCGATTCGGATGTTTGGTTGTTCTTTCTTGTTTTTGTTTGTGGTCTAACTTTCTTGTTGCTTTTGGTGCATTTCCTGAATCATGCACGCTTATTGATTCTGATGTTGCTTTTGGTCCCTGGTATTGTC
Source organism: Bruguiera hainesii (assembly GCA_023213295.1). Lineage (NCBI taxonomy): Eukaryota > Viridiplantae > Streptophyta > Magnoliopsida > Malpighiales > Rhizophoraceae > Bruguiera > Bruguiera hainesii. Next base: position 5,406,202 of record JAHOYR010000005.1, on the reverse strand, counting down.
TACATTGGTTGTATGACGGAAATTGGAGAATCTGTAATCTTGGGAGCATGTGGTGCTGTTTTTGGTGTTGAAGAATTTGAGTTACAAATTTACTGGTATCACATTATCTGTCATTTATATTATCTTGATTCCTCTTTCAATTAAAAGATGATACAGGTCTTGAACTGATTCTGGATGGGTTTCGGCCAATCTGGACCCTGTTGTTACATTTTTTTCTTTTTTTTCTCCTTTCATTTTGTTTGCCTGGGTGTCCAGGTGTGACTTTAACTTATGATCAGTATTCTGACGACTGTGATTTTTAAGTTCATAACTTATATATGAAGTTTTTAACATGTATATGCTGTGATTTATAAGGTCATACCTTGTATTTGAAGTTGTCAACATGTATATGTTCGTTTCATTCCAGTGTTTATGTTCAAGCAATTGCTTGGGAATTGTGTTCATTTTGACTCAACTAGCACATACCTCGGGTCATGTTCACTCTTTCTCTGCCAGGCCTCTGAATAAAGGAAACTTGCTATCTGCTACTCTTCCCCCTCCCCCCTCCCCCCTCCCCCCTCCCCCCCCCCCAAAAAAGAAAAACTCTAAAAAAACACACATATGTGCTGTCCATGTGCATACCAGAAGAAGATAATTCCTATGCTTAATTTTTCTTTTCCATTTTTGTTCTTTTCTTCAAGGTATGAAGGAACTGTTTGGGATGACTTGGCTCATGGAAAGGGTGTTTATATCGCTGAAGATGGACTAGTCAGGTTTTCTTGTCCTCTACTTAAAAATTACATCTCTTCTTTCATCTATTTATAGCATGCAGCTTTGTAGTAGCCAAGGCATTGCATCAATTAAAATGAATTGCTCAAATAATTGGGAAAGGAACACATAGGAAAGGTTGTCATTGGTAAAGAGATGAACTATGAAGCAATCAGATATTTTGATTTTAGTTTGACTTGTTGTAGGGCCCACTTTATATATGTTCATATTTGCACATGGCGTGTTGTGACAATGTATCCAGCATTATCTAAGCCTAAGTTGTGAACAAAAGCAATCTGAAAGTTTTGTGAATGATGTACATGATTGCTTCTTAATATTGGTATTCAATAAATACATGCTCAAACTTCGGATTCAACCTATTGATTTAGCCAATTCTAAACTTCTTGGAATATTTGTTGTGAGAGTGAGAAAGTGTAATTAATGTGAACTGTATGGAGAGTAAGACCATGAAGATACTATTTAGAGAGGGACAATGAAAACATAAATTGACTGAAGTCACTATACTGTATAAATTTGTCATAATAGAAAGCTACTTTGTAGCTCCTGATGTGTGTGTGTGTGTATGTTTCTGAAGTGACATTCTAGTGTGAAGTGGGCTTTATAACATTATAATCAGTGGTTCCTATATTCTCCTTTATATTTTCTTTGAACAGGGGATATTCAAATTTGGTTCCTCTTTTTTGGAGGAGATGTCTGATCATTATCAATGTTCTATGTTACTATGTTTGTTTTTGAAACCAAAACTTTCCAAGATTAGACTTTCTGTCTTAGTTAGTAGTTCATGGGTCAAATGTGATTTGGAAAACATAAAAGTGCCCAACGAAAGACCATTGATACTTTCATAAAAGTGCCTTGTCAATCTGTTGTAAAGTGTGTTGACTCTGTTGAAGCCTTCATGTCCAAAGTAGACAAGTTCAGAAGTCTAGGATTTCTTTAACCAACAGATGGCTAGGATAGACACATGGGCTGATCAGAGATGATGGATATGTTGAAGTGTGTTATTCAACCATGTAACAGGCTGGAATTGAGTGATGGACCTTGATTATTATTGAGTTTAGTGGAAGATTGGGGACTGAGGGGCAGAGGCAATATGTCCAACCTTTTGACAGTAATTTTCCCATATGACCAATACTTAAAGAAGTTTGTTTGATTTGTCTGCTATATACGGAGTGGAAGAGCAGAGACACATGGTCCTTGCACTAATGTCTTTCTGATTATATTTGTCCTGGGCTCCTAGTGATGTGACTTGTTTTCTATAGGTATGAAGGTGAATGGCTTCAAAACAACATGGAGGGTCATGGAGTTGTTGAAGTTGATATACCTGATATAGAACCTGTACCCGGTTCCAAGTATGCTTCTTATTTCATTTTTCTCATAACCTTATTTGATAAGCAAATGAGTCATAAATGTTGCATGCTATCAGGCTTGAGGAACAAATGCGTGCTGAGGGGCACATAATAAAAAGAGATTTCATGTCCCCAGAAGACAGAGAATGGCTAGAGATGGATATTGAAGATAGCATGCGTCTAGCTGGAGGGCGGTATGAAGTACCGTTTTATGAGAATGATGAGTGGATCAGACAATTTGGAAGAAAACCGTAAGTTCTCCAATCATGCTGTCAATCTTTTCTCCTAAGTTTATGTTTATTCATGTGTTTATATTCTTCTAATGTAGTTTCAATATTTTTGTTATTGTCTCTATGTTTGAATCTGCTTTAGTATTTTTATTAGATTTAGTTCCAGAACCTGGATGCCCTTGGATCTCAGAGCTACTGGATTCAACGTGAAACTTTCCCATGTTGTGATCATGCGTCTTAGTTCCCTTCCAAAGAGGATGATCCTTTCATATGTTATTGAATGAATCTTAATGAGAACAAGAATAGAAGAGATAGGAAAGAACCCAAACACCCAACAAAATCCAAAATTCATTATATCAACATCTGGTAACAACTAAGCAATGCACTAGGTGGAGACCCTCAGTTTACTCATCCATGCTAGACCATTCAAGTGATTTTCTGCTTGTTAGACGGACAAATATTTTAGTAAAAATAATTAATTCCCTGGCATGGTCTACATGTAGTGGGGACAGCTCTATTCCAATATACTCTATTGCAAACTATTCTCAGTTTGTTGTTTACTTGAAAGAAAAAGAGAAAAAGATGTTGTTGGAGCTCACTGATTGTAAAGAGGCAAAATCAAGTAACTTAATTATCCGGGTTTTTGGTGTCAACTTGAATGATCTTTATCGAGGCAAAATCAATCACTTTTGCTTTGTTGTAGTAAAGACATCACTGTTTGGTTTTGTTTTATGCTTTTACCTTTTTAATGCTTCTGTGTCAAAAAAATATGGTTTAGGGTTAACTATGGAAGCTGATAATAGTCCTTTTTCCAGGGAGATAGGTCGATATCGATATGCTGGCCAATGGAAGCATGGGAGGTTTCATGGTTGTGGCATCTATGAAGTGAATGAGCAGCCCCTATATGTAGGTGTAAAGAATATAAGCCATAATGGAGGACTCAACTTCATAGTTTAGTGGAGTAATGTTGTCATGAGATGTTAATTAAAATGAAGGACACAACAAACTTTGAATCATATTGATTATCTGATCATATCCCTTAGCTAGTTTTCTGCACTACAGATTTCTTCGTGGCCCCACATCCCTCGCATTTATCCCCTGTCTATTTCTTGATTGGAAATTATGACTCAGGATTCCATAAATTAGGTCAAGTAATGTGAACTCAAAATGGTGATTCAGCTGTAATGCTAGCAATACATCTATAGGTATCAACAAATAAGTTGTTCCACCTGTATAAGTAGGTTGCCCTTGTTGCTCTCTGTTTTCTGTTGGCATTCTGTAGAAATTGCCTTTTTTTACATGGTAAGTGACTATAGGAAAATTTTCTTGGTTCAATTTTTAAAACTTTTGATTGCAACCTCAGTAGTTTATTTAAAGGTAAGATTGTTTTCCAAATGTTCTTTCTAAGGACCCATTATGGCAGAACCATATCTTCCTTTCCTTTTCTTCCTTCTTCTACATTAGTTGATGAATGTAATGCAAAACTATATTTCTTATGGAATACAGGGCAGGTTCTACTTTGGAGAGTATGTCGAAGATGCTACTGACTGTGATGAGAATATTTCATCGGTATCTATTTCTTTCTTTGAAATTTGAAATGAAATGCTAATATTTGAAAGGATAATTTTCTTACAACATGGTTTTTCAGGCACATGCAGGAATAGCAGAAGTGGCTGCAGCTAAGGCTCGGATGTTTGTAAACAAACCGGATGGAAGTATGTTTTACTCATTAGTTTTGAAATGGATATTATCAAACATTGTATTTGTTAAGACAAAAGGGACATTAGGTTAAAATATGCTCCCATACAGGCACTCGAAAGTCAAACCTTCAATAACTCTGACAGGTAGTTGATGATTGATTACTGAAGAAAATGACTCGACATTTTTTAGTTGCTCTTCCATGTCATAGCCTGCATATTGATTTAAAAGCTGCTGAAAGTCATTGATTTGCATTTTGCATGTGATGGGCCAAGTGTATGTCAAGATAAAGTGGGAACATTCTTATCTATGCATGACTTATCCCATTAACAAAAGGAGTTGAACCATGCTTTTTAGGTCTGCTTTTTATCATGAATTAAAATGCTCATTTTGAATAGATAATAAAAAAATGAATCCAGATTCTAAAATCTGGTATAAATTCTCAGAATGTATCTCAAATGGCATGTATTGGCCCAATGGGAAAGATATTTCTTTTATGTTCTATTAGATAGAATATATTATTCGAGGAACTTGCCTTGAACTTGTGCATATTAAAGAGTGTTACAAATGTAAACTTACACTGGATACATGAAATCAAAGAGGTGTTGTCTTCATTTTTGCGTTGATCAAATAGGCTGACTAACATCTATTTGGCCAATTCACTGACCATTCCCTGTATTTGGCACCAATTCATGGTCACAATTAATTCTTCTTTCGGATGCAAGCTGCCTTGGCGATAGACTGAACTCAGCCTATACCATTGAGGAATCTGTGCATTTGACAGAGTATGAAGTTTTGTAAATCATTTTGCCCATGGCCTATCTTCATCTTTTCCTGAAGCATGTGGTCTCTTAATTATTTCACTAAGTGGGTTCTTAAGAAACCATGGATCAATAACTGTAGACTAGGCTACCTAATTCAGGTGCCTCCATAATGAACATTTACTTCAGCTTTTCTGATCTTTCATCGACCTTGTATTTCTAATCAAAGAATTCTAAGTGATATTTATAATTTTTGGTCTCACTGCTTGAATGTCTGTTTCTGTATGACAAATTCTTGCACTTTATCTACTATGTGATGTTTCATTTGTTTGTGTTTGCTTTGTTTACAGTGGTCAGGGAACAGAGAGGTCCATATAATGATCCTCAACATCCATATTTCTACGAAGAAGAAGATGTGTGGATGGCTCCAGGCTTCATTAATCAGTTCTATGAAGTAAGTACCCTCTCAGTTTTTTCAATGACTTGTGGACTATAACAGATTAATTAAATATGTTTTCTGGCAGGTTCCTGATTATTGGAAAACATATGTGCAAGACGTGGATCAAGAAAGAGAAATGTGGTTAAACTCCTTCTATAAAGCTCCTTTGAGGCTACCTATGCCTGCTGAGCTTGAGTACTGGTGGTCTAAAGGTATACATCTTCACAACAGATTATCCCAAAACAAACAACAGAGCCATTACATTTATCTTTTGTTAGGTGATGAATATTCTTTTTTGCTTCTATTCTTTGAGCTAAAATGTCATTGGTTTGCTAGCAGAAGAGAAAAAATAGAGAGAGAGAGAGAGAGAGAGCCTTTTCTTTTTCATTGTTTGTTCCATTCATCAATTGCAGCCTACTTAGTTATGTAGCTTATTTTTATAAAGTTGAAGGTGGCTGGTAAAATGACCTCCACATGAAGCAGAAAACAAAATGTTGGTCTCAACTATTTGAAAGCACATTAATTAGCTAGCCAGGCTCTTGTTCATACAGTTTTGTGTCCTGAAAAGGTTTCATCTGTATGTCCTTTGCAAAGATCTTTTGGTAAGTCTAGCCAGCATGCTAGTAGAAATTTTTTGAATTCTTCTTGTGCTTTGCTGCATAGGTAGTTAGCTGCTATGGCCAGCCCAAGAAGTAGTGGTACAGAATGATACTATAAGTTTCCAGTTTTCTTCTCTTTCCTCCCTTAATCAAGTTGGCTCTTGGTCAAGTACTTGTTGTCGGATAGTTGCCCTCTTATTTTCTCTTTTTGTCTGGAACATGTTCCTGCCTTTCACATATTAGCTTGATGTTTTATACTTTTTGCATTCATTTGATCAGATGAGGAGCCGGAATTTGTTATTCTTAACAAGGAACCAGAACCTGATCCTGAAGATCCATCAAAGCTCATATACACAGAAGATCCTGTCATCCTGCACACAAAAACAAGACGAATAATCAACTATGTTGACGACGATGAATATGGTGTTCGCTTGTTTTGGCAGCCACCTTTAAAGGAAGGAGAAGACGTGGACCCCGACAAAGTTCAGTTCCTTCCTCTTGGGTTTGACGATTTTTATGGAAAAGAGGAGGTGGTGAAGAAGGAAAACATATGGGAACGCCTCTTAACAAAAATAGAAAATGCATGCAAGTCAATTGGCAATAAACTGAATAAATGGACAGAAGAGAAGAAGAAAGCTAGTGAGATGAAAATAAAGCTGCTTGAAAAAGAGCTTGAACTTGTAGATGCTGAATTGACTCTGGAAGAGGAGATTGAGGACATGGAAGAAGAGTTAAAGATGAGAGAAAAAGAGGAGCTGCAGAAGGAGGAAGAGGAGGAGAAGGAGAAAGCTGAAATGAGTTTGCAGGAGCAAGACACTACATCTGCAAAACTCAACCAGGATGAAAAAACATTAGCTGGAGAGGAAGAAGAGGAAGAGGAAGAGGAAGAGGATGATGATGTTGTACAATCTAGTTTAGGGTCTATTACCCAGGATGAGGATGCCAAAAAGAATGAGCAGAAAGGAAACAGACCTGGGGAATCTCCTTTCTCAACAGCTTCATTATCATTTGCTTCCTGTGGTCTTCTTTCAGGGGTATGTTCCAATTCCTCAGGATTACATTGTCAAATCCTTCTCCATATGATTTTCACAGTTACTTTTCTTCTCTTTCCCCTTAATATTTTGTCAACTGGATACCTGACACCTTTTGGTTATTTGCTGTGTTGCAGGTTCCATCTAGGCTACAGCAATCATTTTTAGCATGGAAGGACAGACTGCCACAAAAGCAAACTCTTTCTTTGCACTCAGAGGCTCCTTGGGGCCTCTCTAAATCTGTCAGTTTTGCTCGCTTCTGTGCAGTGAACGTAACCTTGAGAGCAAATATTCAGGCAAATCATAAGTTTGGTGCCAGAAAACACTCAACCGCAAAAATTTCTCAGTTACATTCCTTATCTCGCATCCTATCACACCCTTCAGCTTCTGTGCATCCCAAACCAAAGCCAAAGAAGCCAAGACAGAGCCATACTTGGCTGCATTCAGAGCCAGAGAGAGATTCAGACATCATATTGTCTTTGCAAACAAGTATGTTTTCGGATTCATGTACTAATTCAGTTATGTGAAGAGCCGCATTCCCTGTAAATTAAGGACTTGATGCCTTTGCAGGGGCAAAATTTCAGTTCTGGTTCAAGGCAGAATTTTGTTTTAAGGTTATATGTTACAGGGCTGTAATTGTTAACGGAGTAAAATGTTAAAGAGGGATTGGTAAGCGTGATTTTGTTAAGTCAGTAATGAAGTGATAAGTGGGTAAAGGTCAAAGGGGACAATTGGGATCAATGAGTATCTATATAGCGTATCTAATTGTGCAACGTCCGTCTGTCATCTGACTGACTTCTCTTTCTTTCTTGGTTGATTCTAGCCAGTTCTTGCTTTGTTTCTTGAACATAGTGCCCCTTAAAATTCCAGTAATACGTTCAATTCATTTACAAGTACAAAGGAAATAGACGACGAAAAGGTTGAAAATTTTGAAAAGAAATACACTTATTGTCTAAGTGTATCATATATAATTTCTAAATCTGAGGACCAGTCACGAGCTTTTGAGTTTCTCTTCAAGGTGGTAAGTTCAAGTTAACCCAAATTCAAGGTTGCCAACATTCCTTCTGCGTCTCTCCATGGCCGCTACAAAGGCCTCAAAAGCAAATTATCCTTTTCTCTTTTATAAATAAAGCTTTAGAGCAGATTTGTGCATTATATGCTAATTGCAAGTGCTCTCAGAATCAATGTTTTGTATGACAGTTTAAAAGAGAATAAAAACTAATGATAAAACATTATTTGTTGTAATCAAATTTATATGATTATTTGTATAATTTTTCTTTTATTAGCTCTTATAAAAAGATATATCGACATGTAGTGCGGGCCGATATCTAGTTAGGGGTTATATCGTAAGGGAGTAAGCAAATATTATAAAAGTCAATACTCAGTAATTTTTAAGAATTAAAGTATTAAATTTTTTCATCTCCTATTGCATTACTCTCAACTATGTTGGCACTTAGCCTCATTTTTCTTCTACTTCTATTTAATTTTACTCCTTAACAATCTCCCTTGAACCCTTTAACTTCTATTAAAAAAAAAAAAAGACAAGGAAAATAAAAGGTTAAAATTATTACATTAAAAAGAAAAAGAAGAAGGTTAACAATTGTTGATATAGGTTTAACTTTTTTCCCAAAACAAACGAAATCAGCAGTCTGTAATATATTTATCGTTGTACATTAGTGTGTCATGTGACATACCTTTTATTCCTTTGTAAGTCACATTAGCTCATGCAATTCATCTTCCAAAGACTTTTTATCTTCTTTCCCCAAAACCCTTTATTCTAAAAGAGATATTTATAGATTCTTATATGTTAATTTCTATTAATCTATAATTTTCAATAAGTGAAGATAATTAGTTCATCCTTACTCAATTAATTATGAGTTATATATGTTCTCTTCTTATTTCTTTCTTTGTTTTTTTTTTTCAATAAGAAACAAATATTATATTGATTTTTTTCCTAATTATTTCTAATTAACTACAATTCTTTATAATTATATATCTCTATTTTTATTAATATACTACCTTTGATAAATGAACGTAAATAGTTGTACATTATTCATTCAATTATGAATTATATAAGTTCTTTTATCTTTTGTTAAGAAACAATAATTGGATTGATTTTTTGTTTTCCAAATAATGATAAATATTTATGTTTTTATTTATGAAAAGAAATCAAAGTAAATTCTCTACAACCAAATGATATATGGAACACCCTTTTAAGAAAGAAGAAAAGTCAAGTGGTTCTTAATTTATAAAAGAAGTTTTAGAGATATCATAAATTCATAATAACTTTCTTTTCTTCCATTTTCCTTTAATTTTTATTTAACATTTGCTTTTGGAATTTCTACAAGAATTTATTTGTTATATTTGTTGATCTTCAGGTAATTCAAAAGGAGGTAAATTAGATTTAATTGGTTTGATCATTCAAATTTCATTTAATTTTAATTTTAAATAGTGAGAGTAAGATAATTAATAGTAAATAATAAAGTAATTAATATAAATACTTGCAAATAAAAAGAGATAGATCATACCTAATGCTTTATAGTGTTTTAGGTTAAATTGAGAGTTTACATTTACTTTTTAAAGTTCTTTTTCGAGTATTCGACTTTATCATGTGAAAACAACACTTTATACTTAATTACCAATCTTAATTATAACAAAAGTTTTGTAAAATTTTTACAAGAACCAACAATTCTTCAAGATATATTTTTTCTTTTTCACAATTTCAACTTTTTTTTTTATTTTAGTTCTTACTCTTGATTTCTTACTTTCTTAATACAAAATATTAAAAGTCATTCAAACTCTTTTATAAACAAAAAGAAAAGGTAATTAGACATTAATTTTTTTATAAATATATTTTAACTCTAAAGTATTAGTTAATAGTAGTACTTAAATTAGTTAACTGATCTAAAATTTTTATAATTTTTTTAATTTTGTGCTTTAAACTCTTTGATCACATTAGTTGATTGTAGGCATGACCCAATTGATCAATTTGAAACTTTTATAACTTTTATCTTCACAGTTTAAAATCTTCTTTGGTGTGTAGTTAGTAGTAAGCACTGGTTCAATTGACTAACTTAAATTTTTTGTTTCTTTCTTACTTCTCTTCTCTTTTTATTAAGTTGTTTGGTTGATGACATAATTCAAACTTTCTAACAACTTTAAATTTTCATGATTATTTTCCTTTTTTTTAAAAAAAAATCACTCAATATCTCATTCAATACCTTTTTAAAATTAGAGAATTGTCAAAAAAAAAAGAAATAAGATTTTTGTACAATTTTTAACTTAATTTAAAATTCAAAAATTTTACTATAAAAATATGAATTAAAAAGTATTTTTTCATATAAAGTTTACATAATTGTCTATAAAAGAAAATAATAATATAATTCAAGTAAATTGATATTAATGACATTAATTAAATGTATAAGATACATAAAAATATAAAGAAATAATATATAACACATGATCCCAATAAACTCAATAATCTCAACAATCTCCTCATTTTTTTATCATGACAATCATGATTGATTAATAGGGTAAAAAGATAAATAAAAAATAATATCTCCCTTTGAATATATGTTCTCTTTTTTATTAATGTAATCAAAGTAATTGAATAATTACATCAATTAACAAATAAGCAAGTATTAAAGTGATAAAGTATTAATCATTAGTAAACATAAGCATCTAAGCAACAAAATATTGATCGATCATTAAATAAGTATGAGAGTTAAATATCATTGATTAACCAATAAGTACTACAAAGTAAATATTCAAACATTCAAATGCTAAATATTATAGTATAAAATAATTAAATGTCAATTAAGTATAGTCATCCAAAAATGAAAAGGCATCATTAAATATCCATAATATCCAAAAATATATATGCCAAAAGATTAACAAAGTTATCAATTATCTTTCTTTTCCTTTAACATCATAAAAAATAATTCAAGAACAGGACTTCACTGCTTTCTTTTCTTAGAACTCACTTAATATGAACCTTTTTCTTTTCAGTAACCTAAGAATGAAGGAAAAATTCTCTCTAGATTTCTTTATGGAATTTTGTAGTTCCATTTAAATTTCATCCATATCATTTTTAAACCTATTCAAATTCTTTTTGATCTCTTCTACTTCCTCGATTAAGGAAAATACATCAATATTGGTAGAGGCTTAAGAAAAAGCTAAAGGACCTATTGGCATTAGTTTTGTACTAGATAGCTCTAGATTAAATTTAAGTTCTTTTAAAGATGTAAACCACATCCTTTCACTTTGCACCAAATGCTTTTACTTAAGTGTGATGGTATTGATGAATTGACCTACACGAAAGTAAAAAGGGGATTTTCTCGCTATAGGAACACTTAACTTCAAGAGCAAGTGACTCAAATGCATATGATAAGGAAATTTCCTAATTGTCCCCTTTTAAACTTTCTTAGTCATTCTTATCATATGCTTTGGCAAGTTAAATTTTTTCATTCTTCAATAAATAAGCCAACTAGCACATTGTAAGAAAGGTCAGATAATTATAATGACCACCTTTATGATTGATATTACAACTTACACTACTTTTTATTATCTTGTACTTGATTGGTAAGGAAGAAGCCTTGAATGACTTCTTTATGTTGACATTTTCTTCACAAAGGTCAATTTGACCTTTAAAAACTATTTCCATATGCTCTTAATCACTAAATTTACCCAAATTCCAAAAATCATTCCAATCTATACGACCACTTCTAATGGTAAATTCAAATGATTTGAAATCACCTTAGGGGTGATTTTCACTTCTTTCTTATACATATATAAAGTGATCATAGTGCAATTTTTATTTACTTCCATGTTTGTAAAAAAGTAATTTAATATTTCAATATAAAAATCACATCTAAAAGTAATAAACTTGATCCGTTTTTAAGAAGTAAATCTATCAAAAAATCTTTTTTTTTTAAATTTAGCAATATAATCCAAATTTAATGATATGCTATGATATATAGTCCTTTTCTTAAATTTGTAAAAATTATCTTTGATTTTAAAGGTTTTAAAATGAAAGCTATAGTACCTTAATAAATTATAAAACTAAGAAGATGATGGACCCATTATGGTTGCTATTTAAGGTGGTAAATTAGGTGGTGAAGTTATGGGTGTTGCTATCAGAGATGATAAAGGCATTGAGGATGTCTTTGATGAAGGTGGTGTTGACTTAACACTCTTTAATTTCTCATCCATCTTTCTCTTTAAAATTAGCTTGATTCTTTTTTATAAAGATTGATTAAGGTCTCTCCATGAAGGTTCTATGAAGGGAGGAGAAAAAAACATAAGGAATCAAAGATGATGAGGATCCAAATGATGTAAGTGATGACATGAACCTAATAGTCACTCTTATCTTTGGTATTGAGGTCACTAGTGATGTAAAAGAGGTAGAAAAAATAACAACAATGTTAATTCGTGAGGAGACCGAACTCAATTTCTTTGTTTTAAGCTTTTCCTTCTTCAAACTAGATGTTGATTTTGACGCCATAAATGATAAGTTTTAAAGATTGATGCCTTTAAAGTGTTGATTTTAATGGATTTAATAGAAATGAGTATATCATATATTTGAATTTGAAAAAAAAAAAGGAAAGAATCTTTTGTGAAATAAGGATTTTTATGTTCTGGAAAAGGGAAATGAGAAAAGGGGCTTTTAAAATAACATCAGTCAACTGAAGTAAATCATAGGTCAATTGTTCACATTAGTCAACTTATATTTTTAGTTTGGTCAAGTAATCCCTATTAGACAAAAAAGACTAACTCTCATTTTTAAAACTTAAAACGTTTAAGTCAATATGCAAAACATATATTAATCATGAACACATTTATAATCATGCGTCAAATTACATTTGTGTTATCATACTTCATAAATACATTACAAGCTCTTACTACTAGGCACTCTTTTTTAGCTGTAAAAAGAGTAATTGAACCTTACTTTCTATTATGTTATAAGACTAAGACTTGGTTAATGAATTAACGTACACTTGTAGTACTTTTCTTCTCAATTTTTTCTCTTGCAAAATATAAGTTTAAGTAACCTACTAAGTCAAAGTTTAATCCTGTAAGATATTAAACTCTTAAACTTGAAGTTCCTTTCATATACGTAAACATTTTCTTAAGAGCAGTTAAGTGAGACTTTCTTAAGTTGAATTGAAATTTTACACATAAACAAACAATAAACATCAAATTGGGTCTATTAATAATAAGATAATAAAGAAATTATATCTTTATATTACTCTTCATTCACAACCTTACCATTTACATTATTGTCTAACTTTGTGGAAATAGTTATTAGAGGGCTATAAGGATTGGAATCATCAATGCCAAACTTCTTTAATAGTTCTAGTTTATATTTGTCTTGGTTGATGAAGATTTCATCCTTTGTTTACTTGACTTAGAGTCCAAGGATGAAGTTCAATTCTTACATTACACTTATCTCAAATTTTGTTTCCATATCACTATCAAACTCCTTGCATAATGACTTATTAGTAACCCTAAATATTATATCATTAATATAGATTTGAGCAATTAACAAATCTCAACTTTTGAATTTGGTAAAGAGTTATATCAACTTTACCTTTAGTATAGCCTTTATCAATCAAGAAAAAGATTAATCTTTTATACCAAACTCTTAAAACTTATTTTAATTTATACAAAACTTTTAAGAGTTTATAAATGTGATTTGAGAACTTTTTAATTTCAAAAATAAGGGCTTGATTAACATATATTTCCTTTAAAATATAGCCATTAAGAAATGTGTTTTTCATATCCATTTGGCATAACAAAAAACTCTTATGTGATGCAAATGTAACCAACATTTTAATGGCCTTTAACCTAGCAATTAGGGCAAAATTCTCATCATAATTGATACCTTCTTCTTACTTATGGCCTTTGGCAACAAACCTTACTTTATTTTCCACAATTTGGCTACTTTTATTAAATTTGTTAGTATAAACCCACTTGGTTTTGATAATAAAATAATCACTAAGTCTTTGTACCAATATCTAGGCCATATTTTTCTTAAATTAGTTAATCTTATCCTTTATTGTTTGCACCTAAGATTGGTTAACAAATGCATCATCTACATGCACCTAAGATTAGTTGACCAATGCATCATTTACATGCACATGAGACTAATTAACCAATACATCACCCACTTTCATTAATTCTATTTATGAAATAAGTGTTATAATGTTAGTATTCTTAGATACAAACTGAGTTCTCAAAAGATCAGAAGGGTTACTAATAATTTAATCTTAAATTATTTTTCTAGTATGCTTTCACTCTTTTGAAACTCGTTGAACAATACTATCAAGGTTGTCATCTTTTGAAAGGTTAAACTCATTTATTTCAAGTTGTTTAATATATATTTTTTTTTAACATCACTAGAATGTTATTGCTTCCTTAATGGTTTATTTGCCTTCTCCATGTTTTTTTTTTCTTTTTTTGTAATTACAAAGTCATTTAACTCTTTTTTTCTAAGTGAGAAAGGTTAGCTTCATTAAATATAATATGCATAGATTCTTTTATGACTAGAGACTTTTGTTAAACACTTTATATATCTTGCTAATAAAAGAATGTACTAAGAAAAGACCTTCATCCACCTTAAAATCGAACTTACTTAGGTTGTCTTTTGTGTTTACAATATAACACTTACCATCAAAGATAAATAAGAAGTTTAAACTTCCTATTATTTCATGACTCATAAATGGTCTTTGCAAAAGTTTGATAAGTGAAGACTTTATTGGGCATATAACAAATAGTATGAATTGCTTTTACCTAAAATTATTGAGGGAGTGTGTACTTATTTAACATGATTTTAACCATCTCTTTCAAGGTTATATTATTCCTTTTAATTACTCTATTTTGTTGTAGAGTTCTTGGAGGTGAAAATTTGTAAGAGATATATTAAGAATTTAATAAATTCTTAGAACTTTTATTCTACAAATTTATTACCATGATCACTTCCAATTTAAATGACATGATGCCATCTTTCATTTTTGATTTGCTTACAAAACCCCTTAATGGTCTCTAAGTACACATCCTTGTGAGTTAGGAATGTAATCCATATAATCTACTATAATTATCTATAATGACATATGAATATGACTTATCGTTTAAAGACGAAACTCAATTAGGACCAAACAAGTTTATATGTAACAATTGTAAAGGTTCAGAAATAAATATTACCTCTTTACTCTTAAGAAGAGTTTTTACTTTACTTACCCATTTAACATGCATCACACACTTGTCTTTATGAAATTTCACCTTTGGAAGACTTTTTATAAGGTTGTGTTGGTTAAACTTTGATAGTTACTTCATACTTGTATGTCCTAACTTTTAATACTACATTTATGATTCTTTACTAAAACAAAGTCCTTAACATTTTAGTTAGTCAAAGTGTGTAAATCAATAATATATATGTATATTTATTTGACCATTTAGTAATAAATAAAGGATTATTTGTTTTGAAATGAGTAACACACCAAACATATTGCTCAAATGATACCTTATAACTATTATCACATAATTAACTAATACTTAACAAATTGAACTTGAAGTCCCTAAATAAGTGAGACATTGTTAATCATTGCAAACTTTTTTTTTAACCTATCTTGCTAATGTCAATAATCTTGCATTTGGTATTATCCCCAAACGTTACCATTTCACTATCTATTTTCTTAAAGGAAATAAAGTTTTTGGGATTCTTTTCATATGTCTATAACAACCACTATTTAGATACCATTCATCTTTTTTCATACTACATTTGAGAAATACCTATAAATAATTTATTTAGATTTAGGTACCTAAATCTTTGTGGGCCCTTAAGTGTTAACTTTGGTGTCTTTGACACTTACAGAGGAATAATCATATAAATTTTATCTCACATTATATGAATATTATATATAACCATAATCACCACATAAGTAACATCTAATATGATTTCTATCATGGTATCTATATGTATAAGTATCATTCATATCTATCATGATTATGTCATTTATCATAAAAATGACATGCCTATGAAATGCTCTATATCTTTATGTGTTTTGTGTACATGTAGGCATACTTATAAAATGTTTTTTTACCCTAATATGATGCATTAACATTTTTATGTGGTGACCATAAGTTATCTTACCCTAAGTAGCCTTAAGTTGATATGCATAAGATCTATAACTTAAATAACTCTTCTTACCTTAAGGCTTTTAAAAGTCAAATAGTATGTTAATCTATCTTTCCTTTAAGGAAACTTAAATAAAGACTCTTTAGATATATCTTTCTTATAATGAATATTTTTATCTAAGAGTTTTATGAATCTATCCTTATTATAAAAATTGTCCACTTCAGTATTCTTTTTAGTAAATGACTTGACCTTATCTTTTAAAGAAACATTTTCTTTCTTTAAAGAAACATTCTTTAAATGGAGATTTTTGTTCTTGATAACCATGTCTATGAGTTTCTTATCTATACAATTTAAAGTGTTATACAATTCATCAATCAAAGACTCATTATCATTAGAGGCATTATAGTTAGAATTTACATCCTTCATAGTTATGAATGTTAAGTTGACTCTAACAAAATCATAATTATCTTTTGAGTGACTTGGGTCACCCTAATAGCTTTGAGGGCTTTCTTTGTTGGCTTTTTGTTATTCTTTTTATTTGTAGGGCATTTATAAGTAATGTGACCAAGATTATTACAATTGTAACAAATGATCTCATTTTTGTCATCGTTACTTCTGAAGAATCTCTTCCCATTTTGTTTCTTCTTTCTTTAGAGTTATGTGACCTTTTTAGTTAGCATGACAAATTCTTTTTCATCTTCTTGAGTGTATTGATCACTCTCATCATCATCATTACTTTCTTTGGGTGAGAAGACTCTAAAAACAATTCTTTTCTTTCTTTTAGTAACCTTTTTAGTAAAGGTTATATTATGGATTTGTAGGGACTTAATTAACTTATTCAAACTTAAGGTATTTAAGTCCCTGATTTAAGGATCGCGATTACTTTGGCTTTCTAAGACTTTAGAAGTTATCTCAATAACTTCTTCATAAGATCATTATTTTTTAAGTCCTTTCCAAAGTTCTTGAGTGGATTGATGATGTTGGTAAACCTCATGTACATCTTAAAGATCATCTCATTGCCTTTCATCTAAAAGAACTGAGTAAGTTAATCTTTGTGTTATTAACTTATTTTATACCTTATGAATAACTTTAAACTTATTGTATGTCTCATTTGTTGTTTTATATGAGGAAAACCTGTTATATTCACTAACACTTAAACCACAATAAAGCTTATAAGTAACTTTAGAATTTAAAATTTTGAATTTTATGCCTTTAATGGTAGACTTACTATTTTTCCCACTAGTTTCATTTCTAGGACTTTTTTGGAATTGTTTGTGTAATTAGGTCTTTAAAGATATAGTAAAAATTAAAAAAAAAATCTTCAAAATCAGGTTATGGGTATCTTAGTTCCCAAAATTGTTAGCCTGAGGGAGAAATTTCTTTATTTGGTTTTATTCCTATCCATATCTATTAGATGTTTGATGGTAACTTGCTTGCCTTAAATGTTTTGGTGATTTATTTTGGACACCAAAAGGGAGGCTTTGTTACATTTACTACTCACTTTTATTCTCTTTACATTTAAGGATTCTTCTAGCTTCTTAAATTATAATTGCCTTACCTTGCTATAAGCCTCTTATCTCTTTATGTTTATTTTGGCTATTTTTGTTGGACTTTTTCTCTACCTCTTAGATGTGGACTCTTTTTCAACCTCTTTTTGCTCTAGTAAGTGTTGGCTTTTTATAGAAAATTAGTTTGATTTTATCCATTAATCTTTAATTGCTTTTTTTCAAATTATTTTAATATCTTATGGGCTTTTAACTTACAAAATTCATATATGGATAAAGTAATTAAGTTTTGAAGAAAGGATTTAACAAATTCTACTATTTATCTTGAAGCGTTTGAGAAAAGATGGACCTTTTTTATAGCATGGTGATGTGATTGACATGTAAAAGAAAATTTTTAACCTGGGTTTAATTTAAGGGTTACATTGGTTTTTGACTCTCCTTTTCAAGGACAAGATTATGTGTTAGACTTTTAATTTATATTATATACTAGTAGCAATTCAATTTTATTTTTTATTTTTTATTTTGTTTTTAGTTTCTTTATTGCTTTATTTACTTTTGTGTCCAAATAATAATTTGTAAACCAAATGTACAAAATTAATCTTATGTGATAGTGAGCAAATAAGGTAGATAAAATAATGATACAATAGTTGGGTCTCTTTATGAGTTGTTTTGAGACAAAGGATCAAACAAAGATCTTATTGGATCCTTATTTTGTTTGCCTTTTAAATATCTGCGTCGTGGTGTCTCTATTTTGGACATGGTTGTTTGGAGTGCATTTAATATTAGGGGACAATCCCATATGTCATGATAGTCTTAAAAGTAGATGTTTGTTATTTGTATGTTAAGGGCGATTTTGCCAGAGATGATTATATTATTAAAGGGCTCTTGACATTGCTAACAATTGTCTTGTTATTTAATATGGATTCTTTTTATTATCCAATTGATAACTCTATTAAGGGGGTAATTTACATAATATGGGAGAATTTTGTGGCACACTTAGGCCAATGCAAGCAAACCTCTCGATCAAGTTTCTTAGTTGAAGATGCATTCATATGTCCTTTAAGCTTACTTGAAACAATTGTATTACCATTTTACTCAAGTCACTAATATAGAACACATTCTCAAATATGCATAGAATTATTTTTATTTATGATATAATATGGAAATTCCAAAAATGGATAGATATGTTGCTTGTACTTGTTTAAGATAACAACATCGCCCTTTTGCAAGGGTGGCCAATGTAGGACAAACTCTCAAACTATGTATAGAATCATTGACATGTGGTATGAATTTGCTCCAGATGACTACATTGTGCTTTTGCTTGAGTTGCAAATGCAAAATGTTCTTAAGTTTACCCAAAGTTACAAGTTGCTTAAACTTGCTTGAGATAGCTACCTTATCCTTTCACTCAGGTGTCATTATGAAGCATACTTAATCTTGTCCAATTTTAAATGAGAGTTGTCATGTAATTTAAACTTACTTGAGATGGCTAAATTACCTTTTTACTCGTGATAGATGCAAAACATACTTGAGTTTACCTAGGGTTGTTTTTGTTATGTTGATTGAACTTGCTTAAAATAGTTGTCTTTCCCTTTCACTCAAACATCATTACAGAGCATACTCAAATTCATTCAATGTTACTTTTAACCATTATCTATAATTGAAATTTCAGGAGTATGCTGACCTATGACTTGTACTTATTTAAAGTGTTTACATGACCTTTTAGCTCAAGTCACCAATGCAGGGTGCATTCAAATTTTGTATAAAATTGTTGGTTTCATTGGTTATGATTACTTGAATATACTTGTACTACATATTAAGAGTTTGTCTTCCCTAAAAAAAAAAAAAGCAATTTAATTTAATCCCCAAAAAAAACCGCGTTTTGTCCTCTTGTTAGTAACCACTGGACTCGAAGAACTCAAGCTTGCTGCAGAAGTGGCAGATTGGATATCTTCAAGCCTCCAGTCCAGGCTGCCCGAATATGTCGAAGCAAACATAGACAAGATAGCTCTCGCGGGCCATAGCAGAGGTGGCAAAATTATATTTGCGCTAGCATTGGGATGTGCCGGGACTGTCCTGAAAGTCATCTTTTCCCAGTAATTGGCGTAGACCCTGTTGAAGCGATTTATAAAGATAAGAATTTTAAGCCCAAAATTCTTAAATATTTCCCTGGCTCTATTAATTTATCGATTCCTGTTGCTGTAATTGGTACTGGGTTAGGTGAAAAGCCGAGGTACTTCCTGGGGCAAGCTTGCGCTCCAAAGGGACTGAACCACAAGGAATATTTCAACGAGTCCAGACCCCCAACAGGCCATTTTGTTGCCACGGACTATGGGCACATGGACATGTTAAATGATGATCTGCCCGGCATAGCAGGACTTACCGCAGAACTTATTTGCAAAAATGGGAACGGCCCTAAAGATCCAATGAGGAGAACTGTTGGTGGAATCATTGTGGCTTTTCTCAAGGCCTATTTTGCAGGTGAGAGCACGGACTACAAGACTATTCTACAAAAACCTTCTGTTGCTCCTGTCAAGCTTGATCCAGTCCAGTTCAATGGAGTTGTCAAACATGCTCAAGTTTAGTGGCTCGGCCTTTTTCTTACTCGCATATATGTACTGGCATGGGTACGTTGGGCATTTCCAAATAAACTAAGCGACATAGTTTTACGTTCAGAGCCGGTTTTCAATGTGTGGGCCTGGCTCATCTATATATAAAATATCATATTTCAGTCTCTAGCCGAATGAATTTGTGGTACCACTCTTTTAGACCCCCCGAATAAGGGTAAAGGGAAAGTGAATAATGGTGATTGGTTTAAAACAGAGTAGCAATCTTTCACTTTAATGGGTTGATTATAATGAAAGTCATACCATATGCTGGGGCTTTCTCAACTAAAAGCAGATTATCCGTCGTTTGTTTTTCTTTTCTATATGTTCTGATTAGTTTATGTTCTTTTTTCGTTTTTTTTTTTTTTCTCTTGAAGCTTACGGTTTTGTCCATTCTAAAGCTAAACTTTACATTTTGGCATAAATATTCTCTAAAATGATTCTCTATTTTACGCATATAATCTTACTATTATCTACCAAAAAAGTATTAGGAAAATAAATTTATTAATTAATTATATATTAATCTCATTATTTCATATTATTTATGTAAGATATAAATATTTTTTTATCACTTTATTTTTTTTTCTCCCTCGTTGCTATCTATTTGATATTTAAGACAATATATATTGAGACGCAAAAGGTGAGACTACTATTTGAAATTTTCTGATTTTAAAATCTTATTACCAAGATACGTTATCCATTAAGTATTAAATATCTAAATTCAGAATCCTGTGTTGAAATCTATCGCTACAACTTAAAGTTTCTCTTATAATTTTTAATGAAAAAAGTGTTATTACGAATATGATTTAGAATTCACACTTTTTCTTTCAATTAAAAGATAACTTTTTTTCTTTTTAATTGTAAAATACGATAAATGACAACTTTCATAATATACAAAAAAAAAAAAGCATAATAAGTAGCAGAAAATCAAGAGCATTAATGTCTTTAAAGCTCAAAAAATTTTTCTTAAACACAAAAATTTTTTAAAAGGAATTTCAATCTATTAGGCTTTTCTTTGTTTAGTTTCTCAACATTTAATAAACATACCACATATAAGCATCATTACTAATTTGCTCATCCTAATAGCAACATATTTAAAAAGTGACTCTTCCAAAAGCTTCCATATTATTATATGGCTTAAAGTTATGTCAAGGTAAGGATCATTTTTTAATATTTTTGTCATTTTGGGTTTTCTTATTCATGTTATATATCTTGTTTTGCTAAAGTTACATTTGCATTATCCATTTCTAGTTTTTTATTTTACTTTCTTCCTTTTGGTGTGCTTTAATGAATTATAACTTCTAAAGTTTAGTAATACATCTTGCAATAAAAGGATAGAGAGAAAGAGTAAAGATAGGTCTATGTGTGTTGTCTTATATTTGAATTTGCTACTTTCCATAATTCCTTCTTTAAGTTATTCCATTGACCTAATGTGGTGTTATTATATTTATGTGATAGGTGTTGAAGTAAGGGGAGTAGAGTCTCTTACAATAAAATTTAAGGAATATCTTGTAAAACATATCTCTCAAGTAATACTTGTTCTAATTAAAAAATGGTCAAAGCTATATATGTAAGTAGTTTGTTGAGCAATATATAAGATGTTTAATCTTCTTTAGGCAGCACTTAGAGAATCCAAGAAAGATAAAGTTAATGAATTGATTTTAATTTTTGTAAAGGTTAATGACAAGAAACTTATGTGAGAAATGTTATCATCTCAAAACATACCACAGTTGTCTTTGGATTTGGTTTTTAAGACAAAGTTTAAGGTGTCGCATAATTGGAAAAATGGAAGTACTTACATATGTTGTTACCAAACTCATATGCTAAATAAAGACAAATATCCTTAAATCACTTTTTTTCAAAGCTTATTTTTTCCTTGATTCCTTTGAATGGATTGTCAGGTTGATCCCATAATATTACATTTTTGCTAATAATCACATTTAAGAAATTAAAGTGTGTTTTTTGACCATAAATTAAGGAACTTTGATTTTGCATTCAATATTTGACATAAGAAAGAGTTTGAGTTACAAGGCTTTTGACTTCAAGTTATTTAAAACTTAAAGCTCAACTTAATGTGCAAAGCTTCTAGCTTTAGTAAAGTCTTGTATTATTGCATAATGCATAATGTAGATGCAAGTCCTTTATTTTTTATTTTTTATTTTGGTGGAGTTTTTAGCCTTCTTTATTAGTATATGACTCTTTAACTAAAGTAGATAATCTATTGCTACAAGTTTTACTTTAGTAGAATGTTTTGGTATTTCTTTGACATGTAATTAGCTTATATTAAGAACAACATACTATAGTATAAAGAACAATTTGTTTTCTCTTCAACTATTTTTATCTTATTAATGGTGTAAGATTTTTTGGTAAGTCCAATATCATTTAGTGTTTATCTCCCTTTTTTCTAAACTTACCTTTCACATTTGGTATATACAAATTTTGATGAATCTAAAGATAAGGATGATAAGCCCACTAATGATGGTAGATAATGGTACTTTATTTATTCTAAATTTAAGGCTAAAGGTTAAATTAATAGGGATCATTTGAATGGTTATATTTTCAAGAAATGTTGAGCCAAAAGTTGAGAATGATAAGTTAGCTACAACTAAGGCCATTATTGGTAAGCTTAAATCCCTAGTAAAACCAAAGGCTAAGTTTGTAGAGCCTAAGAAAGATAACAAACTTGGGAATGAACCAGATGAGTCTAACGATGATAAAGGCTTTGAAAATAAGAATGGAGAATTAGAAAAGGTATAATCAGAAAAGGTATTTTGTCACCATGTGACTATAAAGTTATAAGTTTTTACAAGGCTAAATAATAAGATTCACCTTTTTATTTTTAATTTATTTTCCTTTCTTTAATGTTTTTCATTTTGTTACCTTATTTAGCTACTTTTTAAGGTACCTAATCTGTGGGTTTTTATTTTATTGTGTAGGATTTGTTTATTGATGAAGAAGATAATGAAAACAATGATAATGGTGATGATGATAAAAAAGATGATAAGATTACAAATGAAGAAACTTCTAAAAAGGTATATATATAACTTTTTAAACTACATTTAATTTTTTTTTTAATGAGGTATGAATTTTTCCTTTTCAATTTTTCTTTATGTCTTATTTCAAAGGCTAAATTAGGAAAGAAAAGACTTAATGACTTTGCAATAAAGACACATGTATCTCTAAAGAGGCAAAAGTACCTCCACCTTAAAAGATAGATGTCTAATTATTTGTCTCTCTCTCTCTCTCTCCCTCTCTCTCTTTCTGTAATTTTGTTAAGTTCCATTCCTGAACATTTTTAAGTCCAAGAAATTTGAGTAATGAGATAATATTTATAAATGTTTATGTATATTTTTGGTTCATTGGATGCAATGTTATATAATTGGTGTGAATTTGGAAGGTGTGATTGATTTGAAATTATCATTTTCGTTTCCTATACAAAGAATGTAGTTTGTTTGGTTATTTTTTAGCACTTCATTTCTGCCACATTTTACTATTACTCTCGTTTTTTTTTTTTTTGTTTTTTTTTGTTCATTTGGGCCATATGTAACTTTTGTATTCTTTAGCTCTTTCAAAACAAATGCTAAATTCTTTGATGGTGTTTGTGTTTCTTAATGTAAACTTAAGATGGTAAGAAGGATGGTTATACGACAACTCCCTATCTTGTAAGGAATACAGGAAAAACTATTGCAAATGTTAAGCAATAAACCCCTAAATCAAGAATAAAATACTATAGATTTCAATCCTATGCTAAGTTCAAGCGTGAGTAAAATGGAGTTAGATTTCTTACAAGAAATGTTATGTGAGAAGCAATATCATAAAGATTTTGGTATAGATATCTATATAATAAATGAGAGAACTTTATGGTAGTGGTGATTTAAATGTTAGAGCTTCATTATTTTGGTGACATATAGTTTTTGTTGCTTTATATTATTACTCTCTTATTAGGGATTTGTTTCTATTTTATGTTTTATATTGTTATAATTTTAACCAACCAATTCAAAGTTCTTTAAGAAGCATTAGTGAGTACTATAATACTCTTCATTAAACTCTTAAAAATTGAAGTTCATCATAAGAAAAGATTGAATTCTTTTTTTTTTAACTAAATTGTTAATTTTAACATTTGTAATTAGTTATTGGGTGTAAAGGTCTTTTTGGTTTACTTATTGTTAATTGTTGATTATTAATTATTAATTGTTATTACTAATTGTTGTTAGTGGTGAGTAAAATGATATTATAGTGTTCAGATAGTAAGATAGTATAATAATTATATGTGACATTTTGTTTTATTTTATTATAATAGATTATTTTTGTTAAATTTGCTCATGATAAAAAAAACGTGTATATTAGCAAGTCAATATTACATGACATTAGTAAGATTAGGTTCAAATAATAAATTTAATTAACATAAATCAAAGTGGCTAACAAACATAGATTGAAAACATAGTAATAAAATAAAAGGAAAAAATAATTAAGTTGAAAAAAAATAATATTAATTTATTAAATTTAGAAGAATTTATGTTGTTTTTTAATAAATAAATAAATATGAGATAGATGAGAGAAAAATAAAAATTATGTAGAATAGAATAATTTGGGGTATTTATTTTCAATATTACTAATTAATTTTAATTTAAAAGTAGCTCATATGTACATTTAAAGATAATTAAGTGAATTATAATTTTCTTATATTTTTGAAATGCAATAATAACCGATCAATATCCTTCTTTAAAAAAAAAAAAACACTCCCTAAAGTTAAATGGGCGGATTTGTTTTCTCCTTGTTTTTTATTTTTTTGTTTTTTTTTATTTTTATTTTTTGTGTTTAAAGAAATCAGAACGCAGACCTATTTTGTTCATTGTGAAATTGCTGTATGTAACCCATTTTGTTCCAAGAAACCAGAATTCTAATTTTCGTTTTTTTTTTAGTAAAAAAAAAAGTAATTTAATTTAATCCCCAAACAAACCGCATTGTGTCCTCTTGTTAGTAACCATTGAGATGGTAAGCTAAGTACATAGTTAGCTGTCTATCGTACATGTCCCTTAAAAGGCTAAAAGCATCCAGCTATCTTATATTTCGAAGGCTTTTTTACTGACTGGTTAATTAGAAATTTTAAATTAAGCAAAGAAATTAATCTCTTGCTTGCCTACGACCGCGGTGTTTCGAAGATGGCTTTCATGCATGCATGGGATTAATTCGTACATGAAATTGAAATCATTTTAGGTAACTTTCCTGCAAGAGCACAATGCTTATCTTTAAGTGTATGTAACAAGAAGAGGTGCGCTGGAAAAATCTTTGCAAATTTGAAATTGTTGAAAGTTTAAAAGTCCTACAATGAAACTGAAATCTTTTACCCAAATTATAAAAAAAAAAAAAAAAAAAGAAAGAAAGAAGAAGAAGAAAAACTTCTCCATGGAAAAGAAATCAAAGGGAAGACCATTTTTTAGCACAAGTTGATTACTCGTTTGTCCACGATGAAAGAAGCAAAACTTGGAAAACGGTGTAAGGCTAATTGTGTGGTACTGGCAGCCATAAAAGCCATGTGAAATGAAGCATGCAGTCAAATATCATGTATGCAATTAAGAGATGCAAAAGATATAATGGGTTTTTATTTGGACAGAGACTCTCACACTTACAGGGTCTGAGGAAGTGTGAGACACACGCAGCGTAGAAAAGACGCAAAAGATGTAAGAAGAAAAATTTGAGATCCCATATGACAGAATTGTGAAGCTGCACACAGCCTTTAGGGTGGAAAACGGGGTGTAAGCTATGCTTGCTACAGCAGTTGGACTAACTTCTAATCTTTCTTTGCTTCACAGTATCTATCAGGGAAGAAAAATGACCCAAATAATAAAAAGTTAAAAAAAATAAAAATTATGGATGACAGGATAACTGGCTGCCTTCATCCGGGTTGAACAGGGTCTATCGCTTCTAAGGCAATGGTCCCATCGGCAGCCCATTAATTACCGAAAATTCGAGATAACTAAAGATGTACGATAATAAATGATCTATTTACTTTTAATGCGTTTTTTCAATGCGTTTTTTGGTTTATATTTTCTTTAGTTGAGTATTAATCAGTTGTTATTTTATGAGTTGCTGGCTGACGATGGTGGACAATATTGCAATAAAGGCCCGACCCCATGTTGCAGAATGGGCCCTAAAACTAATGCAAACGACATGGCGGGTGTGGGAAGAGGATAATCCAGCGCAATGAAGCAGGAATTGATGAGTCGTGCTATTATTGAAGCAAAAGACGACCGGGACAATAATATTTCCAAAGGCACCGACAAAATTAAAAAAAAAAAAAAAAAAAAGACAGCAAATTTGAGAGGACCCCTCAACTTACAGCCTTTGTCACGATGTTAAGCGAATATCCTTGGATGTTGAGTGTGCGTGCGTCTGTTTCTGAGGGAGAGAGAGAGAGAGAGAGAGAGAGAGGGAATTTAGAAACCTAGATGAGTCCTAACATGTTAGAGTACAATTAATATAGTTTCACGACTTTTTAACGAGGAAAAAGACACCGAGTAATAGCATAGAAAAAGGGATATTCCAAGTGCCGGCCATGATTTCAGTGGGCCAAGAGAAGAAGAAAAAAGAGACAAGAACAAAAACAAAAATCTGCGCAACTCTAGCTACATTAGTTGATTTCACTACTGAATTGCTCGAGCAACAGCATGCTTAGAATCTTAAAATTTAGAACTTGATCAGGAATTGCGAAACATGGGTATTAGCAAATCTTGTTTATATAATAATTAAGGATTGGGGGTTACCCCGTTTTGGTTTTTTTGCATCCTAACTTTCCTGTCAAATTTATGCACTATATGTGCCCCTGTATTTCTTTAGTATAGAGCCCACACCACGTGAGACGACTACCCCCAGTCACTATAATGGCTTTTTTATTTTTATTTTTTATTTGTGGTTCAGGACAGCATTTGTTTGCGTGTCATTGTAAAGCATAATTTAAAGCCTTCCAGGTCTCATCGGTTTAAGTGCAGAAAAGGTTGGCAAAGATAGTGAAACTTCTAGTAGAAGAAATCAACGTCGAGTATCTTTTAAGTCTAATCTTTTGAAAGTTGATTAATCATTATATTGAACAAAGGGTAATCCAAATGCCATAAAATTCAGTGAAATATGGCTCCGGATTGGGAGGAATTGTATGACATTATTCGTGTGCAGGCTACAACTGATTGAGACAAGGCATGGATTGGAAAGTAAGCATGAGGTTGTTTTAATGTCTGCCATGTAAAGCATTTTTAAGACAGATTAAAAATGAGTTAGAGTAATGATGCTTTTTTGTTACATTTGCTAAACACTGGGCCAGACGACTGGCAATGATTATGCTGAGTTAAGGCTTAGTCCAGAAAGTATAGTTTATATCTTGATTCAATCGTAGAATAAATGGATAAACTGATGAGTTTTTGCACAATCAGCTGTAACACACCTAGCTTCTTTGGCACTTAGCATAAGTTTGTTTTTTTCTTTTCTTTTTTTTTTTCGAATTTCTCTATTGGATTTGTGGTCGTATGGTATCAACTATGATGCATGGATACCGTTACAGAGCATGGATACGAGTATACAAATGTTTGATATTTTGAGAAAGGACTTTCAGAAGTTCAAATGGGATGGCCATGACCTCCAGTCTAAAACCCCCTTCATGACTCTATATTGGAAGAAGTCCAATACACAATCTAAAGCAAAAGTACATATGAAAGCTCGAAATAGTAAAATCAACTGTGTTGCATTTCATCAGCTTATTATTCACTGAAAGTACTAAGGAAAACTAGCAATGGGAGACAAAAAGGAAGAGACTCTCATCATATTACAAGCAATTTAATTGAATGAAATGACTTTCTTGTTCTCTTATGCTGCTTCTGCTTCATCTTTGTCGTAGGCTCCGTATGATGTTTTTGCACAGTAACAGCACTTCTCTTTTGGTATTTTTCTACTTCCACTACCCTGATTCACATCAAACTTTTTGGCTATAACTTTTGAGCCAAATATATTGAATGACCTATTATCTTGAACGTGCAAGCTGAAAGACTAAGAATTACAAGTAAATTTGCTTATAAATTTCCCGTCTCATGGTGCTATTTAGAGGAGCAAAAAAATGCAAACACAATGTGACTGACATCAAGAAGGCTGCCTCAATTTTCTTGTAAGAGCAGCTAAGAGCTGGGAATGATTGTGCCAACATAGCCCATTCCGCAGATGAAGAAGGTGAACGTTTGGAGGAAGAGGTATACAAAGTAGTTGTTCTTGCCATGAACAAAGTCATAGCATCCACAGAAGAAGAGGAATGCTGCGAATCCCAGCTCGTGTGGGTTGAGCCTGTTAAATCAGCAACAAAATAAAATAAATGCATGTTAAAGCAATCTAAGCAAACTTTTGTTGAGGGAAAAAAAAAACTGAAAACCATAGTTGCTGATGGTTGGGAAGAATGCTTAATTAATAATTCTGGCATATAATATTTGGTATTGCAGTTGTAGTAGATGATGCTCGTCAATATTTCTACAGAGTTATAAGTATCTATTGGTTGTTCATATGATATGGAATTAGGTAGAGTAGGATTCTTGTTTGCTGAAACTAAAGGTAGCAACAAATCCACACAAAACAACTCTCCCAGCTGCCAAATTAATGATATAGCCATTGAAAGATTCTCTAACTAATATAAAATCAAAGGACCAAGGCAAGAAAAACGACCAAAGTCATTGGATTTGGTCATTTTGCCGAGTAGTATTTGTTTATGATACGAGGATTTGGTACTCTGCAGGGGTCTTGACCTCTTAGAAGCAGCATGCCTACTTCATATAGACTAATACAATTGTTAGACAAATGATCAAAATAACTGAAACAAACATTTATGCACATATCAATTAAACAGGTCTTGATGCCAATAAGATAAAATCTGTTAACAAGAATTTTTTTACCTGTCCATAAATGTCAATCGACGTTTCTTAGGGGCTTTGGTGGCACCCTTGTTCTTGGCAGCCTCTGATGTTTTCTGCACCGTACTTCCCAGTTTTTCAGTAACTACCCACTCGTTTGCTCTTCCTGCTTCCAGCAGGCCGATAAAAGTTGCCTTTGTCCGGTGAAAAGACATGACATTCTCAAACAAGATCCAGTAAAACAGCAAGTGAATTGACCTGCACATTGTGGACCGTGTAGATTACTACAATATGGCTAATAAAACAGGATTGCAAAGCGAGGAATAAACAGAATGGCCTTGTGCATACCTCGGAGTTCCTACAGAATTCAGAATGGTAATGATGCAAGGAATATAAACAGCTCCCCAAATTGGAACTTCAACTTCAGGAACCAGAATGGTCAATGGAAGTACAACACAGTAGAAGAAAAATGTGACCATATGTGCTATGACCTTTCGCACGAAGAAGAAGCTGTAGATCACATAGACCTTTTTCCAGAACTTCACTTTCTGAAATATTCAATTGAAATAAATTTCGAAACATAGAACTAGTTAAATTTGGAAATCTAATACTACAATTGTAAATCATCTACCCCATATAATGATTATCAGGAAATGAACTAACCTTATTTCTAGCGATCTCCATTGCCATTTTTCGGAACAGATTAGCTGGACCACAAGACCACCTGTGCTGCTGGAACCGGAAGGCTTTGAATGTACTAGGAAGTTCACTCTTCACCTATCAAAAGAAATTAGCGGTAATTAAGGAGGGAGCAGTGGCAATCTTGCCCTTCATTCATTTTAGTTATTAGACAAAACAGAATTTCAAGAAGTTAAACTATTGAAAATGTACCTGAAGGTCACCGAGGTAAACAAATTTCCATCCCCTAAGGCCAGCTCTGACGGCAAGATCCATATCCTCTACGGTGGTTCTGTCCTTCCACCCACCAGCCTCGTTAATGGCAGCAATTCTCCATACTCCAGCAGTCCCTGTATTACAGAGTTCAATTGAAATTTATCCGTTGATCCATCGTTGTTCATACAAATATTCATCTTGCTATTCTGATTTACAATTTCAATCATTCTAGTTATGCACGTTCCAAGATCATGCCCTTATAGTTAAAATTCAAGGAATCATTTTCAATTGTGATGCTAATTATAAAAAATCATTATGATTGTGACATTAAGATGATTACTCTATCCAGTAGACTCAGTCCCATCACCAAATCCTTTTACACTGGGACCAGTCATTGTCACCTAACAGCTAATGCAATTTCCAAGTAGGCCTCATTAGTCTACTGTTACAGGCAGACTCTGAAAGCAGTACTAGCATATGCCAGCGCCATGTCCATTGTGTTTGCCCTTGTATTGTATTGAGCATGATTAATGCAGCTGAGCAATCACCACTTCATTTTTTTTTTTTCTAATACAAAAGTAAAATAAATAGAGTTGGAGCTAATCAAATAAAAGTTGTACCATTGAAACCAAAGAATGCATGAGTTGATGACCCAACTTCCTGCTCCACTGTGAAATGGTAGTCTAATGACATTTCCTGCATTCTCGTCAACAAGCACTCATCTGCATTCACTGCAAGAGTTGTCACCACCAAATAATTAACATCAGTAAAATTACATGAATATGGTAAATTTGATGCGTTATAAATGTGAATTCACCCATGATTCTACCTCAATTAGCAATCATTGGCATCATTTCCAATCATTCAAGTAGTTCATTTAGTTTTTAAGAATTAATTTCCAAAGGTCCTAAAAAGAAAAGAAAAAAAAAAGAAAAAGGCGTTACATTTTGCCTTTGAATAATTCCAACCAGTCTAAATAATTCCCCGCCGTTGAACACAGCCGGCAAAAAGAAAGCCGTTACTTTTTGTCTTCGCGACGGACTTTGATTTACTTTTTTTTTTATATATATATATATATATATATTTTCAATAAAAATTGTCAAAAGTACAAATCGAAGTGTCGGCAACTACAGTGCGGGTCCCACGAAATTAGCACATCCTGAAAATGTAAAGAAATGGCACGTGAGTATTGAGGACGCACCCGAATGACATATTCCTTTAATTTCTTCGTTTATTATTGACTCTTTTGTTTTTTTTCACATTTTTTATGCTATTATCATCTTAAATAAACCAAAAAGAAAAAACAAAAAAAAAGAAAAAGAAAATGACGGCAACGAGATCTCACGTTAAAGTACCACGGGTCGGACCATTCTTGTTTTATTCTACGAAATGGCAAAACTACGTCGGTTTATGAGCGAACATATTCGATGCCCAAGTATAAAGGACGGACAGTGACCATATGGCCAGCTAGTTAAGATAGTCGCGTCATTTCAGCAACTTAGGAATTAAAATAACTAAAAGGCCACGAAGTGAATTTTGACAAGAGAGACTTTCAAAAAGGTAATTAAATAGGGCCGTCAATCTCCATAAATATGAAATAATCTAACCCCAATAAATGAAAATGCGTTAAAATTATTGGTATTCACTCCACTAAAGCTACTGGGTTATTGGTGGGGCAAAATTGAGAAATTAATGACTTTTTTTTTTCCTTTTTCTTTTTTAATATTTCCTTCTTTTTGTCTCGGTTTTGTTTTTGCATATGGGCTCCAGGCTGCGTGGTGGTACAGTTAAGAAGCTACCATGTGTTACCACTTACAATCACAGGAGCAAAGGATGCCAAAGGCAACGTCCCGTGATTAGTGGGTTTCTAAGGGACCCCCACGTCGCCCCGCCGTGAGCCATAGTCTACCGAACCCAAAAGTCTATATTAAAAATTCACTAAGGCAAATCAACTAGACCACCGACACTTCTCAAAACTTTTGTTTTTTTTTTTTTTTGGCTTAGGCACCCAGATAAAATAAATCGCCAATTTCTTGTCTGACTTAATAGGCTTAATCAGGATTTACGTAATCTTTTCAAATTTTAATATTTTTTCCTTTTTTTGAAAAATAAAAAATAAACGAGCTGACTCACTAGCTACAATTTCAGTTTTAAGATGAATGCCAGGCACTGCTACAACCACTTACCAAATCTCCAGCGAGCCTGAACAAGGGCAATGTCAGAATTGTAGACCAAGAAGGGAATGGCACGCCGGAGGAAGTCAGGCTCAGGCTGAAAATCAGCATCAAAGATGACAACATATTCACAGTGTTTGACATAGCTTCTCTTTAGTCCTTCTTTCAAAGCCCCAGACTTGTATCCACCTCTAGTTTCTCTGATTTGGTACCTTATGTTTACACCCTTGCTTGCCCACCTCTGGCATTCTAGCTCCACCATTTGCTGCAAAAAGTGCTGTGATATCAATACATATTTTTTAATGGGGGGCAACACAAAGAATGTGATGAATTCGTGTGACAGTTTTTCTGTCCAGATCGGAAATTTGATTTGCTTTTTTAAGTCATGAATAGGGTTGATTGGGGATTTTGGCTTGGATATGATACTGAACATAAAGTTGCAAGACCCACAAAGCCCACCAGGTCTCCGAAATATCAGCCAATTTGGAGTCCTTTGGTGGACTACTGATGTCTCTTTGAAAGAAGCAATGTATGAGCATTTTAAAAAAATAAAAAAATTTGTCAAATTCGATCAAATGAAAAAATAATAAAAAAGGAAAATGCATAAAAAAGAAAATGGCTGTTTCGAAATTGGTAATATTGTCTTTTGGGTTACCTTGATGGCAGGGTCAGTTGAATCATCGAGGACTTGGATCACAAGACGATCCGCTGGCCAAGAAAGATTAGAAGCTGCACCAATTGAGAGCTTGTAAACCTGTGCCGAAACCAATAATTACTAAAACCACTCACCAAGCAAAAGAGAAAAAAAGCATGAAACTTTGGTCCATTTCTCTGGAACCCCCATGAAAGAAAACATGGAGAAAAAGAACGAAAATGACTCAGGAAAAACGGAACACGAAACAGAGATAGGAGAGAAGCCAAGACCTCTCTTTCATTGAACATTGGGATTTGAACAAGAACAAAAGGAAAGTTGGAGTTGCCAGATTCCAAGTCTTCTTGCAAGGGTTCCCATTTGTAACGCTTCTCTGGCTTCTTCCAGAAGAGCTTGACTAGGATAATCACAACACCCATGTAAAGCCTCTCCATGAAGAGCATGAGTGACATGGTTAAACAAATATACACCCCAAGTTTCAAGAGAGGAGCTATCAGTGGAGCTTTAATTAGCTCCCAAATCAGGGAAATATGCCCCGCAATGTCATCTCTGGAGAACTGAAATGAATCCGGTATGAAGATTTTTGGTGAATCTTCGGCCATTTCTCTTTCTCCCTACCAGAGAAAAACAGAGAAACAAAAGCAGGGGAATAGAAAATGAAGAGAAGAAGTACACAACAAGAACAGAGTATGATTTTCTGGTGTCGGTTTTGTATTTTTAACAATGCAATGGAAAATGGGTGTGTAAATAATTGGCAAAATCGATCAATACATGGAGATTTTAGACAAGAACTGTAGAAGCAGAATTCTGGTCTCCTCTTTTCACTCTCTCTGTGTTTCTGTATGAGGAAAGAACCAGAAGAATCTCCTTTTCCACTCTTGCAAATCACCCCCCCTCTCTTTCTTGTTCCCGGAAGATACGGAATAGCAATGTGGTCTAGAAAGAGAGAGAGAGAGAGAAAGAGGAGTTGTCTGTGGGAAACAAAGCAAATAGATACCCAAAGAGGAAGAGAGAAAGAGGATTTTATAGTCACATTTGGAGTTTAATTAGCCCATTTGTTTTTCTTTATATATATATATATATATATATATTTTTTTTTTTTATCTTTGTTTTCTATAAGAAAACTCAAGTTATAAATAACTCCCTTTTTTCTGTATATTGATTTGTTTATCTTTGTTTTTATAAGAAAACTCAAGTTAATACATAACTATAGCATTAACTGTTTCAACTTCAAGTGAGAAGTGTGAGCTCAATCTTCACTGCCAAACAGTTAAGGCCCTGCGTGGGAATTTTTAGAGGGTTATGCACATGCCGTTCCAGGTGGACGTAACGGCTTTTGGATGATGTTATGTCTATTCAACTGGCTCTGTGCCCTCGAGTTTAAAAAGTACACATCTATCTGTCAATCTGTGAAGGGGAGGGGTCAAAACTAGAAAAACTCCGACTTGGTTACCCATGTGAATACACAAGCTCTGCTATCCTTGTGCTGTGGCCCATTCTTTATCTCAATAAAAAAAAAAATGGTAATTTCTCCACATTGGCGGTTCAGATTCTCCAATCAAGTGCTTCAATTTCCAGGAAAAAAAAAACATGTATTATGAAACACCATTGTACCTAGATTTCTTAATTTTGGGGTTAAAAAACCGTTCACCCAAAAGGAAAAAAAAAAGAAAAAGAAAGGTTTGTGATTAGATTACTGAATTTCCATTTGAGTTATCTCATTGCCGGTATCAATGTTGTTAAATAGAAATTTTACGAAAGTTGAATCATTTTAGTTTGAAACAGTGTTATATTTAAGATAACAAGAGTTGAATTGTTTTTTTTTTAAGGAAAGAAGGAATTAAAAAAAAATAAAAAAAAGAAACGATTTATCTTACCAATATATTAGTTCCGTATATAGTCTCTTCTTTTATGTGTGACTTTCTTAATTATGTGAAGATTAAGCGCAAAATTTTACTAAAAATTCACCTCTATTTCTTACATGTTTTACGATTGTGAAAAAAAAAAACTGAAATTCAGTGGTTGGTTGAAACACATCAAAGACAAATGATCAACGTTAAAAACTAAGTATAAAAGTTCAGCAACCAACAAAATATTTTGTTTAAAAAGAGAGGCCATTGACAAAGTCGCACCTTTGAATTCGACCCTTAACATTTCTGCAAACAAGCAATGCCCCTTCTAGTGGGACTTTTTTTTTTTTGTTTTTTTTTGGCCCCGTCATCTGTTTTCCCTCGTTTGGTTTCTGCAAACAAACGATGCCCCTTTTAGTAGGACTATTTATTTTTATTTTTTTTGCCCCTTCATCTGCTTTCCCTCGTTTGGTTGTTGTTTTATTTTTGACGTCTTTGAATGGCAGACGATGCCACAAAATAAACACATTTTGCATAGGGGTTTTCTCAAAGCTTATTTTGTATATCCTTAACGTTTATGTATGCCAAGGATTTTTTATGTGCTAAACAAATTATCACCATTTGCACGGTTTGATGGTAGAGTTGTTGGACTTTATTCAAATACCAAGATTCAAACTTGGGTCATAAAATCATTAAAAAACAAAAACTTAATCATTAATATTATGGGTGAAGAGGTATGAAAATTTTTATTAACCAAAATTTTATTGGTTTGTCGACCCAAAAAAAAAACAATGTTAGTATAGTCAAAGTTAGTTGTACAGTTACATTCGACGGTGGCCTGGACGACAAATTCGAACCTTGATTAGCAAAGTAAAATAAGCAGGTCAACTCTCTCAAAGTTAGGTAAACATTTTGTTTATTGGTTTTTTATTTTTAACCATTTAGCTTCAATTTACAACAGCTTAACTGTATTTTTATTAAAAAAAAAATGGCCCAATTGATGAAGAATAAGTATATTGTATATCTCTTAGTCCCTAGATTATTGAGAAATATAACAAAAAAGAAAAATTTTTGCGAATCCCTTGTTTTATACATGGACGATTTGTCTTTAAATTAGAACCAAAATGTCAACTTGACACGTTACGTGCATATAATTAACTTGACATGTGATACAATTGTACCCACCACAAAGCGGAAACAAAGATCAAATCCGGCAAATGTATATCTCAAATTCTGTACAACATTTGCTTCCGGTCTATGCTTCCAACAATGATCCAAAAGCATTACTGCATTTTCCTCTCTCTCCCTCTCTCTCTGTTTTTTTTTTTTTTTCCCTTAAAGAGCACAAACCATAAAGTCGTTAAAGATGTTGGGTTTGAGAAGCATGCTTCTTTCTTTTTTTCTTTCTTTATTTATTTTTTTAAAATCCTTGGCATGAATGTTTCTTCAAATATACGTTTCAATTCTCAAAAGGTGTACCATTAATCAGTTTATTTCATGGCAATTTTGCTTTAGAAAGCATAAGCACTGCTAGTTCTAGATTGGGAGGATATGCTCATATTTTTAGAAAGAAAGAATGTCCATCATGGTGGATTATCTAATCTCTCTCTCTCTCTCTCTCTCTCTCTCTCTCTCACACACACACACACACACACACACACACACAATATTCCCTTTTTTTTTTTATTGCATCCTTGCCAGGCTAGTTTTTTTAAAAAGAAAAACATTTTTCGTTTAGAATTAGATTCAAGGAGCCTGTCAATTGTCAAATCTTTTGTAGAAAAAAAAAACTACAAAATATTAGACTGATTTGCCAGATTACTTGTCTCAATAATTAAGAGGCAAACCAAAAATATTAAAAATAAAAAAAATAAATAAAGACTTGTCTTCATGCATGCACACACACTGTTATGAAATTGATTTCATACATGTTCTAAAATCCAATAAGATCAGATTGAGGTCTGCGACTGTGTATGTTAATTTCAGAATCAGCGCAGCTGAAAGGGGGGGTCTTAAATAGGTTTTTGTTGGTATTTACATTAATCACTCCGCACATGGTGCCACCACACGAGGCTCATGTAGTCGTCTGCAATTTGACTGTAAGTGATAATGCCGTGCTCCATTGTTTTATGGACTTCCTACCATTAATTTCCTCCTTCTGTTCCACCTTCTTTTCTTTGATGCTTGACTTCAACGTTCGAATAGATAAAATATTACATTGCATATTTTCAAAAGTTTTATTCTTTTTCCAAACTGGAACGGAAGTTAGGCATTTTTGTTCGAAACAACGAAACCGTACATGCTGGGAGGGAAAAGGACCAATAATAAAAGAAAATCACAAAATAGGATTTGAAAAATATAATAAAAATTAATTATGTCGACACCGTGCATTTTTAATCGTATATTGTTTCTTGGTTTATAGAAATTAAAATCTAATTTTTTGATAATTTGAGAGAGTTCAGGTCTGAACATTCCAAGATGATGCTATTAATCATATTTCAATGATGCTAATTTAATGTCCTTCTAGTATTTTAAGATAAGATACAAAACTAGTAAACAGTTCCTAATTAGCAACAGCCACCTAAAGTTTTAATATTTAATATTATAATTTTTCTGATATTTATATATTATAATATAATATAATAAAACCATTTATTAATATGTGTTATCTAGTTAGTAAACTAGACTATTATAATAATATATTATTTACTATTATTATGGAAATTATATTGAAGCGCCGAATTGGTTGAAGATTACAAGGCGGCGGCATTGCTCATATTCATGGCCTTGATGAAGTAATGGCAGATGTAATGGCAGATGAATTAGTCGAATTTGAAGAAGGCACCTTTGTCTTCTGTCAACTTCTAACTCTCGCCAGAGGTTCCTCATCCTTACTCTTTTCTTTTCAGATTGTGGGAAAAGGAAAAAGAAAAAAAAAAAAAAAAGCTTGTTCGACTACAAGAGCAAAATTTTTTAGGGGAAAAAGAAAAAAAAATTAAGAATCGAACCTCTAATTCATTCAAATCCTAAAATGTAAGTTATGATTCTAATATAAGCCAACAATTTAAGTAACTAACAAGACATGTTTTATAATGGTCAAATTAAAATTTATTTCGTGAATTTCACTTG
The DNA here is from genome assembly GCA_023213295.1 of Bruguiera hainesii. Taxonomy (NCBI): domain Eukaryota; kingdom Viridiplantae; phylum Streptophyta; class Magnoliopsida; order Malpighiales; family Rhizophoraceae; genus Bruguiera; species Bruguiera hainesii. The sequence continues at coordinate 5,368,505 of JAHOYR010000005.1, read as the reverse complement.
AGATAGATATCACGAAAATATTTACATAATAATAATAATAATAATCTTAGTAAGATACTTGACATGAATTATTCTCTTTTTTCCCCCAATTTTGAGATTTGGGGCTCTTTAATTTTTATGTTAAGAGGTAATATAACTATAAAAGTACTACATATCTCAATAGTCAATCATTATGAGAAAGAATAATTGTCATAAGTTGTCTAGTCCTAGTAAATGGTTAATTTTTAAAGCATATTAGCGAATGAATTTAGTTTAATGTGTACATATACTAAACCAAGTTGACAGCACCATCAAACCATAGATATAACCTATGTTCACTGAGCAAATAAATAAAAGAGAACCGAAAGAAAAAAGGGGATCAAACCCACATTCAAGCATTAATTGGCACTGATATCTACTTTGCAAAATCAGCAATTTATATGTCAAGTATATTCTTCCTATACTTTATATACCCGCACACTATATGATTAAAGTAAAAAGGAAAAAAAAATTATTAAGAAGCCTGTTAGATAAGAGTTGTATGAAAGTAGTTTTTTTTTTAATTATTATTCTTATAAATCTCATATTCTTTATAAAAATTAAATTTTGAGAGTTTGAAAATAAAAATTTTAATTATTAACTACTAAAATATTTCTTAAAAAACAACTCAAAAAATTTATTGAATGTGTCTACCAAGTTACTCATGTGAGGAGAACCAAACAAGCTTTGTGGATGCAGCAGCAACTTCGGCTTATTATCCTGATCAAATGATCAACTCGAGCTTAATTACTAATTAAGGCCTCGACTCCAGCGTTTTCAACTAACAGAAGAATGAAAGGTGAAATATCAGGGCGACCACCGACTGCAGTTTTGTTTTTATTTTCTGTTTTTTGTATTCTTTTTGGCTGGCAGCATATAGCTGATTAATTTCTTCTCTTTTTGGCTTTGGGAAGGTGAGGCTAATCACGATAAGAGTGTGCCAAAAGACATGGGTGACCTACCACATTCAGTGTGGCCTGTGGAGCCACTCCTCTGGCTACCCTTTTCTTTTGTTTTCTTTCTTTGCACTCTTCCTCTCCCTTCTCATTCTCTACCTTCCTATTGTTATTGAATGATAAATACTACTGTTTGATCATCTGATGACCCTGCACATAGCCACTTGCTAATTGACCCAAGAAGAAACTCAATCACAGTAAAAGCAGTATGGTTGAGAGCAGAAAATAAGAAGCTTTTGATTTATAAAAAAAAAAAAAGTCTAATTAGTTGGTGGGCTTCATTCAACTCAATTAAAAAAGCACACGAAAGTCCAATAAAAATTTTGGGAGAAATCCTAGTGAAGCCTCTTCTTTGTTTCCTTGTTCTATTATATGATACTATGTTCCTTTGCTGTACAAGTCATGTGACCCCTCTCTCCTAACCGACAGTCTTTGCTTAGTTGTTCTGTCCCATTGGTATTTCCATCCTTGGGTTCTCTGTCACTTCCCTAGCATATATTTTGGACTTTTGCCTTCTTAAAATAGAAAAAAATTGGAAATTACTCATCAGAGTATTATGAAGAAAAAAAAAAGAAAAAAAAAAGGGAAAATTTTCGATGTAAGGTTGACAAACCATCATTATTTTCAACAAAATTAATGTGACAAAAAGCCACTAGCAGTTTGTCCCATCTCAAAAGAGTGTGTGCGTAGGAGAGGAATATTTGGTGAACCGACACTTCTAATTCGATACTTGCCAAAAAAATAAAAGATAAAAAAAATAAAGATAACATTGAATCCAAGCAGAAAAATATGTTACACGAAAGAAAAAAAAAAAAAAGAAGAAAATATACCATATGTCTCCGTCAATAATTTACAATCCCAAGTCGAAAGGAAAATTACGTTTTAGACATTTTCCATTTCCATTTAATTCAAGTCAAAAAGAAAAGAAAAGAAAAGAAAAAGAGTAGCCGTTTAAGCTATTACATCTACATACTTGCGTACATGTACACGTTTGGACTAACACACACCTATTTCAATTACCTGAAATGAACTGGAAATAGTACCTTAATTAGCTCCTTGCCAGTGTCTTAAAAATTAGACCGAATCGATCCATTTAATTAAAAAAAAAAAAGAAATTAGTTCTTAGTTCAGTCCAAATTTTTTTGAAAAATCAATCAAATTAAAAGTTAATATAAAAACAGATAAATCGATCAATTTACGTATTTATAAATTTTCTACAAAACAAGTGAACCCAACTTAAACTTTTTGGGTATAACAATAAAAAAATTAGTTTTTTTTTCTTTTTAAACTACTCTATTTTCTTGTGAGATTTTTGGTTCAATGATTAATTTGAATTTTAAAATCTTACTCCTTACTTGCTATATGGTCAAATCTAATTTTAACTTTTATTAATTTATTTAAAAATTATTATAAATCTATTTCATAAAGCACGTAACAATAATATCATAAAAATTATGACTGTAAAGTAAATAATACTTATAATAAGCATAAAGAAGAAGAGAAAGAGAACTCTTTCATATTTAAAAAGTGAATATAAAAATTAATTAGAACTAAATAAAAGTAAAATTTGTTAAAAATTAATATAATATATTCAAAATTCACATATCTATTTTAGCAGCCAGTAAGCAACCAAATCTAATAGATCAGAAATCCAAATTGTAAGAAAATCAACATCAAAACTAAGAGCAACTCTGTACGATAGCAAAACATAAGGTAATTTTCTTTTATTATTGCAACTACCGCCAACCATCCATTACGGCTGGAATTTTTCGTTCCTTTGCAAGTTCCTCCAAAGTCAAGCAAGCAGCACTGTGTGGCAGACGTTGATGAGTGCCATCCGCATTAATCTGTAGTAGAATTATAAATGATTTAGTGACTTGAGCTTGCATAGTACTAAGTATATATTTGTTCCTCTTTTAAGTATTTTTATAAGCAAATGACAGATCTACAAAGAAATATATTGTCTGTTAGCCTTGGGATCCGAAAGGGCCATAAAGAAGATGGAAACAAAGCTGGAGAGAGCAATTGTAAAGATTCAATAAGTGGTAATTGTGAGAAGTCTCCAACAATTTTAGAGAATTAATTGGGTAATATGTGATTGTTATTCCTAAAATGAGACGAGAAATTGAAAACATTGAAAAAGATTAATAAATCTTAATAATTAGAGAGATAACATAAAATAAATAAATCTCTCATAATTTTGAACTTGTATATAGTATGATTTTATGATTTCTTTTTGTTAAGAAATACTATGAATTTAATTTGATATTAAAATGTATTTTAATAATTATACTATTCAAAATAATGTAATAATTAAATTATTATAAATTTAATCTTAATTTTACTATTTTAAATTTTGATGTTAATTTTTTTTTTAATTTTTCTTAAGGTTCTTGATTAGTATGACCTATATTCTGTATAGATATTAAAGAGTAAAAATATGAAAAATATTACATTAAAGGGCATATATCAAATACTATTATTTATTTAATATTAACTATTTTATTTGTAAAATAAAATAAATTATAAATATAAAAAATATAAAATTTTATATTATTAATTTTATTTATAAGTTATTGATTGGTAATATAATTAATAAGAAATAATTTTTGCAAGGTTTATAACTATAGAAAAAGTTCTTAAATTTATAATTAAAAATACTTTTCATAGAAGAAAAATATAATTTTTTTAATTAAGATATAATAATATAGTTATATTATATTTTTATTTATGAAAATTAGTATAAAATTTTATATAAATTATGAATTGTTATGTATCGGTATTTTTAATAATCAAAATATATCGTGGTTTAATTAAAAAATATATAAAAATATAAGAATATAGGAATCTCTTATAAGTTAATTGACTTATTTAAAATTAAGAATAAAATTGATCTTCTAAAAATATAATTTCATATTTATAAAGGTGAAAAGAGACTAGGTATATCAATAATTAATTTTCATTAAAAAATGATTGATCTCATTAATTATCTTATTTTAAGAATAATTTTTATTTAAATAAATAAATAAAATTTAATGAAAAGGAGAATTTTTTTTTATTTTAAAAAATGGAAAAGAAAGCATGGATTAATGAAAAAAAAAACTCTTAAACTAATAATTTTTTTTTCCTTTTAAAGAAAACAAAAGGAGAAAAAATTTTTTTGAGTATTTTTTTTTCTTTTAAGAAAATAAAAATAATAATTATTTTTAATTTATAAATTTAAAAAATCGTCATTTTCACATAACAAAGAGAGAATAATTAAATCTTTCTTTCAATTTTCAGCAATATATTTATACATATAAATATCTTTTTCTTTTATGTTATTGACTATAAGGTATAATAATAAAATCATTTGAACTATTAATTTTAAATTTTAAATTTAATTTTTATTCCCCACAAACCAAAAAAGAGTCTTTCCCTCTGCATGCCTTCAATTTCCCTCTCTTGTGGGCAAGAAGATGCTCATGGACTGTTAAAATTGTTGAACCACGAGTCATTATACAATGGATGTTGAAAACATTCTGTGATGATGATGCTGAGTTTAATTATAAGATAAACCATGAGTTAAACATCATAGCTGATTGCGACAAGGGTTAGTCCAGTTAATAAGAAGAGTGCCTTTTTTGCTTGTCAAGTGCACCACACTGATGTAAGTGGGTGTGGATTGAAATTGCTAAAGAAGCATTTAGTTTCGATTCACAGTTAAACTGATCTATAAAAGACCCCCCCCCAAAAAAAAACATTAATGCTTGTTTCTCGGAAAAAAAAAAGCACTTTATTTCTTTTTATTAACCTATATGCTCCCTCAAACAATTTAAATATTGGTTTATTGTTACAAATCATTAGTATTGAGTAGCCTTGTGAGGGAAGGCAAAACAATTAAATTCAAGTATCAACTAATCGATTGAGAAGTGGTGTTTTGGATAGAAAGCCTAGAAGTTGCTTGTTTTAACTTTTATGTGCTGTTATTTATTGGTCAACTATCAATAACAGGTCTAAAAGTGTCTAATTATTTTTTTGATATTACTGTTGAAATCTACCGATTTTCTTCTATAGTTTTTTAACAGCAGTTGATGTAAAAGGATTTAAGAGGTACTTTTTTTTTTAATGTTTTTCACTTCCTAGTGTTTAAAAATAACCTACATAAATTAAATTATCCAAATAATTTGTGTATATTGTGTTATTACTTTTTTTACTTATTATGTTGGTTAAGTATATATCTTTATTTTTTAATATATATATATTTTTATATATATATATATATATATATATAAAAGAAAAGTCTTCATATTATTTATAAAAGTAAAAATAATTTTATTAATAAGATATATTAATATATACTAAATATCTAAATTGATTATTTTATTATTTAACAACAATAACAAGTATAAAATTAACTAAATGTTTTATTAATTTTTTAATAATCAATAATAATAATTAATAACAACAAACAGTAACAATAATATCGAACAAGTAAAGTAATCAGGAACCTAGATTGCTATAGTTAATTAAATATTATGAGTAACTAAACAACAATCTATACAAATGACGCTTACCAAAAAATTAAAAAAAAAAAGGAATAAGAATCTAGACAAATGAAATTCAATGCTGGGATGGTGGGTTAGTCCAAAATATTATTTTTGATAATTGGTAGGAAATCAAGTTCGCAAAGGAATTTTCATCACAAGTTCCATGACAGGGTGGTGTCAGAGTCTGCGGATCATTGAGAACAATACTAATTTCCCAAATGACTCTTGAGCTTGTGGTGTACACGGAGCTAATTCTTTTCCATATCTTTTTCCTGGCTTCTTTAATTTCTTTTCTATCTTGACAGAGTATCAAATATCACTTTTGTGCGCTTTGTTCACGAGAACTTCACAAATTTTTGACTTGGGCTTCCCTTTCTGGAGAATTCTGGAGGTACTGGTGGAAAAAAAAAAAGGGCAATAATACTCGTAGTAGGTGCACGAAAACGTGAACTCCAGAATTAAAATAACATAAAAGAATATTAAAAATATTAGTATTAATTTAAAGAAAACTTTACAGATATATCAGTCATTTTATCTATTAATTAAAATAAAGAGTTTCCTATTAATATTTTTATTTAATCTCTCTTATACAAAGAATTTATTATTAGAATACAATTAAACTCAAATTAATTTCTATCATACTAAATTTATATATATATATATGTGATAATAAAAAAATTCAAATGCAAACTAATACCAAAAAAATATATCAAATCACTAATCAAGTAACTACATCGAATGGTCAAACAATAGCTTTTAAGGCTAGCTATTTCTGTAATGTATATAGTGATGTAATTAAACTTGTATACAAGAGGAATAGAGCTCCATAGTATTGTAATTAGAGTGGTAAAAAGAGGGCTTAAGCTTTAACCAGTGGTTAAAGTTGAGTTTTGAGGAGACTCGATCTTCACTTGTTAAAATAAAGGAAAAAAAAAAAAACTCTAAGTATACCAGAGCTTATTTGTTAAGGGTAAATTGAGACAAAAAAAAAAAAAAAAAGAACTTTTAAATGATACTGTTACCTTCAATAGTATCCTTTCATTATTAATAAAGTTTAATATGTAATTTACAAATTAAAATTTAGAATTAAATAATTTTATTGTTATGAGGTTAAAATTTTACGATAAAAAAAGTCATAAATTTAAATTTGTAAATTTTCACACTGAAAGAAGTGTTTTTGTTTTATTTATGTTTTTAGTTAATAAATTTAAATGTGAAGAGATGTATTAAAATTTAATATATAATTTTCATTTTAAACCCTTTATACCTGCCTAAGTCTTTAAGACCTGAGGTTGAATGATTTCTCACATTAAGGGATGCTCTCTTTAAAGCCATTATTAAATGCCGAAAAAGCTGCGTGATTGTTTCTCTTAAATTGATTGGTCTGTCTTGCCATGCATATGTTTCAACTTGCAATGCCGATGCAGACAAAGCCGCTGTTGACTGCTGGGGAATTTATTCAATCTGGCAGGCCATCGGATTGACCAGTGTTATTAAACCCAGGTCGGCCCATCAGGTCGGACCATTGCCCTGGCAAACCGGTTACTAAGCCGCTCTGGGTTGGTAAAAACCCCATTTTGGACAGGCGAATGGGAAGAATTCAGTTAGTTGATCCAGCCGGGTTTTTGAAGACCCGTGCAAAGCGTCAATCCAGTAGACCCGGATCCGTGCGCTTTGTCGTCGTTTTGGGGAGCTGGTCGAGGTTGCGGGGCAGCATAGACGGCTTCAAGCGGCGTGCTGTTGCCATACTTCCTTGGCTGCTTCTTGTTCTTGGTGTGAGAGAGAGAGCGAGAGACGCAGGTGTGATTTTGTTCCTCGTGTCTCCTTTTGGATATTCCTTCTTTTTTGTTCATTTTTTAATTCATTAATCTTTAATATTTGTTCCTACGGGTGAGATTTTGGAATTTACAAAATCTATTGTTTCTGTTTTCTTGTTTTTTTTTTTTTTTGTGTGTGTGTGAGTAAATATTCCTGTCCTGTATCTATCCTTAAAACAAAATTTTAAGAAAAATCTGTTCAGCGACACCCTCTATAAAATTGTTGAAATATATATGTAAAATTAGTTTTTTAATAAATATATATTTTAAAGTTGACTCAATTGAATGAATCCTTCACCTATTTATTGCAACAATAATTTAATAACTTTATTAATAATATATATATATATATATATATATATATATATTTTTTTTTTTTTTTTGGGGGTTCGAATTGATGTTTTGGAACGGGTTTGATGACAATGGAATTGACAATTCTCGATGAGGCACACGTATGTGTAAAACGACTGGGAGTCGTGGACTAGGCGTGAGAGCAAGTACTACCCTCTTGGGTTAGGAAAATGAAAGAAAATGCAAGAACAAAAAGATGCCACCGAACCGGCTTCTGCTTTCACATTAGACTCTCCCAACCTCCGTACCTAGGCCAGCTCCCAACGACCTATGTACTACAGATGTGACAAACGATCGAGACACAAACTACGAAACTAACCCCCAGAAGATTGTAGCTGTCGGTGGAACAGGTTTGGTATTTGATCATGCTGAAGATCTAAGATCTGTATATATATATATATATATATCAGCACGCGGTAATTATCTTTCTACTTTTCTTCTTTGGGTTTGGTGGAGAAAACCTTGGACGGGATTATTGCATAAGACACTATATATATATATAGATAAGAAGTTAAAAGATGTTTTAGTAATAAGCGTTTTTTTTTTTTTGTCATTTAAACAAGCTTTAGTGTTAGAGTTTAATATAATAATATGCAATCTATTTTTATATGTTATCAAATACTTTAAGTTTTTCACTTGATTTTTTTTTTTTTTGGAGATAGTGTCAAAATCCTTGCAATTAAGATGTCATAAATCCTAACCACACTTGAATAGTCTAAATTTTTTGTGCTTAATAGTATATTGACGCATTAAAACAATTCAATTACATCCAACTCCACCACTTTGGTATTTTTGGAAAGCAGATAAAAAGTTACGATGAAAAATTCGAACTAAATTACAAAGAAACAATTAAGTGTTCGTTTCGGTGTATTCATTGCAGATGTACGTTTGTGTTCAAGAGCTTATTAAGATGTTGCTCCTTTCAACATCCGAAAAAATGGATGTTCCCTTTATAATTCCTTCAACCAAAAAGGAAAAAGAGAAAAGATAAGGAAGTAGCAAGGCTAATGTTAGGTAATTTAATAGTGAAATAATTAAACTCTTAATTTTAATAATCAGAGTTCAAGTAAATAAAAATAGTAAATATGAATGCGACATGTTGTACTTATTTGCCTTACGTGGAAAGCATTCTCTGCTAAAATTCCCAAACTATTCCTAGTCTTTCTTTGAAAATTCAAGCTGGGAGTGTTCTTCTCCATATTTTCCCCGTCACCTTCCGCCCCATTTCCCCGCCTGATTTCACCTTCAATTTTTCCTGATTGAGAAACGACTTACAGAGTACACATTACCAGCGCTTTTCGCTTTATTTTGCATCAAGTCATTTGAAAGTTGGGCCCTTTTAATCCGCCACATTTGTCCCCGCCGGAGACACAAGTGCCGAATCTTGGATCTTATTAAGCTCCCTGTTCCTCGTTTTCTCCAACGATCTCCACGTTTTCTGTTTCCTAGTAAACTGACCTTTTCAAATCTTCCGAGATTTTCCTTAATTAAAAATTGGCAGTCTGCCACTCACGCTGCTTTTAGGTATCGTTAATGCAAATTGCCGCGCAAAGCAGACGACACCTTTGAATCGCCCCGGTAATTCATTAATTCATTATTTATTTATTTGTAATTTCTTCCCACGTCTAATAAATAAATAAAGTACACTCACCGTGATCTATGGTGCACGAAGCATTAAGTGGGTGGAAGTCAAAGACATGTTCGGAATACAAAAAGACGCACACTGAATACGCAGTTCACATTGCTGCTTAAATAAACATTTCCTTCACAAATTTCCCTCAATTTAATTAAATTCCGGCCCACATTCATGCTTGGTGGGCCTCCAGCATCCAGTTTTTTGGGCCTATGAACAAATACGTCTATAGCTGCTACCCAGAGGAAACGGTCGAGATTTTAGCTCCAAAAAGCCTAAATAATCAAGGATCTTATATCGTGGAGGCAGAGGAATAGGTCCTTCCCATCCTGTCAGTATGGTATCTACTGGCATGTAGCGTTGGGGGCACCAACAGTGAGAATGATCTTCAAACGCCACTCACGAGAACGATGCACAATACTAACCTCAAAGCGTCTCTGTAAATGGTCCTCTTGATTTTGGAACAATAGCTACGAATTTAGCATCACTCTCCTGCAATCAACACACCACTTGCCGTGACTTGCACAGCAAGTTCAATGATGGTGCAGAACCAAAGATGGCTGTGCCATGAATTGGGAGGCCACGAGCCCCCCACAAGTTAATTGAATTGCTTACACTCATATATCCCACAACATTTTGTGATTCTGAAAATTTCAAAAAACAAAATGAAAAAAAAAAAAAAGAAAAGAAAAAAGCTCGTGGATACTTCCAAAAATAAATTTAGGATATCTACTGATCTATAGATGAGTTCAAACTACAAATAAATATCAAGTCCATGAAATATATCCTTTCAATTCTCGAAGGGGCTTAAACCTAAGAAGGTGAAACGTAATGGTGAGAGAGAGCTTGGAAAAATTCTTGCAACACAGATATTTACTCTTTGTTTCCTTTCCTCAACTAACTTAATGAAGTTTTTGAGCCAGACTACTTAGGCTACTTCACTGCTTGCAGGATCGTTTGCTACATCTCTAAGGCATCATGTGGCAACCATCTATGTTGTCGATCATGTTTTGTTCTATATCATCGTGAGAATCATCCACGTTCAGATTTGGAGATGGGCCCTCCCCATGGCAGTACCACAAATAATATATAACCCCTCTTGCAATCAAATGGTAATAAACAATCTCCTCGGCGAAACCAGGATCGATGACAAGAAGCTTCACATGGACAACAGATCTCTCTTCCCGGAACAGATCTGATGGAAAGCGAGTGTTTAGCTAACAATGAAACAAATAATAATGATTAAAAAAAAGGTCTCACATTGGAACAAATAACATATAAATGATAAAATCTCATAACTTAATATTTTTAAATTTTAAGTAAAAAGATATGTCAGAAGCCCAATAAATATTACTCACAACTATGCCTCTAAAGATTGCTCTAGCCATATAATGGACCCAAGTCCGTACAAACTTTTGCTCGACAACTCTGGTATCTGGGCATTTCATGCTCTTTAGTGGACCTGTGAGATACAGAAAAGAATGGATTCCCAATAAAAGGCCTAACAACAACTAATGAAGTCTTAACCCAAGATTACCCGATATGAGGCACAGCCTAAAGTAGAAGCGAGGTGTAATAATTCCTAGCATGTTCAGGGAGAGCAAAATCCAATGTGAAAGGACTCATACTTGAAGGGGTGAGTGAAAGGAGTGAAATCTAGACAAGCTTTCTTCTCTGCACAAAAACAAGAACTAGTCTCCGAAGAATTGCCTCAGCTACTTTCTTGCTAGTTTCACCACCCAACTATTTTTTGGAGAAAACTACATCTAATTGATTGTTACGATAAAAACTTATTGATATTTGCGAAGTGATAGAAAATGGAGGAACAGATACTCCACTTTTTGTAAATTCCACGAGAGCACAAATAAGGAACCATAGTAAGTGTCCAACTAGTTTAAAGTTCGTACTTTCATCCATTTAGTTATGACAAAGCTCATTTTTAAAAGAATTATAGCCTGTAAAAGAATACAAGAAGCATAGGAGAGATTGAAAGAAGAATATGATGGAAGTGAGAAAACAAAAACAATGCAACTTATAAATCTTAGAAAAGAGTTTCAACTACTTAAAATGAAAGAGTATAAGACTCAAAGGACTATATAATGACGTACTCATAAAGTTAGTTAATTAAATTAAAATTTTTGGAATAAGATTATCCTAATCTAAAAGGTCCTTATTAGTGTACCTAAAAGATTTGAGATTAAGATATCATTTCTTAAGCATTTAAAGGATTTTTCTCAGATAAAGTTTGTTGAACTTATTAATGCACTACAATTTTTGGAGCAAAAGAGATTAATGAGACATAAGGAGACTACTGAGGGTGTTTTCCTAGCTAAACACCTAGAAAAATCTCAATAAAAGAAGAAAAAGCAAACTAGAAAATTGCAAAAAAAGGAAGGTTTTCTAGCATTATAAGCAACAAGTAAGGGTAAACACTATATAAGCACTATGAAAGGCTTAATCATATGCCTAAGTACTATTGATGAAGACTTCATATAGTATGCAAAAGTTGTAATTAGAAAGGACAAAGAGAAATGGCTTTTCCAAAGAAAAAGAATCCGCCCATAATCAACAAAATTAGCAATAGGCATAGTTGGGTAACAATGATTATACAAACCATATATCTCCAAATCTGATGGTCTTCATAGAACTTGACTAATCATTTGTATTCAAAGTAAAATTTGACAATGGTGACTATATCCAAGTTGAAGGGAAAGGAGTTGTTGTTGTACATGCACAATTAAGCATTAAACTTATTTTTGATATGTGTATGTTCTTGTCATTAGTTAAAATCCCCTTAATGTTGGTCAATTGTTAAAAAAATGTTGCTTTTTGGAATTCAAAAATAACTTATTTTGTATTTTTTATATTCTTGGAATGGATATCTTTATTGGTCCTATGAAAACAAAGAGCTTTCATCTTAATTTGAAGCAAATTGAAAATATGACAATGCTAGTTTCTTAAATGAGTTAATTTTGTGACATAAAAGACTAGGATATATTTACTATGCCATCATAGAAAACCTCTATAAGAAACAAATGGTTTTTTGATCTACTTAAAATTGTAAAAAAAAAAAATGTTATTTATGATACATGTAAGTAAGGTGAGCATACCAAATTACCTTTCCTTGCAAATAAATCATAAAAAGTTAAAGAAAAACAACATTGTGATATCAATGGTCTTATGAGCATATAATCACTTAATAAAAGCAAGTTTTTTTTTTTTTAAACTTTCATTGATATTTATACCAAGTTCTAATGGATCTTTCTTTTAAAGTTGAAATGTGATAATGCAAGAGCCTTTCAAGATTTCAAAACTTAAATTAAGAATTAATCAAATCTTAAAATCAAAGGAATCAAATTAAATAATGGATCTAAGTATATTTCATACACCTTAAAACAAATCTACCTAGTTGCTAACATTTAGTAGGAATTTATAACACTTATACACCTTAACAAGATAAGGTAAGTGAGAGGAAAAAAAAAAAAAGGACTATAATGAAGATGTCTAGGTATTTATTCTTTAGAAAAAGAATGCCAAAGAAACTATAGAAAGCAGTTTTAACTATAATTGTGTAACTTCATAAAGTTTAGTTTAAAACAAAAATCTTCACTTTACATTTTAAGGTGTTTTATAGCATTTGTTACTCATTTGTATTGGAATGGAAGGGAGACAAGCTAAATTCTAAAGCTAAAGTCAATATTTTTGTAGGATACATAAACATTGTAGGAAATTATAGGCTATACAGTCCCCTAATCTAGAAAAATCTTTATGAGCGAAAATGTGAGATTTTTAGAAGAAAAATCCTAAAACTAGGACAAAGTTAAGATTGAGTCATCTTAAGTTTAACTTATTTAATCTTAACAATAACATAATAAAGAATCTTACTCCTTAAATAGTGAGTTTGATGAAGACACACTAGTTAGAGGGATAAGACATTTTTTTAATGTCTATGAAAAGAGCCTTGTTGTAGTAAAGAGTTACTCTTAGCAATATGGTATAAATTATGTACTTTTGCTTTAACAGTCACACTCGATAAAATCAAGTTGCTAATAGCTCTTACTACATAAAAAAGTTGGTTTTTCTATCTATTTTTTCAAATGGTTTGCTGAAAGAAAAGATGTTTGTAGAACTTAAAAACTTTTAAAAATCAAGACAAGAGAATAAGGTGTGCCTACTGAAGAAAGATTTATATGATAGCCTCTAAGAGTTTGGTATAACATTTGTTAAATCTTTCTTTTAATAAAAGCAAGAATAAGGCTAACATATATGTGAAAATAGAAAAAAGTGATATGTTGATAGTTTCATTATATGTAAATGGCTTACTAGTTGTTGAAAGCAATTTATAATTTATTTAATAGTTCAAATTAAAAATTTTCAAATCAACAATTTACAATAATTTATTGATAGATTTGGGAGAAATGACTTTTTCCTCGGCTTGGAAGTGCAGTAATCCAATTAAGGAATTTTTGTGAGACAAGGAATGTATACAAAAGATGTGCTAAGGAAGTTTTAAATGAAAAAATGCAAAATTTGTAATATCCTTTTTACAATTGGTTAGAAACTTTAAAAGGAATAGGTAGATGACAAGGCTAATCTCAGTAAATTTAGGAGCCTAATTAGGTGTTTGTTGTACTTATTAGCCTTATTAAGTACAACAAATAAGTACAACAAACACTTAATTAGATTCATTGAAATGAGTGGGTTGATTCAGAGGATGATATGAAGAACACTTTTGGATATATCTTGATATTAGGATCAAAAGCTTTTAGTTGGAGTTTAAAGAAGCATTCAATAATTGTTTAATTAATTATTAAGGCAAAACATATAACTACTGCTATAATTATGAATTAAGCCATTTCACTTAAAAAAAAATACTTACTGATTTAAAGTGAGAACTAGTTGGTCCTCAATAGATTTTTTTGTGATAACTAATTTACCATTGCAAATTCAAAAAATCTAGTGCTATATGTAAGAACCAAGTACTTTAAGATGAAACTTTATATTATTTGAGAAGTTTAAAAAAATAATAAGATAAATCTAGTTTTTGGTATTTCACATAAACAGTTAGCTGATATCTTAACAAAAAAATTGTTGAAAAACAAATTTTAGATGTTAAGAACTGACTTAGGAATACAAAGCAATTGCAATAAGGAGTGATCTCAAGAAGTTATACCAATGTTGCAATTTTTTTTTTGATAAAACAAGATTAAAGTAGAAGGTTTTAAAGCTTTTGTTCTCTCTCATTTTCAAAATATTATTGTTAATTTAAAGTCTTTAAAATGTCATTAAGCTTACAAGTGTCACTTAGCTTGCTTAGCTTAATCTCTTGTGTCATATGCTTTGGTTTTTGTTTATGTGATTCTAGCAAGAAAGCTTGCATGGTTAGAAGTTTAAGAGTCAATCTTGTTATTAGAAAAACTTTGGTTACTTAGACAAGTTATATGCATACTTTACTCAAGCATGATTGTTGTAATGATGTAAATTTTTCTAACTCATATATAAGCTAGTTTTTTTAATGAAATAATTAAAGTGTTATGCATATTTAAGTCCAACTCCATCCTTGATTTAAAGATCCAAGAACTTTGATCATTTAAACTTGTGCTGCAAAATCTACTTTCCATTACCAACAAGATCTAGCAAATGCCCTATCTAAGAAATATTTAAACCCAGTAACATACTTATTAACCTATGTATTTAAATACACCCAGTTCTTATTTGTGATCCATCACACAAATATAAAAGAAAGGAAAAGAAATAATTAGGTAAATCAGTAAAGATTGACAGGTTTTTAAGTTTTTATGTCTTAAATGAATTAAAAAAATGTCTAATAAAAATCTTTATCTTTTTGCATACAAATTATGCTAAAAGAAAGAATAATCATTTCACAAATACCAACACAAGAAAGTGTACAAAAGATGACTAAATTTGATACTATACATCCTAAAAAGAAAAAGGTTCTTACATATAATTGTCACCATGCAACTAAGACTTAAGTAGTATGCGTTTAAAAGTGCAAACTAGTAAAGAAACATAATAAAATAAAACCAACAAAGAAAATACCTTAAGTGGTTTGTTTTGGTGAACCGCTAATGTTGGGACAATCAAAGTTTTTCAAAGTTCAAATTCTATGTTTTTAAGGATTAAGAGTAAAGATGAAACAAAACTAGATAATACACATATAAAACAAGCTCCAAGGTTAAAAACACATATAATGAACTCAATTTAAAGGACTAAAGGGAATCAACATCAATAATCCTAACCACGATATCAAATAATTAGCATATTATGTAAATTTTACTAGTAAATATGATTTTAATGCATATTCATATAGGCTAAATAAATTAGAGAATTGAACAATAAAAAAATTAAGAAAATTTAGGCTCTTTCTTTTTTTCTTTCTTGGTTCAAAATTTTATATTTGTAATGAAATCAATTATTGAAATTCTTAATTTATTAAAAAAAACTTACAAGTATTTGGTTAATAACTATGACAAAGTAATTAAGAAATGGAATAATTAGTACAAATCGGTTAATTACAAGAATTTAAATCCCCTTAATCATTGGCTAGATAAAGAATTACAAGGAAATTATTTTTTGATTGTTGCAAAGTGATCATCAACCAAACTATCATTTGTTTAAACTAAAGGATGCAATTTCAATCTAAAGCCTAGAAATCCTAATTGCAAAAAAGATATATGACTTCAAATTATTATAGGTAAGAAATAAAGAATTTATAGGCAATGAAAAGTAGAAGTTTTCAAAGCTTTTATCACCCCACCAAAAGGGTCACATAATAAAATTATATGCATATGAATATGGCTTGGTAGCAAAAGAATAGGCTAGTTCCTAAATATGGCTTGCCACATACTTAATTAAGACAAGGCGTAGCAACTATTAGAAAAAAAGACATATCACCATAACTTAATTCCTAAAAAGAAACATATTGCATCCCTTAACATAAATGTTTAAAGTGTGTTTGCATCCTTGATAATTAAATTTTGACAAGCATTGATCTTTGATGCATTAAAACAATATATATCCTTACATTTCTTATTCATATACATTGTTTAATTATAATCTTTAACAATGTTTAGATACTCTTATTTATTACAATTTGTCATCCATACTCTTTCATTTTTGTTGCAAGTATGGAAGAGGTACCTATGAGATACTTGAGTTTCCATTTAACAACATACTAGTGCTTTTTGTTTGGTTTGAGGAGGAACTATTAAATCATGGTAGGTTAATCTAAAATATATTGACATTGTCAAACCACACAAATTTGGTGTTTTTTGTTCTCACATTCTTCTCTAATTAAAACAAGGAAAAAGTCACACTTTTGCTTCTTTTCTCTATCCAAAATTCATTACATTTAGACCACTAAAATATTTAGACATCTTCACATTTGTAATGACATTATGCATACTAGTTTATAACAAAACCAACATATATTGAATGGTTTAATGAGTTTCACCTACTCAAAACTTATTCTAAATGATCAAATAACATTAGTGAATTATCTAAATTTAGCCAAAAATTCAAATTTGTGGGTAACAAAAAGGAGACTTTAGAAAAAGTAAAAAATTTTAAGTTACAATATCCAAAAAAGTTCTGTTTGTATAAAAAGAAAACTATTAGTTGATTCTAAATTTTCAAGCAAAGAGTTAACATGCAGTTTTACTCATAATTATGACCAACATTACAATTTTGATCATTATAATAGTAAAATGTAAAAATATAATTATCGTAAGCCATAATTAAATTTGAGCATAATATATACCTCTAGTTATATTAAATAGCAAATTATAAACCTACAACAATATATTGAATAAAGTATTTTATTATGATTGACAAAGCTATCGAGCTTATAACATTATGCTTTTTAGAATTATATGTTGATGCTTCACATACTTCTCTTTTATAAGTTAGGCTAAAGACCTAATCAATTATTAATCTTAATCCCACTTCCTCCCATCAAGGTAACTAAATGTAATTGGTTTAAACTTAAACTAACTAACTTTAAGAGATATAAATAAGCAGGTAGTTATCTTTTTAATTATCACTATAAGAAATTCAATAATTAAATTTATCTTTAATCATGTAAGTCATCTTATGTTTAATTTTAACATTCGTCTACTTAAGTCATATGATTCTAAATAGGTAATATACTTATTTAAGGTCATAACTTACATTACTTATAACAGCTACTCTTAAGTGAAGTTTGCTTAATTGAAAATCTTTATACATGGATCATGGTAGTTTGTGCAACACTTGTAAAAACATTTACTTCTATGTATCACAATTTTAATAAACTTCTAACCTAGTACTTTATTGAGGCATAATTTATGGAATAGAAATATTTAAACCTTAATTTATTCAAATCTTAAAAAAAATTTATACAAATAAACTTTATATAAACAAAATAAGTTTTTATTTGCAAATGTTGACAAGGTCTCAAAAATACCAAAACATTAGAGAATATAGTTTGAAACAAAATTTAAGTAGAACTAACAAGTCCTATATACTTAACATAATTCTTTTATAATTTAATAGATAATTTTTTAGTCACAAGATCAACAATCATAAGTTAAGTATCGATATACTTTATTACAGTTACTTTTTCTTCAATATGATCTCTAAGAATCAAATACTTTATATTGATATATTTGTTTCGATTTTCACTTTTATTATTTTCTTAAAAGAACACTATAATTAAATTATCACGATATATCTTTAATGGTCTAAAAATAAAATCCACAATTTTTAGTCTATGATAAAATTCTTTAACTATAAAGCCTATGAAATGAATTTCACCTACATAATGGAAAAAGCAATAATGATTTGGTTAATACTTTTATGATAAACAACATCATCTTTAGTAAGCATAAAAATGTATCTAATAGAAGATTTTCTACCATTTACATAATCAGCAAAATCAACATCCAAATACTCAACCACCTTTAAATAATGGATATGTTTGTATGTAAGTTTGTAGTTTTTTGATTTTTGTAAATACCTTTTTTGGTAATTTTTCAATATTCTTACTCAAGATTAATTTAGTATCTCTTTAATATTTCTATTACAAATGTAATTTCAAGTCCAGTGTAAATCTGTACATATATAAGGCAACTAATTATTGATGTATATGGTATGTTATTTTGTGGACATTATACAAGACTTAATTTATCTTTTTTAAATATTGGTGCTATAGTGGAAAAATAACTTTTCATCTTAAATCTCTCTAAAACTTTTTAAATGTAAGCTTTTTGTGATGGTTCTTAGTTGAGATTTATCTTTATGAATTTCTTAATCTCATGTAACAATTCCAAATTATTACATGTAAGTAAAATATTATTCATATATCACTAACCATAAGGTATATACACTAATCTATAATATTTTTCGTCAAACCATATGAGATAATGATATTGTGAAATTTTATATACCATGTCAAGATGCTTGTCTAAGCCTGTATATAGATTTCTTAAGTTTGCATACAAAGTGACCCCTTTTATCTATAATGAAACCTTCAAGTTGGCTTATGTATATCTTTTCCTTAAGATCTTCATTCAAAAAAGTTGTCTTTACATCCATCAAATACAATTCTAAATTAAAATGAACCATTGAGAGTATGATAACTTTGAATGAATCCTTTTTTAAGATTAGAGAAAAGGTATCATAGTAATTAATGTCTTTCTTTTAAGTAAAAACCTTTGGCCTCAAATCTAACCTTTTATCTCTCAATATTACTAGATAAGCTTCTTTTGATTTTATAAACCCAATTTTAGCCAATAACTATAGCTTCTTCTAATAATTCAATAAGGTCCCGAACTTGACTTTTAGTCATAAATTCCATTTATTCTTTCATGGCATTATACCATAATTAAAAGTCTTATTTTCCATAGTTTATGAAAATGTCCAATGATCATTTTTATGATTGACATTAATCTTTTGTAAGTATACAATCTAGTCATAAAAAATTGTAAGTCTTTTTATTCTTTAAAATCTCTTGAGTCATTCATTTTGTGGATTTTCATATAGTTTAAGTTCCATAGTATTTATATTTATCAATATTATATTTAGTACTTAATCTTGAATTTGTTGTTCTTTAACATTATCAAGTGAATTTCCTTAAACACTAAACAAGTCTTTAGAGTTTATAGAGGTTTTAGTTGAGTCTTTACTTTCCTAAAATTACACATTCCAAGGAAACCACTTTTACTAAACTTAAAATTCTTAAGAAATTTTGCATTCACAGTTTCAACAATTTTAAGTGTATTTGAAAGATAGTAAAATTTAAATCACTTGAATTTCATGACATAACCTATGAAAGACCAACTGGTTGGCCTTAGATTTAATTTCTTTAATTAAAGATCATAGGTTATTACTTCAATAAGATAACCATATATATATATATATATATATATATATATATATACATATGCCTTAGATTTGGTTTTACTTTGTTCCATAACTTAAATGGAGTTATAGGAGCAGTCTTCGATAGAACCCTCTTTAAGTCATACACTACAATTTTTAATGTTTTACTCTATAAACTTAATAAGAGATTAAAATTACTAATTAAACCCCTCTTCATATCCATAAGTGTTTGGTTTCTTTGTTCAACTACACCATTTTGTTAAGGCATTTTAAGTGTGATATATGGTGTAATAATACTCTCCTCTTCAAGGAATTTAGCAAATGAAACTTCCATTTGTCTTATATCTGTGCATACCTCCTAAATATTTTTTATCTTTATTAGATTTAACAATTTTGATCCCTTTTCATTTCTCTTTATTTACTTCAGCCTTGAACATTTTGAAAGCATTAAATGCTTCAAATTTATCAAACTATAAGTAAAGATTCATAAATCTTGTACGGTTATCAATGAATAAGATAAAATATCTTTAACCATGAAAATAAAAAGTAAATAATGGTCTACAGATTTTAATATATACAATCTTAAAAATCTTTGAACTGTTCATGGCACTTTTAATTTTTTTATTAGTTTATTTATCCTTTATACAATCCCCAAAGGTACCAAAATCAGTGAAGGTAAGAGTTGTTAAAACTTTATCATTTACAAATCTCTTTATTCTCTTAAAAGAGATGTAATATAAGCTTTTATGCCATAATTGAAAAGATTACTTATTAATAATACATCTCTTTCTACCAATAAGGTCATGAAATGTAGTATAGCATTTTTTAGTAAGGTCTAAATTAAATTTGTATAAACCATTAACTAGATGATCAAAACTAATTGTAATTTTATCACACAAAATATGAAAATTATTGTTCTAAAAAAACAAACTAATAGCCATAATGAATTATTTGGAAATAGAAACAAAATTCCTAGAGAATGATGAAACATAAAAGGTGTTTTGAAGGTCTTTAAAAAATCTAAATTTTAAGACTATACAATAAGTCCCTATAGTCTTAACATAAAAATTGCATGCCATTTCCTGAATATATGTCTTCCTTAGTTTCCCTTAGCTTCCTTAGCTTTAGAAAACCTGCCTATTATTAACAACATGAATTATAATACCATAATCAATCCACCACGTATTTTTTGAAGTATTAACAAAAGAGATTGATGATATACTAAAGATAAGGATAGGGGAGTACCTTTCTTTTCCAACCATACCTTGTACTTGAAGCAAGCCTTTTTCATATGTCTATATCTCTTGCAAAATAAAGCATACACTTGTATTGTCAATTTCCTTCGTTGGCACATTTGCTTCTTTCTTCCAATATGGAGTACCTTTAACTTTTTCACATTTTGTCTTCCTTTTAGTCATAAGATGAGTATTGTTTATATTCTCATACTTTGTTCATAAGCTCATTGATTGATCATTTTTCCTTATGTATGCTATAAAAATATCTTGAATGACATAGAATTTAAGATAAAGTGTACCAAAACAATCTTAGATATGTCAACTTTTAAGGACCTAAGTTAAGTAGTAATGTCTCTCATTTACATAATGTACTCGTACACATTTTTAGAATTGTTCAAATTTTTTCTTGAATGTTTCTTTGTAAAGGTGCTACCCAATGTCTTATTAGATTTTACAAATTGTTTCTCAATAACTTTTACGAAATCTTTAGTCTTATTTTCACTAGTATTAAAGTCTTTAATGCTTATAATAATGTCAAACTTATTGATTATCAAGATCAAGTGATTGAATCGCTCCCACTTACCAAAAGTAACTTTTCGGTTGATGTATTTGATTTCGTGGAAATAAATGGTTAATTGACAAAAAAGGAAAAATCGACATCCATATACCCTAAGTCAAAAGAACTTTTGTATTTTTTCAAGTTATAAAATTGTCACCAAATAATATTAGAATATAGATAAAATCATTATAAAAAATAGTAGTAACAATTGCATTAACCAAAAAATATAAATTTATTAATGTCATAAAAATAATAAACTATTACAAAATATAAATTTAAATCTTTCTATATAATAAATAGTAGTTACATATATTGAATATATATATATTTAATAATAAAACTAATAAATGAAATTTTAAAATTCAAAATTTTTGTACCTATAAGTATAATGAAATTTAATTTTAACATTTAATTTAATATTTTATTTTAATTAATTTAATAAAATAAACAACTTTTTGTATGACAAAATAATTTATTTGAAAAGAAAATCACAATTTTTATATGTCATTTATAATTCAATGACTATATGCTAATATAATTTTTTTTTTCTTGTAATCATTGATATCACGATAATTTAAAATACTGTAATTATTTTTAAATTACCATAATATCCCTTTAAATGGCATTCCTAGAATAGTTCACAAAATTGTTTCAAATCTTTACTTAACCACGTAAATGAATGAAACAAAATACACATGGCTTTTACAGGCCAAACAGTACGATACTCACATAAAAAGTCAATACTGCCCGTGACCCTATATATAATATTTGCCGTGTGAACTATAAATCCGATTCCGGAGCCAACCCTCTATTTTATAATAAAAGCTCAAACATTCTGTATAACTTTCGGGTCTAAAGGGAACTCCAGAATTTTCAATACCTAAGCCAACTGGAAGCCACCGGATGCTACACAATTGCAACGGGCCTCTTTCCTCTCCTCTCTCTCTCTCTCTCTCTCTCTCTCTCTCTCTCTCTCTCTCTCTTTTATTTTTATTTTTTCTAATAATTCAGACCACTTAATATACCATCTTCATCATCATGTAACATGTCTTCTTTGATAATCTTTATTATTTAAACGGATTACATGACATGCATATATATATATATAGATTAAACAGCAACATCATACTAACTGGTTCCCTATAAGGATATCCATAAAATTTGGCATTAAAACATCGACTTCGATGATTAGGGCATTAACATATTGATGAGAAAATCTATATTTATACTATAATTAAAAATATCAAAATATACTATAATTATAAAAATTTAATTATAATTAAAATAATATTATATAAATCAATTAATATAAATTTGATTGTAACTACTTTTTTGTTCAAAATGCCTATTTCCACGCGGGTGTTAACTTTGTATTTTTAAATTAAAAGCTCGATAAGTCTGAGTCTCAATAAAAAATAATAATAATGATATTTGCCTTAGTAATTAAATTACACAAATAAGTTTTTAATTTATATGAATGAAATTTGATTAAATAAAATAAAAGTACTAAGAAAGAAATTTTTTTAGTTTAAGTTTATCTATTCTTTTTAGTAGTTAAGTAAAATTGAAATTAATTTAGTTATTAACTATAATATTTAATTCATTTAAGATTTTTTAAATTTAAATATATTTTCAAAAATTTGAATTAAATTAAAACTAAGTGATCAATTAAAAGATAAAAAAAATTTATTGTTGCATGTCAATTATAACCAAATTAATAATTAAAATTTTAATTAATAATATTAGTATAATTAACTATAAATACTAAACTTAAAGAAAAACTATTTGGTTAATAAAATTAATATATAAAATTGAATAATAATAATAATAATAATAATAATGTTTGATTTTATAATATATAAAAAATTAGATATATGTTAAAATTTTAATTTTATTAAAATATTAAAAAAATTACAAAATAACTACTAAATTAATATGAAATATTAAAAATATTGAAAATACACAAAAAAAATTTTAGAATCAAGTAAATGTCACTACTTAGGCATTTTTTGCTTAAAAATTATTTAAAATTATTATCTTTCTCTTAATTTCGATAATACTAATATACTAGTATTAAACTTATATAATATGTGAATTTAATTATATTTATTCATAAATTTATTTTTATTTTTATTTTATTTGAAGAAATAAAAAAATACTCAAATGTTGAATATTATTTTTTAAAAAATAAAATAAATTTAAAATAGTTTTTTTTCTTCTCTAAATCTAGTTTAGGCTAATAATTAATTAGATTTGGAAAATAACTGGTCATATTAAATTGATTTTAGAAATTTTTTCTTACTTTAAAAATTATTTTATTTTTAATTAAAATAAAAAAAAGAGAATGTTAGAGTAGATCTTTTACCTTTCTTCTTCCACTTTGATAAAATTAGAGAGTAACTTTTTTAATAAAAAATATAGGTGAATTTGAGAGGTTTTTTTCTTCTTCCTTTTCCTTTCTTAAAAAGAAGGTTTGAGAATATCTTTTGTTAATTTTTTAGTAGAAAATTTTATAATTACAAAAATTTAATTATAATCAAATTAGAATTTTATGAATTAATAGAATTTTTATTTTTATAATTAAATCTATATTGATTGATTTATAAAATCATATTTCAATTTTAATCAAATGTTGATGATTATAAGATATTCTAATATCTTTACATTAGATTTAGGTTCCATATTATAAGAATTTTGGATATTTGATTAAAAATGTTAAAATAATAAAATATGAAATTTTACAATTAGCTAAATTTGATATAATTTAGGTTTGTTTGTGAACTTAGATTTGAAAAAAAAAATAGTAAAATTAAATTTATTTAAGATAATTTTTACTTTAAATATTTTTTTAAAAAATAAAAAGAAAAATATTATAATAGTTTTTCCTTTCTTTTTAAGAAAAAATAGCTTAATTTGAGAGATTTTTTTTCTTCTTTTTTTCTTTTTTAAAAAGAAAAATTCAAAAGTTATTTTCCCTTTTTTTTACTTTTATTTTCATTTAAGAATTTTATAAATAAATAAAATCTTTATTTAATGTAAATTAAATATATATTGATTGATATTTATATAACACTATTTTGATTGTAATCAAATCTCTATAATTATGATATATTTTAATATTCTTAATTTGTAAATTTATGAGAAATTATTATATAAATAATACTCAAAATTTTTCTTAATTTTGAAAATATATACTTATATATAGATCTAGATATAAATAAATATGCTTAAAGAAACTCTTTCCTCTTTCTTTTTTTTTTCTTCTTCCTTTTTTATTTAGAGTGCTTTGGAGTGCAGGTTCCCACCAAATAGTCATAAGAACATATTTTCTTTTCGCTGATTTTTTATTTTGTTTGAAAATATATTTCATCTAAAGAAAAGTACACAAATCAAGATGGGAGCTCAGTTATAATTCCGTGTAATTACACGCCTGCCTATAGCTGGAACTGCTACATGGTACCACTAAATATTATTTAATAATTGATATTAATCTAATTATATTTACATTTCTTGTTTCTAATTTTTCTCTTTTCTTCTTACAACTTTTGAGTAAGCAACGAAAGAGTACAACCAAAACTCTAAATTTGTTATCTTTTTGGAAATATTTCAAATATTAATATTACATACTAAAAATGATATATTTAAAAATATTAAACTACTTCATTTAGAGACTTTAAAAAAATATTATTATGCATATTAATAAGACAAGATAAAAAAAGAAAATCAAAAGAGTCAAATAACATATATAAATATATTTAATATTAATTTAAACCATAAATTAATGTAATTAAAATACTAGAAATTAGATTAGATGGACCAATGATTGAACATTCATTCAACAAATAGGTATATAGGATTAAATTTGGAATATTAATTAATGTAATTAATACAACATAATAATATCAAATTTGAAATAGAATATGCCACAATTGGTTGGTTTGCAAAACAACAAAGGTCTCACTGTAACTTTGTAAGTCACACTATTTTAATTAAAAGTCAATTTAACCTAGATGGATTGGGTTGGCCAAATCTGAAATGATCCAGTAATCGATTCATCAAACTACCAGTCAGACCGGTCGATCCAAACCCAATTTGATAACAGTGTGGTCAACACCCCCGCCGCCACCGCCGCCGCCGCCGCCGCCGCGGCGCCCCAACTAAAATAACAAACCACATTCATCACATCTCCAATCTCTTGGCTCATCTCGATGTGCCCTGTCGATGGAATCTTGTATAATAAAAACCGGCGGCCATTTTTGGCTGTGCATTCTGTGTGTTATTCACACCAGATCACGCATAGGTTCCCAGTGAATTGGGTATCGAACGCAAGACTTGAGCAAAGACAAAACAACACTTCTCGCCTCACAAAACGACAGAACTTCTACTCATTTACGTATATATATTTACAATACCAGGTGGGGTCAGGGGGATGATTTTGCTCCTCACAGTCTCGAGCTTTTCGTAGACAAATTATTTAATATTACAATAATTACAATTATAAAATTGAGTTTTTTTTAAAATCAAATTAAATTGGTACAAAATTTTATTTTAATAAAATTAATTGATTAAAAAACAAGTGTTTATTTTTAATGTATAATTATAAATATAATAGAATATCTTAGTCCACAAGGTATCTACGTTTAAAAGATTTATAAAAAGTCAAATATGTACAATTTTATCATTATTAAAAAATTATTTTATAACTTAAATAAGTTTTTAAATTTTTTAATAACATATTAAATAAATTTTTAATAAATTTAAGATGAGTACTAAATAATTTTTTTATAAATTTTAATGAATCGGGTCCATTTTTATTTAAATTTTAATAAATTGAGTCTATTTTTATTTAAATTTATTTTATTTATTAAATAAACTTTTATATCAAATTTTAAATGAGTTGTTATCAAATTAAATCCAGACTTCTAGTTAATGAATGTACCGATTCATTTATATCCCACGTTCACGTTACCTCACTGGAACGAGATTGGAGAAACCTCTTGTAGTATTTTTCAACTACCTCATGCTGGTCAAATTTGGCGAATCCACGGCCTCCTATCTAGCATTAATTTCTTCCTACATTAGCCGATGTTTTAGGTGTACAAGAAAATAATATCTTTTTCCAGTCCCAACCTTCGGCAATTTTGTGGCATGTTAAAAAAAAAAAAACAAAATACATTAGTAATAGTTGACTGTAATAAATGAAATTCGATATGTAATTGAGTGATACATATAAATATGCCTAATTTGTAATTTATATAACAGACTCGCCATCACTATTAATAGTAAATTTAAAATGCATACACCATATTACCATTTTTCTCACCTAAAATAAGCACTCTTTAAACTTTTTTTTGTTGTGGAAGAGCACAGATACGAGAATTCAAATTAGGGTCATCATGTGCATGAAAATACTTTGATTTACTACCAAACTTTTATCTCGGATGATTATGAATATTCCTGAACGAAAAGATTTTGATATTTCCATGGCCAGAGTTATCTTCCATCTCATAAAATTTTATGATTTTACCTGTTTATTGAATCTAAAGTTACTTGACCCTGTATGAATACACCTGGGAATCTTCTTCTTCTTCTTCTTCTTTTTTTTTTTCTTTTTTCTCTCTTTTTTTTTTTAAATTTAGTAAAAACCTAGGAATCTTTTTAATAGATCAAAAAGCAATCTCTGGGTGTCAATGGGTAGGTTTATTATTTACTTACTTATCTTGTTTAAGTGGCCACGTGTCCTTGGCTGTGTGAATCAAAGACCAAGAAAATGGGTATACCAGCAATTCAACCAAGATGGATACTGCAGAGGCCCATAGGCGTATTGGGTATTTATTTCCTAATCATCTAATTGCTCTTTCGCTCTCCGCTTTCTTCCCTTTTCTTCTTCCTTGGGGGAGGAGAGAGGGAGAGAGGGAGAGAGATGAGAGCAATGGCAGCAGATGGCGGAGAGAGTGCCAAGGAGGTTCCACAAACAGAAGCTCAAAATGGTCAGAAAGAGCTTGATGCTGGTGCCCTTTTTGTTCTCAAATCCAAAGGTAACATCAACAAAAGCATAACCATTTCTACTTTTCATTCAAATAAAATTACTATAGAGTTCACAGTTATCTACTTTCACACACACACACTCTGTCCTTTTCTTCTTCTCTTTGCTTTTTGGCCGTTGGACTGAGGAAAAAGGATAGCTCTAGTCGGTGGGTCTGCTTTATGGAAGACTTTGTGTCAGCCATGCACATATTTAAAAGAAAATGCACAACAGAAATGAAAACTTTATTAGGTCGAACCGGTTCGGCTTCTGAATTATGCTCTGTTAAGGCGTACGTAACTAGAGAATATCTCTCTGGGCAAACCAGAAAGGGAGGATTGTTTGAGTTTATAATTCTGGATTTCTCAGTCACATGTTGCCCGCCTCATTTGACCCCCAAGTCAACCCTCAAACTTGAATCTATCGACGCCTTTGCCCCCCACTTTTCCTCGTTCTCATCATTTCTCAAATTGAAAATATGCACAACACCCCTCCCCATGGAGAAACATTGCTCCACCGGTTGAGCTACCCCACATGAGAGTGAAACTATTTCTTGCTTTTCTGTCAATCTTCAATTCTATTCTGATCTCGACAGATTTAATTCTATTCTAATCGCCAAGCGGATATTATGGTATCAGCATGAATTGTCATTTTGTTACCGTCCAATTGTAGGCAGCCGGTTTCCCAATTTTTGATTGATCATTGTGTGCCTGCTGACTACAACGAAAGGCACCAAAGCATAGAAGGGTTAAGCTGTAATTTGCTGCGTGCCTTCGTAGGGTCTTTTCCTCTAGGGTCCGGGCACACGGACAGCTTTTTGATACGGTTAAAATTGCAGATGACATGATGCCATCTTTGTTAAGAAATTATTTTATTTTATTTTGTTTTTAAATCAAATGTTTTTTTTTTCCCCCAGTAAATTCAAATGCTTTTTGGCATGGTCAAAATTGCACTTGACATGATGCCATATGTCTTAAGAAATTATTTTTTAAAATAAAAACCAATTTTTTCGTTAAAAATGGTTGAAGGTGCAACAAAACTGTTTTAATTATGCAACATGCTTACTTCGAATGTGTAAAAGGTGCTATTAAATTTTTTATCAACACGTTACACTTTCAAAATGTTCTTATTGCTCTTTCGAAGTAATTGTGTTGCACACCTAATTATTTTTAATGAGAAATTTAATTCTTTTTTTTTTCTTCTAAAAGTAATCTTTTTTTTTTTTGCACATCCGTAACCTTGACCGCTGCCTGACCTCTGTATATATATATATATATATATTCCCCTTCTCTCTAACCCCTTTTTTTTAAGTACATTGGAAGTGTTTTTCTTATAGTCTATATACTTCTTCGTGTTGCACTTTAATAGATTGAGTTTTGTTACGTGGACGAGGCCGAGTTTTTTATGTGCAAATTTATATTGTATTATCATAATAAGTAGATATATATTTATTATTTACATTATTAACTAAGATCATATTTATAAAAAAATAAAAATATACAATTAAACTATAATAATACAACATATAAATTTGTGTTTAAAATTACCTTCATGTAACATTCCGGTCGATTGGAACGTCGGCACGTATCTCCTTGCTTCACCCTTTTGCGACCTAGGGACAAACAATACTAAGATGGGCATTGTATGTTTCTGTCCAATCATAATAATCCAACCCCACGACGAATCGATGAATAATGTCACTTTAAGTTGTGTCCTGTTCTGTAGAATTTCTTTCACTATCATAAATCCTGTAGAAATGCTGTGTATGCCATCTAGCTACGTGCCGTTTCTCTTCATCGTCAGATGAAATCAGAATACAAAAATCTTGATGTGATGGGGAAACTTAACGTTTCTCATATTCGTTCGAGATATTTTTCTGGATCATTGCTAGGGTGCAATACAATTGGTATTGGGTACAAATTATGTGCTCTACTAAGACGTTTTATGCATTATTCGTCGGAAGTCTTTTTTCTACCACTGGGACAAGAAGCAGATGCCTTGATGACCCAAAGCGAACTGAAAATGAAAGTGCTCGAGAGTTTTAATTTTAGAATTTAATATATATATATTAAATCCTTTTTTTTTTCTTGGCCCTTGAACTAAATAGTGTATTAGGTATTCTTGGGTCTTATGTATTTGATCAACTATCAGTCTTCTTACAATTTTTTAATAACGAAAAAATTACGAAGACACAAAATTTAATACAAAATGAGTATTAGCACATTCTAATCGTTAGTTATAATTAATTATTATATAAAAAAAAGATGTATTAATTATAATTAACAATAATAATGAATTAATGTTCATTTAGTGCCTCTCCGATCAAGTTATTTTAGTAATTATTTTGAATTGAATGTTTTCAAACGTATGAATAAAATGCAGGATCGTGGTTACACTGTGGTTACCACCTAACAACATCAATAGTAGCCCCACCACTTCTAAGCCTGCCGTATGCATTCACATTTCTTGGTTGGACGGGAGGAATTATTTGTCTAGTCATTGCAGGCTTGGTCACTTTTTACACATACAACTTGTTGTCTATGGTCCTCGAGCATCATGCTAAATTGGGTCATCGCCAATTACGTTTCAGAGATATGGCCAATCAAATCTTGGGTATGTGGCACATTTTTTCCCTCTTAATTTTCTTTAATTTATCATTTTATTTATTTACTTATTTTGTTGAATACATAAAAACTAGTAGTTAGAGAATAAAAATTCAAATCTTGAAATGAGAGTTATAGACATTTCATTTATAACCTATTCATTAAATTAATGTGAAAAATAATTTCACTTTAAATATTGTTAAAGAGGAGTGCTCACCAAATAAAATGTTTATTAAGAAGGTGTTGTGTCAAATTGGTATATGGATTTGATGGCTAAATCCTAGTTGGATCTTGCAAAGAGTACACAACTAAACCTAAAAGGTAAAATCCAATATTAGTACTTTGATAATCAAGTCAATTGGAGTTCAAAATTCTCAAATAGATAAGCAAAGAGAGAATAACTATCATTTCTAATAAATGTTAGTCTAACTTATATATACATGTTTGGATTGGTTTATATGAGTGGGGTTCAATATAAATGTGATGGACATAACATCAATTAGTTTATTGGTTGAGTCCTGTTTCTTGATGTAGGGGCAAGGGTAGGCCACCTTTTGAAATCTTTTGGGCTCAAAAGGGGTTAATATTAGGCCTAAAAGGGGAGCCTAATGGGCTTAATGTCATTATCGAGCCTTATATAAGGTGGTTTATAGGTTATTTTGAGATTTCTTGTCATTTGTCCTCTTTCCTCATGAAAGAGGGTCAAGCCTTGGCACTTAGGTTGAGTTTGGAAGGCCTTATCTTTTTGAATTTTTAAATAGCTCAATTAAAGGGTTGCCTTCTTAATAAAGGCATCAATTTGACATTAGTCATCTTAGGGATTGTACTATCATTTATAAATTACTACTTGTTGTCCCATGTGTTTTTGTGTTTTGTTGGTCTTTATTTAGTTTTTCACATAATTCATATGAAACAAACCATGGCTGGTCCCCCAATCTTAAGATCTTGTGGTGTTGTAGAATATGTTGTTGAGTCTTTTAAGGTGCATTTGTTTGGTATTGATGCTAGGATAGTATAGGACATGCTTCCAGTTGATTATAAGGTGTTGTATTCTTTTGATCAAGAGAAAGCATATAAGCCCCCCTTTAAGTTGTATAGTCATTTCTTAGGAGGTTTTGACAGATGCTAGCATTTTTTTCCCATTGCCTTTGGTCATTGTAGACTTGTTAAAGTATCATGGCCTAACACCTAAGCAGATTACTCTTAATGATTGGTGGACCCTTTACATGATGCTTATTTTATCGACGTAAGTTGGTCTTCGTCTTACTAGTTAGGCCCTGGCAGATATACTTCATATTTCTACGATTGCAAATGATGATTATAGTGATTATTTCATTGTCAAGGGGAAGATAGGGCCATGATGGAATTTTTACTAGTTTTTAAAGAAGATAAAGGATTATAAGAGGCACTTCGTGTTTATGTAAGTGCCTATTGATGTGTATTTTCCCAAATGGAGCTTGCATTACTCTCCTCCTTCACTTGTCGCTCCTTATGACGAGGACCTTGCTTTCATTAATTTGTGCAAGCAACTAAGTAAGTATCATAAAGATGGTGAGTCCAACAACAATATTGAAAAGTTTAGCCTAGTGTGACGAGCAATCTTTTTCAAGGGAGGCACTTAAAGTCTTACATTTTAAAGTGATTCTATGGCTAATGTTATGATGATGAAGGTGAAAGTGTTAACAAAGGTCTTGACATAGGTTGTGGTAATGATGTTGGTTTTGAAGTTTGCTTTTACCAAGAAGAGTAAAAGGAAGGTCCTTGTGCTATTAGAGTGTGTTTTTATGAGTTTGACTAATGAGGATGACGACAATACTCTCTTTTTAGTGGTCTTACCCAACTTTGTTTCCAAGTGTCTACTTATAATTCACGAACTGTATCAATTATTTGGCATGTTTGTGGAGTCGTCATCAAATGGGCATTTTTTTAGGTGGCATCAAGGTGTTTACTTCTCCCTTTTTCAATGGTATACTTGTCGTTATACCTTTGTCTTTTTTTGTTCATAATTCAAGGTTAACCAAGTTGAGCACACAGGTCAATATCTCAATAAGGTTTAGGTGACACACCAATTGTTAAGTGTCATTGCCAAGAGTTTTTGAGAAAATTTGGCTTATTAACTCCTTTTGTCATCCAAGTGAGCACTCAGTTATAGCCTAATAATAGGTTGCTTATAACTCACCTCGCGATAATCTCATTTTATCAAGAGATTTAGTATCAGTCTCACTTGCTTGAGTTATATGACAAAGTTAAGTATTTTTAATGTTGAGCACTCAATGCTATAGTGGTTTTAATAGAGGTTTGTTAGGGCCTAAACAAGAACTCATCTTACCATAACACTTATGAGTTTAAAGATGTGTGACGTATAAGTTGGTTTCTTATCTCAAAGGTCTTTAGGTTGTTAGAATTCCAAATTTAGGGGATTAGGATTTCATTGAGCTTTTGGATGTAGTAGCTTTTTGGTGCTACTTTCTCTGTGATTTTATAGCGGTGTTACTAGTTAGATGAAAGCTTGTTGGCTTCATTATTACTCTTATTGACCTCCCATTTCTACAACATTATATCACCTTTGCAAAATAGTTACTTTTTTCTCTTTTCTTATGGTTTTGCATCATCTTCTTAGGGTATAATGTTGTTTGTACAAAGGTTTAGTCACATGCCTTGTCCAAGAGATCCAGTTCACCTTACAACTCCTTGGTTCCTTAATCTTTGTTAACAGCACCACTTTTATTCTAAATGAGAAAAGGAAAGGAGTTTCTCTTATCATGGTTTGTGGGGATGTTTAATACACCCATAATACTCTCGATAGTTTATTTGCCCACAAACTTTTTGCTTTTCCCAACCTTTTCTTCATCCTTTAAAGATCATGTAATGGTCATTTTTACTTAACCATTGATTTATTAGTGTTTTACCAATGCAAACTTCAGAGTGATATCTAGGTTTTAGCAAATTTTTTAGAACTTGGCATAATTAGATTACTTATTGTTGTTAATAATTGTTTTGGGAATTCCAATCCTACAAATCATATTTTTTCATATGAAAACTTGTATTTGTCATTTAGTAATTAACACAAAGACTCTATTAAGTGAAATAGATGACAATGACTACTACAAGTTTGCATCTTTTAATGATAGTGAGAAATGAGTCAATGATGTTTAGTTTATATTAGGCAAATGACTATAGAGTAGGAATAGGTGTGAACTTTATGACAAGGATTTTCTGGCTGGTGGTGAATAACTAGTATATATCGCTCTTTTGCATTAAGTCCCAGACATTAATGTTTAAAGTGGGTTAATAGTAGCCTTGTTGAATTACCTTCTTCACCAAGCCTTTACGTCTTATGTGGTTGTCACATATGTCGCTTTATGTCTCCTAAAGGACATAGCTTGCCTCTTCTTTAGCCAAGTACCAAAGGAAGGACATAATTATGGATCATTTGTACATTTTCCCATAAGATAATAGAAATTTCACAATTTTTAACTGTAAGTACCTAACCTTCACCTTTCTTTTAGGGATTTACCCATTTTGTAAGTAAGCAATGATTGGATCCATCCATGATGGGGCTATGTTGAGTTTTAATATTTCTTATTCAACCACTTTCTTATAACTTAAGTGCACTAATATCTCCATAAAGATTACTCTTCCTAATGATGCCTTTATAACTATTTGTTACTTGACTAGAGTATTAGCCCAAGTGTTAATTATGTGAGGAATCTATTCCAAAACCACCTTAACCCTTTCCTTAGTAAACATCTTGTGGAGGGCATGAACCTTCTTTAGGTACTTACCTATTTTATCCCCCTTAACCACAAATTCACCATTTACCTATCATCTAACTAATTGAGTAGTTATAAATCTTTATTTCCTCGATTCTCAACACTTAGGCTATAATAAGCTTAGTAATTAGAGCTTTATACTCTATTTTGTTATTGGATATAGGTAAGTTGAAAAGGCATACTCAAGTGTGATTTCTCTTAGTCATGTAAAGAATAAATTTGCACTGCTCCTTTCCTTATTAGATGTATAAGATTTGTGGTTTTAATGCTAGTTAAAGGTCTTAATGGTTCAAAACTCGTACACTTATTGATAAAAGATGTATAGTCATTATATATAGGGATGTCAAGGTTAGTACTTCAATGCTCTCAATGCTCATAAGAGGTCGCCCCTCTCTCTTTTCAACAATTGTTCTCATCGTTTCTTAAAGGTGCAATTTCCTTTTTCTTTTGTTTACTTCGCTTCCCCCTTCAGACATTGCTTACCTCCTTCATTTTGATAAACATTTTTGTTTAAGTTATCATATCAAAAAGTTTAAAGTAGATTTCATATTTAAGAACTCAAAAAAATAAGACTAAACGAAATTGTTAGAGAATGTTACTAATGCCATATTAGGGTTAAGGTTTTTTATGTTAAGCATCTTTATGTTGAATTGGTTAACGAAGTCACATGAGAGTTTTTTATAACCTTGCTTAACTATAAAGGGTTGTTAGGGTTTTCTTATGCATTGACCGGTAACAAATCTCATTATAAAAAGGCTTCTTGATTAATTTGATCTTGTTATTGAGCATGAGGGTAACTTTGAGTATGAACATTGGGCTACATATTTTAGTGTGGTGGCAAACATCTTATATATCATTATGTCTGAAGTAGAATGAAGGGAGATTAATGTCCCAAATCAAATTTAATGGTCATTAGTCTTTTGTGTCACCATAAAGGCACAAAGATCCACTATCTTATCTTGTATTTGTTTGAGTTATGTCGAAAGTAACTTGTGATTGTTGGGTCAAACGACATAGAGCTTGTCTAATTTTAAGGAGTCATTTATAAGGCAAGATCTAAGAACTATTGAGAACTCTCATATTTTATAGGACTTGGCTAAGTTGTGTTCTTAGGTAAGTGGTGATTGGGAAAGACACATGGTAATGTTATTCTCACAAATGACACCAATTGATGAAAATTATTCACTAAAAAGGACACTTGTCAAGAGGGTATTGGATCAAACTAATACGAGGATCAAATGGTTGAATTCCAATTAGATCTAGCAAAAAAACACACAACTAGAGGTCGGAAGTAAACTTTAACATGACTTCAACGATCAAGTCAATACGAGGTTAGAATTCTCAAATAAGTAGACAAAAAATAACTATTACCCCTACCTAGTATTAGTTTGACTTATATATACATATCTAAATTGATTTATAAGAGTGAGATTTAGCATGGATGTAATAAACAAACATGGCATTTACCACTCCTTAAGTTGAGTCCCACTTCTTTACAAAAGAGTTGGGAGAAGTCACATTTCAAACCTTTTTAAACATAAAAGAGTTGGTGTTAAACCCAAAAAGAGAGTCAAATAAGCTCTAAGTTATTTTTAAACTTAATATTATCGTAGATCTTTTTATCAATTGTAATTCAACCTAAATTGAGTTAGAATAAAATTAGTATTATAAAATATTCTCTTTTATTTAAATTTATGTGTAGAATTTCAATTGTACATGTGACAATTACAAAACAAAATTTATTATATTACTCAAAAAAATTTTATAAAATATATTATGAATGCATAAATGAACTCCACTTTATAAACAAAATTTTTTTTTTAATTTTAGAATATCCTCCAAAATTATCAAGTATGAACAACAAACTTAACAAAATATGCAAAACAAATGAAGAATATGTACAACAAGATTTCTAAAAAGTACAATAACAATTATAATCTTTCACAAAGGCATTAAATTTACTCAATATCATAGATATTGCACATTTTTTCATACATTTTTTGCCCATTTTATCATCTTTTGTGTATATAATCACTCTTATTATATTTTTTTAATGCCTTGTTGCACCTATTACATGTTTTTGGGGAAAAATTTAAATATTCAAAAAAATATAAATATAAATAATATATATATATATATATATATATATATATTATTTATTTATTATGTGCGCTCAAGAACGATGCCGTCATGACATTATTCCGGTTGGACTCCGACCATGTATTGGGACCCAAAATTTGTCCATCTGCTTATTTCGAAACAGATATAAACATTGAGAAAATGACTGCATCATGACAAAACACGGAAGCTTTTAGTTCTTTGAAAACTTGCCAGTGAGTTGTAAAAGACAACGAGCCGTTTCGTTTTAAATGTTCAAACATGTAGCTTCGTTGACTGGAACATACTAGTGTCCAGACTGCATAATTAAATGCTTTAAGTTGAAATTTCTTTTGACTATCCTGTATATCAAAACCATTTTACGCACGGCACCCTGTTCTCTCTCCTTTTTTTTTTTTTTAATTACAGGAATCGTCAGTTGTTAGCCTCTTAGAAGTTATTGTGACATTTTGAAAACGAGAAGATAGGAAATGACATGGCCTATATGCTCTAATACGCTATATAATAATTGTACCAAAGTTACCATCAAAGAAAAATTAAACCAAAAAGAAAAATCATTAATGCATATTGGATCCAAAATTTATTTATTTGGTAGGGCCGAGATGGGGCCGATATTTTGTGGGACCAATTCAGTTCATGGTGTGCTATGGTGCTGTTATTGCTTCCACTCTTCTTGGAGGACAGTGCATGAAGGTGAGATCATTATAACACAAATTCTCTCTCTCTCTTCTTTTCTTTTGTCAAGCATTTTCATTTTTTTTAATTTGTAATGACTAAGAGTCAATTCTCTCGACCTGAAACTAAGAGTTAAGAACATTTAAAATGATTTTTTTTTTTCACCCTTTTAAATCCTGTGTCCATTTTCTGTGCATGCAGACAATTTACTTGCTGTCAAATCCATATGGGAATATGAAGCTCTATGAGTTTGTGATCATATTTGGATGCCTAATGTTGATTCTAGCTCAAATGCCATCCTTTCACTCGCTAAGGCATATCAACTTGATATCTCTGGTCCTCTGCCTAGCATACAGTGCCTGTGCAACTGGTTCTTCCGTTCATATTGGTCAGTCATACAGAATAAATAGAATGTTACAAAATGCATATACTACCCTAGTTCCTTGTTTTATAGGATGGACTGTATTTTCTACAGGAAACTCATCCAAGGAACCAAAGGACTATTCTCTAACTGGAGACACCCAAGATCACGTTTTCGGAATCTTTAATGCAATTGCCATCATTGCCACCACATACGGCAATGGGATAATCCCAGAAATTCAGGTCTGCACTAGTCCTGTTCCCTTTGATGGTGTCTTAACTAGTTAATAGATAGACAAAGACAAGTAGTCAGAAGTTAAGCTGACAAATTATGGCGAAAATTGCCATTGCAGGCAACGATAGCACCGCCCGTGAAGGGGAAGATGTTTAAGGGACTGTGTGTATGTTATGTTGTACTAGTGGCAACATTCTTCAGTGTCGCCATCTCTGGCTACTGGGCATTTGGTAACCAATCTGACAGTCTCATCCTCAGCAATTTCGTAGATAATAGGAGGCCTTTGGTTCCTAAATGGTTTGTTTTGATGACAAATATTTTCACAATGCTCCAGCTATCAGCTGTTGCTGTGGTAAGAACATCTCCCAACTTTTGGTGTCCCTAGCTCCCTTAAGTTGTTTTGCATTTGACCTAACTACATGGTATATTACAGGTTTATTTGCAGCCTACAAATGAAGTGCTCGAGCAAACCTTTGGAGACACCAGAAGCGCACAATTTTCTGCTCGTAATGTTATTCCAAGGTTTGCCTCAAGGTCATTATCTGTTATCCTAGCAACCATAATAGCAGCAATGCTTCCATTCTTTGGCGACATCAATGCGTTAATTGGGGCTTTTGGTTTCATGCCTCTAGACTTTATCTTGCCTGTAGTTTTGTTCAACTTCACATTCAAGCCTTCCAAGAGGAGCCCCCTTTTCTGGTTAAATATCATTATTGCTGTGATTTTCTCAGCAATAGTGGCTCTAGCAGCTGTTGCAGCAGTTAGACAAATTGTTCTAGATGCCAAAAACTATCGGTTATTTGCTAATGTGTAATTACTTCAGTTACCACGCAATCATACTGCAGATTGTAATTCAAATGTCATGTACTGAAATCAAGCAATTTCCCCACATAGCAAGGTTTATACCAAAATTATAGTGGGGTTATGTTGCAAGGGCTATTCTACACTGACATGATAAAGTTAGAACTTCTGTTGAAGCTGGTAGCTCTTGGAGTTAACCACTGGATAGAAAATATTATAAAGTTGGGAGATGTCAGCAACTGTGAAGTGAACAAACGGAATTTAAATTTGAAGGCACAATTATTAGTTCAAACGTTGCCACTATCATCATAAGATGCTGATTTATTGTCAATTCTACTTCTTTATTTGCCAATATGTGCAATATAATCGGCTCACTGCATCTCCATTCCAGGCTTATAATGTCTTGCAAGTTTCGGAGATAGATCTCCAAAAGAATAGACATTCCTTAAGGGATATTGAGGTTCAAAGAGATTATTAAGGTATTTTGCACGAGAACATAAGCAGTAAATAAAAAACATGAGGGCATGGACTGCAAGGACCGCAAAACGTTTCCAATAGCACCATCCTAAGAATCAGGCTTCACATTTTGGCCTACAGTAAGTTTTAACTGTGCACATGTTGGTATGATGAAATTCTCATAATTGTGTACACGGAAAACTCTTGCTGTATCTGAATTGGCAGGCATTCTACCAGCTGTGGAGAACTCAGCTGATTGCGTCATTTGAGGTCCTTGTTGCAACAGTGAGGTGGGTGTTGGTTCATTTTGTTGTGTTGAAATCTGAAAAGTCCTCAGTGTAAGATATATAATTAGAATGCAAATGTTCTTCAACGGTGGGTCTTATTGGATCAGGGTTGAGAAGTCCAGGATCATAAGTATATGGCATGGCAAACAAGGCAGCGAAGAAGATTATAAAAGAGAGTCTCGAAATGAGATTAACGAGTCCATCAAAACATAATACAAAACAAAGTCAACTAGGCCTGTTAGCCATATCAGTTGGCATTCAACGAGACATGCCCGCATTCACGGCAACATCATACAACCTTAAAACAATTGAAGTTGAACATTTTGTTTTGTGACAGATAAAATGTAAAGAGGGAGTTGGGTTCAAAGACATGTGACGCTTCCAATCCTCTCAGACCAAATGGTGAAATTATGAGCGCACTAATCATTTTTTTTTTTTTTTTCACGAAAACAAGAGGGAAGACAATGATCATCAACAATGACACAGTTAATAGCAAAGCATCAGCTCAGGTACCTTATCAGAGCATGAAAAAAGGAGACCATGGCAATGCTCCTTTTAAAAATTATTATACTACCCAAATAATGAATTCAACCAGAGACCAAATATTGCTCAACAAATGCTTGATTGACTGTTTGCATCAAAACGAGCGAGTTGACAGGCACAAGCACAAGCACAACAGGACTTTAGTGAAATTGAGAAATTGCTGGAGTTCAAAAAGATAGGCAGACCCGGACAAAGGGAAGAACCTTTAGCCTTGAGAGTCAAACAGTCAACCAAAGCACTCCATTTCTCTGAACAGTTATCAATCGCTCCAACCCTGAAATACTGCTGCATCTGAGGCACCGGCGCTGCTATATTAC
Organism: Bruguiera hainesii; assembly: GCA_023213295.1. Classification (NCBI taxonomy): domain Eukaryota; kingdom Viridiplantae; phylum Streptophyta; class Magnoliopsida; order Malpighiales; family Rhizophoraceae; genus Bruguiera; species Bruguiera hainesii. Next base: position 5,328,834 of record JAHOYR010000005.1, on the reverse strand, counting down.
CAATGCCATCCTCAGCCAGAACCTGCATCGAAGCAAGTAGAGTCGGACAACCGTCGGTGATGGGTCCCCGGCGATGCACAGGCTTTCCGAACCCATGCTTTTGTTTGCTCCCCGTTGCCTCAGAGTATCCCACCCCAAGAAGCTCAGAGCTAAAATTAAACCCGATTTCAATTAATAGGAACAAAGCCACGGTTAGTCTTAAAGGCAAAGGCATCAAACCATGAGATTTGTCGTCTATACAGAATGCCTGCGAATGTCTAAATTCTAATTTGTCTGGGTTTAAGAAAAAGTCTCATTCTTAGACGATGGGCCTTATTTCCTTAAATAAGGAAATACTCCCTTTGTTCTTGCATTCGAACCCATGATTCCCCGAAGGCCACCAAATTATAATGAAATACCCTCTTAAATAATGTTATCCAAAGCACGTCCTCCCAATAATGCACAAAAAATAAGGTGATAGGTTGAAAATTGAGTTGAAGGCTTCAAAATGAATAATCCTTCATTTTACTGGTACATAACAATACATAATTGAGCAGTATGCAGGTATCACATTCAGTGATGTAGCAAGCTCAGAATCATCTCTGTACAGGCGGCTCTTGCTAGGAACTCTCATCTGCCTAATTTATATCCCGTCTAATTTCAAATGGAATCTCGTGCGCCTAAGCTCCAAATTCTTGCAAGCAAATTTGCTGCGTGATGCGTTAACCAACAGAAAAGATTGACCCACCGAGCAAAGCGCTGCATTTTCTTCATGCCAGTTTTAGTTTGGCTGTGAACAACCCAGGCTGATTGCATAAGCCAGAATGCAAATAAATTTTAGGCCGTAACGGTTCCCCACAACTTTTACTGCTGAAAAATCCTTTACTGCACTGTCCCTTGAAACAGAAACCATTGTTAAAGTCGTCTATAATAATTTGCTGGATTGTAAGCAACTTGATCTCACGAGCTCACATGGCCTGGGAGAGCAATTATCAGATTCAGAGCATACACCAACCAAATATCTTCACCCTGATTGTAGTTTATGTAAAAAGCATCTTCAGCTCTTCAATACGGGCACTTCGAACTTCTTGATCAGTCAAGGCACCAGAAATCATCCGCTGCTTACGTGCTTGCACTGCCTCCATCCTTTCTTCAACCGTACCCTGCCATTCCAAAAAGTAATATAGCCAAAACGCCAGTGGGAATGTAAGCTAAAATGCCAATCATTGCCCTGATTGGGTAAACTTTTAGGATCAAACTACTACACAGAAGTACAAAAAGACGGTAACGATTTCTGACTTAGCCAGACAATTGCATTTCATACGGAAGCAGTTATGTTAAGGCCACAAGCTGCTAAAAGCTACAGCTTTACAGTCAGTGTAATCAATTAGGTAATAGGGAAAATATATAAAGGCTCATACTGCATGAATTCCAGGTCAGGGAGGAAAATAGACCTTTACAATAAAACGTTTGATCCTCACAGGTTTGGATTGTCCGATGCGATGAATGCGCATTACAGCCTGTTCTTCCACTGCTGGATTCCACCAAGGATCCTATGAAAAAATGACCATTAATCCAGTAACTGTAATTACAAGGCTACTAACGTAAAAGCATAATCAACCTAAAAATCAAGAATGTTTCCGTGCTTTGCATAACTTCACAGCTAAAAAATAAAATGTAATGATAGTTTTATAATTTTTCAGCTATAAATTGTATAACAGAAGCACATTTTAATTAACATCTGCAATGACAAGAACAAGTTAATTGTTCAAGCAGTTAACTAACTGTAAATATATGGTGAATGTTCTTTCTCATAAAACTTTCTTGAAATACGTATCACTTCCTCTTTTTTTTTTTTTGTTATCAACTAATAATTTCTTCTCTCTCAAAAATCTAACTAATAACTAACAATATTGAGTTTAGCCCACATTTATTTAAAGAAGCCAAAAAGAGAAAAAAGTAGCAATTGGAGTCAGCCAAACTATGGACCCCAAAGATCAAGGCAATGTGTCAACTTTCAAAATAGTAAAATTTGGACATTGAGTCACCACTATAACTTCGGAAAAGAAAGAAGTTTAAGAGACCTATAATTGAAATAAAAAGAGGAAGAAAGCTCAAATTTTATACTATTTCTTACAATACCAATCAATAATGACAATGGTTAAAAAATATGTCAACCCTTCAAATAAATTAGATTAGTCTCTAGAACAAAAAGATTAGCTTTTCTTCATACAAAAAGACATGTCAATGCTAAACCATTTACACCTACAATGCTAAACCATTTACACCTACAATGCTAAACCATTTACACCAACCCCTAAACAAAATTGGAAGTTAATCTTGCACAAATTTTACCGATTTTGCTTCCACATTAATATATACGTGTATATAAAAGAAATTCTGGCTGGAAAACCAATTTTGTGGTATATGACAAGCTTCAAGGCAGATAAGAATTACCAGGAGTTACTGAAAAAAGCCAATTTTAAGAGCACTAGAGAATTGTTAGGGTAAAACAAAAAGTTCATGGCCAAGATGAAAAGATAAAATCACTGGGATCAAAGATTGCCATTTTATGTAACCCTAAGTAATAGAGTCCGAGGATTTTTTCCACTAACTTGAATCCAGGAAATTATTGTAGGTATTAGCTTGGCACATCAAAGTTAGAGCACACATAGACATACAGAAACCTAAAATATGACAATCTTTGTCCATGCCTGTGAAATGAAGAATATCAGAACTTAAAAGATGCAGATTCAGTATTGGGCAAACCATCACAAAGGCATTGGAAGCAGCAGTTAGATTTATTCCGACCCCTCCAGCCTTCAATGACATCAGCAAAACCTGAAGTGGATAAAAACAATATAACTGATCAAACCAAATCTGTCCCAAGCAAACCTAGCCTCCATCATTAGACAACAGAAGGTTCATATACCAGGATGCATTCATCCTCTGTAAATTGTTTTATTACTCTATCACGCTGCTGTTGGTTCAGGGTCCCATCCAAACGAAGAAATGGAATATTACTCCTGTCCAGCATGGAACCACAAAGCTACTTTAAATATAACACGGCCAAAAGATGGGATAAGTTCATGATTGTAATCTTATAAACTGCCAGAAGTAGTCCCAATATGAGATGCAAGCAGTTCAGGACATGCAAATATTGCACATTCCTACTAGCCTAAAGTTTAAAACATAAAAGATCAAATTTAATATAAAAAGCTATTTCCAGAGTGCCCAAACGATGAAACATTCATAACCAAGTAGTTGGGAATTGGTACCTAGAAAGAGGGACTTGTAAGAGATCCAAAAAGGCAGTCCACTGACTGAAGAGAATGCTCTTAGAGCCCGAAGAACGGAGAATTTCCAGTTCCCTCAAGAGAACAACAACTTTACATGATTCCACCCAGTTTTTCTCGATATCAATCTGGAATCTACAGTTAGTTGGAGCTGTAATAAGATCTTGCCTACTGACCACCTTCCTGTAAATATGCAAAACATGGTATTGGAGTTTTGAACCTAAATTTTTAGTCCAAGAAAACCATCTATTTTCCTGTAGAAGAAAGCTACCATAGACAGGCTTAATTAAGGTCCTCACCAACAGTAGGTTCCAGATTGATTTTGAGTGAAATTAACTGAAATCATCCAAAATTTCTCAAATCATATGGAATTTAGTGTTGGTCAGAAACATTATATGCCCTTGGTATAGCAATGTTTCTTAAATAAAGAACAAGATACAGTGCCTGTATGAAAAGTCAATTTGAAAGACCTCAAGGATAATAAAACCCATAGAATAGGAAAAGTGATAATGGTAGTACTTGTCAAACTAATAAACAAATTTGTAGGTACCTACAAACAGGACATAAACCAGAAGTAGAATTTCGCCAACTTGCTAGAAGGCACTCTCGACACAAGCGGTGGGCACAAGGTGTCAACACTGCATCTTCGAATGCTTCAAGGCATATTGGACACTCTCCATGTTCCCTCTGGAGCTCTTCCACAACCTCTTGAATGTATGCCACTGAAGGCACATTGTTTGCTTTTCCTTCCAGGACATTTTGGCCACCTTTAAGGAATCGTTTGGCTAGCTTGTTCAGGTCAGAATATTCTTGTGTATCACCTCGACTGGACACATAATAAATGATTTAGGAGCAAATTCACTTAAAGAAGATATGAAAAGATGTGAGTTATCCAACCAGAGTTGGCTATGGGGGCCCCACAAAAAAAAAAAAAAACTATTCCAGTTGTGTGTCCCTCTATGCTGTTGGCTTGCGCCAGCATTTTAGTACACAAACAAATTAACCATCTCCACAGACTGTAATGGCATAATGATAGCAATGACTAGCAGATGATAAAATAACCAGAAAACCAAATTAATCAAACATCAAATAATGTGAAGATATAAGAAACTGAGACTCTAAACTTATCACAATGATTCTGTGGCTCTTGTTTTGCGAGAAAAATGAAAAATATTATGACAATATACCTGCAAAGTTTTGTCCTATAATCATGACCCAATTTAAACATGAAACAAAACTGGGAAAACACATCTTATCAATGCCTTTCCAGACCTCAATCCCCAAGAAAATCATCACAACTGACACAAAAGGACACAAAGGACACAAATGGAAAATAAAGCAAGGAAAGTCCAGACCTCATCACTAGAAATGGATGATCACAGCATTGACGAAGACGTAAAAGTAGTTCCAATATTGATGCATAATTATGAAGAACACGACCTTGCTCGACAAATTGATCAAACTTCACCTGGAGATGTATAGATGATATAGAGGGCATCAGCAGAAGACAAACCATATGAAATGTGATTTGAAATTAAACAAAACTAATAACCTTTGATCTTTGATATAGAGCCTCATAGAAATCTCTTTCAGCTTCTGTGAGCTCACAATAGATCACCTGAATATCAGCTGGAGGCAGAACTAGAATTGGCCTACTTGCAACAAAAATTTAAGATAACTTATGAGAGGCTGAGAGTAGATAATTCATTTTGATCTTAACCAAACACAAACCTGCCTTCCCGGTCCATGCTAGACTTTGTTCTTCTCAACATAATAGGCTTTAAAATGGACTGAACCAACTTTAAACCTCTCTCGTCACCCTCCTCATATGGTTTCTGGATGAGTTTATTCCAGCTAAAACACAAAGAAAAACAAATTAGTAGCACATCAGTCAACATGCTAATATCAAGTCTCATGAGCAGTAATTACAAATGAAACATGGAAATTAAACTTGAGCTAATTAATAAATTCACATACATGCTCTCCAAAGCTTTGACCAACAACTCCAATAATTTCTATGCCTAAACATAGATTTATGCTTAATTGTGCTTGATTTTATGCCAGGCTCTTCATTTCAAAATCGTTTTGCATGTTGCTAATAACACTACAAGACACATGTTCATATAATGTGGGGCTTCAATCTTGTTTATACATAAATTTCATTCAAACACAAAGAACATAGCAGTATACTATGATATGCTTTTCCTCCTTTTTTTTTTCTTGTTTTTCTCTCAATTTTCTTTTTGTTGGCTCTGACATCTTCATGACAAGGATCAAACTGTGACTTGTGGACTAAATATGAACACTTACAATTGTTGCTGAATCCTGGCAGAGAATAGTTTCCAGAACCTTGCAGAGAATTACTCTATAAAGATGTTTAATTCAGAATCTCACAAATGATTTGCATCTAATGGTCCATTTACATATGCTTGGTGAATAATGTCAAAACACATTATTTGCTCAAGGCTATGAAGAATCATTTCTTCTAAAGTTTTAAGGACTTGAAGGTCACTGCATTCATAAAGTAAAGTCACTCATAGTTCACCAAAAAGGATTTACCTGCCTCATAAAACACTTCAAATGAAATCATTTTCAGAAAAGATCTTGTAGATTTTGTTATGCTCAAATAAATATAGATGCCAAACTTTATAACGAGTCGCCTAAAGTTCCTAGAACATAGTTCAGAGCTACTAGTGACTGGCTGTAAGATAAGATTACCATCATCCTATATACACTAGCAGCGAGGGGGTATAAATCTTACCATGACCACCTCTCCCAAGGTTCCACCTTCAAAAACCGAAGAAGGCTATATAGGTCCTCCAGGTTGTTCTGAGATAGTGAAATTAAATATAAAGAAACGAAAATGTCAAAACACTTGCCAGATTGAAGTGCTTAAACCATTCATCTATAGGGTAAAAGCATCTCAAAGGACACATAACTTTTGGTATTAGGGTCTACAGAGGAAACATTTGATGGAAGACTTCATATATGTTGAAGCAGACTTGCATCATACAAGTATGACAGCAGAACACACAAAAAAGCAGTCTGATAAAGAAACTTTCTTTTATAGAAGAAAGAAATGAATACAATAAAAAGTCAAAACAGATGTTGACTGAGACATCTTTGTCAGATACCAGTTTTATAAATTCCAAAGATGCAGCCTATACTTACGTTCAGGAGATAAACTACCTGGATAGGAGTGCCAGTGAGACACCAGCGACGATCAGCGACAAGAGCAGCAGCAGCCATAGATATTTGGCTTTTTGAGGATTTGATGGTATGCGCCTCATCAAGAACCACTCTAAACCACTGGACTGAGTGAAGTCCCCCACGCTCTTCAGCGTCCTAAGACGGAAATGGTTACAAAAGACCACATTAGACTGCCTGAAAGTATGCTCAATATTGCAAGAAAGAAATACCATGTAGAAAAGATTAGAAATTGTAACTACCTCTGCTGAAAACTCTGAGGCTAACACTCCATATGTAGTAATCACAACATCATGTTGGGCCAAAAATTTTGCATCTTTTGCTCTACTTTGTCCATAATGAACACAGAGAGACAAAGAACCAGGTTCTGTATGAGTTTCTATCTCTGTCTGACAAAAAGAAACACTCAGAGAAAACAACCAAAACTTTTCGAACTTAGGTAGCAACTTAATATATTTAATTGTCATAAACGTTAACCAACCATAGCCCCAAAGGCCAGTACTAGTACCTTCCATTGACCCAAAAGGGTCATAGGGCATACAATCAGATTGCCCCCACTGACAAGCATCTTCTTTTGCTTCAACAAAAGATCAAATCCTGAAAACCTAGTTCCCTTGTTCTGGTGATGTGGCAATTGGTCTGACAGATTACTGTCTTCTGTGCCAACAGGGGAAGGCTGACTCCTAACAGATTGGTTACTTGATGATCCACCCCTTTCTGTATGACTAACTAGGAGGGCAATGGTCATAATGGTCTTCCCAAGTCCCATTGCATCTGCAAGAATCTTCAAAGAAATCATCCAGTAAACACTCTGCACATAGCAGGAATAACCAAGTATTGAAATTTTAACAAAGCTGGGCTATGGGGACATACTCCTCCTCTGGCCATTCTCAGTGTGCTTGGAAATTCTACGGTTGCATCACCTGAAAAGGCATTTAAATAGACAACCGCATCCCTCCTATTTAACAAAACACTGATTAGTACCCACAAGAATGAGTTGAATAAGGAAAACACTTCAAGAATCCAACATACCTGTAACCTAGATGATAAGCCTCCCAACATGGATGAAGGGTTGTTGCTGCCTCATCCATGTATTTTCCCTTTTCCAGTTGGCTCATCCAATAAAGGGCCTGCTTTTGGTAAGGACGAAGCTCACATTGAAGTGTGCTAGGGGGGTCCAGTTCCTAAATCATAACAAATTTCAAGCAAATGCATCAGCAGGCTACATTAACCAAAACAGGCATTCATATAATCACACAATTCATGACATACCTCCAAATCAGAGCTGCATCCAACACCAACAATATTGTCAAGATCAGCATCTGAGATAGACTCCTCATTATCAGCTTCATTTCCATTTCTGGACTGATTATTCTTGCTGTTCACATGTAATAATGATGCAGGAAAAACAGAAAATTCCTGTCAAGGGTACCAAAAATATACTGTCACCATAAAAATAGTTACTAAAATTTAGTGAAGAGACAGATTTAGGGTTCAGAGTTTTCTACCTTTGAGTTCAAAGGGCGCTTCCTTGTGTTCAAATCAGCAGGAGTAAACTCCACCTGCTTATCAAAAAAAGTTCATTACACCCATATGAGTAGCAGACTTTATACAGGTTGCCAAAATGGGGCACAGAGAAAGACCAGCTACACATCAAAATCAAAAATTTGTGACTGCATGGCATCAACAGAGTTCAGGACACAAGTTTCAGATTATCACCTTCTTAAAAGGGGTCAGACCAAGCAACCGGAACAAGTTGGGAAGAGGATGAATCACTGTTTCCTCAGTGGCATTGTTGACTGCCTTCAGCGAAAACTGTTGCTGCTTGCAGAACATAGCGCTATTAATATAAACACTGCATCGAAAAAGTGAAGCTTCATCATCAAATATAATATCAAACCTTTGTCAAGGAAATCATTCACCGCACCACTGATGTCGTTGCTCCAATCACTAATCTTGCAACTCTAAACCATGTGTGTGTGGTAGGTGTTTCAGGTTTGCATTTTCACATAATTTCTAAACAGGATCCAAGCCTGAATTTATATAAATAAAGAGAGATAGAGAGACAGAACAATACCTACTTACCTTACTAACAATACAATGGTATCCATTATGCCCAGCACATCCGGAGCAGATTTACAACTTCCCTCAACCCTGACTTTTTTATCTCTCACAAGAGGCAGAAGACACCTAGCCCACTCATTAGGTATTCGACCAATCTGCCAAAACCCCATCACAAAAATGACAACAAATCACACAAAAAATTCACACTTATAAGGTACTTGAGAGACGCCTCCGTAGCAGCCTAAGCTAACCCATTGTTTACCCATAGCTCTTCATGAAATGGCACCACATTATTTACATTCTAAAAAGCCTTTAAGTGACACCAGATTAATTCAATTTTGGAAAATTTTGAAACCGACAGAAATTATAAAAAATCACAAAACCGTAAGGACATCTTGCCGCGTACCTCCCCATAATCCTCGGTTGAGAACCTCACAATCTCGGAACAAGCAGCAACCGCCTGCCTTCCCCTGCCAAAGACCTTCCTCGAGGAAGGCGAACTTAAACCTTCACTGTTAGGAAACGTGAACATAACGTCATCACCAGACTTCAGCCTCCTGCCCTTGCACGTAGACAAACCAGGCACTTCGGCGCAACCCACATACCACCACTCACTCGCAGCAGCATCCGTGCTTCTGCCATTCTGGCCATCACCTCCTCCATCGCCACTACCACCGCAGGTAATATCTGAATTTCGGCGCACATCGCGATTCTTCTTCTCCTCCTCTTCTTTTTCCATTATCTTAGGCTTCTGCGGGACGGGTTTCAGTTGGAAATTAGGTTTAGAATTGGGGGCTCTATGGACTGGGGATTTCCGTTTGGGGCTGAAATTGGGCGCGTCGAAGATGATATTAACGGCGGCCGTGAGGTCGTTGTTTGCCAGGTGGAGAGCTCTGATGATATCCATATCAGAGAAATCCGGGCCGACGACAGATCGGACGGCTGATAGCCCCTCGTCGGTTATTCTGTTTCCCATCTAGTGCTTCCTTCTATCAAACAAAAACCCTAACCCTAAAATACTGGTACATGAGGACGAGATTGTTTCCGGATAGGGCAGGCCGAGTTTTAGAACACGCCACTGTGTGCGGTGGGGGGGGTCACAGGTTAAGAGAGAAGTTTGGAAGCCTGAAAATGGCCGGAGACGAGAGGGGAGGCATCATTAATAGACGTAGAGGAGAGGAGGCGCGTCAGATACGAAGTACCACGTTACTTTTCCCGCCACAATCTTTTTTCTTTTTCGCTTTTCTTTTCTAATACTTTCTTCTTTTCTTTTCTTTTTATTATTATTATTTTCTTTGTAAATAATGCATCAAATAACAGAACATAACTCTAAAGTTTTTATTCACAATTTCCTGCCACAATCTTTTTTATTTTTCGCTTTTCTTTTCTAATACTTTCTTCTTTTCTTTTTTTTTTTTATTATTATTATTATAAATAATGCTTCAAATACCATAACATAACTCTAAAATTTTTATTCACAATTATTTTAAGTTAACCGTCTAACATTTTATAATGTAAACATAACAAAAATATAAATTCATAATTATTTTGCAAAAATCTAATATGTTTTTAATTATACTAGGAAATCAATAAATTGAATTTTATTACTTACAAAAAAAAATAAACTCTTAAAATAAACAACAAAACATGATAAAATTTAAATATATATATATATACTTTACTTCTACAAAAAAATTTTAAAAAATAAAATTATATTTTATCCACATAAAATTATTTTTAACCAAGCAAGTTTATATATTATGTAACTCAAGTTATTATCCATAAAGTTGAGTACCTAAAACTTTGGAGCCAAAAACATTAGGCCAATTATGTGATTAATAAAAGCGTACTAAGGAAGTGCTCTAAAATAGTGTTATAAGAACTTTAGAAGAGTGTTATAAGAGTATAGTTGATTAATATTATATGGAAAGTAAATATATAATTTATCCTTATATAAGAATTGTCTTATCTCTTTTTATAAGAAAATATATTTATTATGTAATTTGTAATTTTTAAAATAATAGAATTCTACTGCAACCATGGTTATAAGAACATTTAGATTCCAAACCATTGAAATTTCTTGTATTCTTTTTTGCTTTTATTCCTTTTTAAACATTTCATTTCCCAATGTTTAGTATTAGAACATTAATTTAAGGAGTTCAAAGGGTAATAAGAGTGATGGTATTTTTAAAAAAAGTGAGGATTGACAAGTTCAAAGGTAACAATTTTGATTTCTAAAAGATGCAAATAGAAGATTATCTATACCAAAACAAATTACCTTAGTCTTTTTTAGGGGACAAAAATAAGAATCAATAAGTAACTGACCTTTATAGAATTTGATAAAGCAAAGAAATATGATAGACTATGGATGTTGGCATTTATGATAATCCAACATATATTTTTATGTTTATGCACCTAAGATATAGAAGTTAGAGCTTATGCACACTAATATTTAGGGTCCTTTATAATAGCATCCTTAAGTATCTCACTTTATTATGTCATTTTTATTGATGACTCCACTTGGAAGGTATGGATTTATTTTTTAAAAAATAAATTTGATATGTTTATGACATTTAAGAAGTGAAAAATTAGGTAAAAAATGAACATGATGCAAAAGTAAAATACTTGAAATCTAATAATGATAATGAGTATAATGGTAAAGAATTCAAGGATTTATATGTAGCTAATAAGATTTAGATAAAGAAAATAGTTCTAAAAATGCCACAACAAAATAGTATCCCAAGCACATGAATAAAATCTTAAATAAGTGTGCCAAAAGTATAAAAATATATGTTAGATTATCAAAAATATTTTTGGCTGATGTAATCAACATTGCAATTTATCTAATTAATCAAAGACCATTTATTCCTTTAAATGGAGAACTACTAAACTTTAGACAAGTAAAGAGGTAAATCTTTTACACTTAAAAGTGTTTAGTTATGTCTCTTATATGTATATGGATTTTAATGAAATGGAAAAATTAGATTTTAAATCTTGTAAATGTATTTTCATTGGGTATAAAATTAATGAATTTGAATATTGTCTTTAAAATGATCAAAATAGAAAAATTATTAAAAGTAGAGATATCATATTTAATAAAAATATTATCTATAAAAATAAACATATTATAGAATTTGATAAAGCAAAGAAATATGATAGAAAAAGAAAGCATACTAAATTGAAAGAAAATTTAAAAGATGATGTGGGTATAAGAGTGAGAAAATCCTGAAACATCCTAATATAGTTAAAGTCTTTTACACCAATAACATAAAAGACAAACTCTAATAGAATATCTAAACCTTCACAATAATTTTCTCCTTTCTTATATTATTTGTTATTGACTGACAAAGGTGAGCCAAAGTGCTTTGATGAAACAATACAAGTTAAAGATTTTGTCAACTAGAAGTTAGCCATAGAAAAATAAATAAGTTCACTACAGAAAAAATCATACCTGATAACTAACTTAATTATCAAAAAGCAAAAAGATACTAAACAACAAATGGATTTACCAAGTTAAAGAAGAATATGATGGTAGTAAGAGATACACAACAAGGTTGGTTGTAATAAAATTCAACAAGAAAAAGGCATTGACTATATTAAAATTTTCTTTTTAGTTGTGAAAACATTAACAATTCAGTTAGTGTTGAGCATTTTTTCATCTAAAAATTTGCACTTAAAATAGTTTGATGTAAAAATAGCTTTTTTTCATAATAATTTAAAGGAAGATATTTACATGATGTAGTTGGAAGATTTTTCAGTTCTAAGAAAAGAAAATCTTATATGCAAGTTTAATAAAAGTTTGTGTGGTTTTAAATAGGCTTTCAGACAATAGTACAAAAAGTTTGATGTCTTTATGTTTAATTGCAATTTTAAGAGATGTAATATGAATTATTATTATTATTTTAACAAATTTGATAATTGTTATATTATTTTACTTTTATATGTAGATGATTTGCTTATTATGGGTTCTAATATTCTAGAGATTAATAACTTGAATTGGAAATTTTTAAATGAATTTGCAATGAAAGATCTTAAATCTATAAAACAAATTCTTAAGATGAGAATTATGAGGGAGCAAGGGTTTAAGACTTTCAAACTATCATAAGTTACTTATATTAAAAAGTTATTGAATTGATTCAAGATATAGGAAATAAAACTAGTTAGTATCACTTCGGGCTTTAAAAGGAACCGTCACTGAAGATAGATAAAGAGTGCAAGTACATGTCAAAAGTTTCTTATACCTTAACAGTTGGTAGCCATATATAGGTTATGACATGTATTAGACCCAATATAACACATATAGTGGGAGCTATAAGTAGGCATATAGTTATTCTTGGTAAACAACATTCATAAGCTATTAAGTGAATTTTTTGCTATTTGAAGGGCAATATAAATGTAACACTGTGTTTTAAAAAAAGTAAAATGAACTTGTAAGGTTTTGTAAATATAGATTTTGGTGGAGACATTAATAATATAAAGTGTAAAATAGGTTATATTTACACTTTAAGTGGTACTACTATGAGTTAAGTATCTTAACCACAAAAGATTATGGTTTTGTCAACTACTAAACTTGAATATGTCACCATCACTAAAGCTAATAAGAAATTGATTTGATTGAAGAACTTTTTAGAAGAATTAGGTAAACCATAAGGAAGTTTTTTTTTTTTTATGGTAGTTAGAGTGTAATTCATCTTGCTAAAAAATTTTATTCCATATAAGAACCAAACATATTCAATTGGCATATCACTTTATATGTGGTTTATTGGATGATGAGACATTGACTTTAGAAAAGATATATGGTATAGAGAATCTTACTAACATACTAATGAAATCAGTAGTTACAAAGAAGTTAAAAGTTGTGTATAACCTTAACTAGCCTTTATAGTTAATTATTAAAGAAGTGTCACATTAAGGTTATGAATCACAAAATGAGTTTAATTATATTATAATAATTGTCTATTTGATAATTAATTTTCAAGTGGGAGATTGTTGTAGAAGTGAAACCTGATTATTATTATATGAGAGATAAATATGTAATTTGTCTATATATAAAAGTTGTTTTTATTCCTTTGCAAATATTTTGTTTCCCAACAAAAAGAAGTGATAGTATTTTTTAATAAGTTTGTAATTGTCCTAACTTGATTAGGTTTAGTCAAATCATTAGCATGCATTTAAATGCATAAGTTAGTGTATCATTAATCGGTTACAAGAAATTAGTCAAAATATGTAAAGAAGTGAGTGAACTAGTCAACCATTAAACATTAATTACTATATAAGACTTTGTAAAAGCATTAATGTAAGCATGATCTTGCTAAAAAAATATGCATGGAAACTCCTAATTGAGGTAAAGGCTAGCTCAAACAATTTATTTACACTCAAAGAAATTATCGATCAGGAAAAAGATTGAGTGACACTTATCTTAACTTAAGGATGTAAGACAGGAATATTTGTATAAATAAACAGAGAACCATGTGATGCGCGATATGTTAGTAGGTGGCTTAAGCCTTGACCCACATATATGATTATTCATATACTTGTAATACACTTTTTTTAGTGTTAAAAAAAATAGAGTAAGATCAGATTATAAATATTTTCATATCCCATTAAAGAAGAGAATTTATCCAATAAGCCTTTATGACTACCTCAACAATTTTTTTTTTTTCGTATTTGGCTTAGATTTAACTTAATCGTAATTCAAGCTTACTATTTTGGACGTTTAAGAACTCAATTTAGAATTCTCCCTATAATTGAGTTTCTATAGTATCTTCATGTACGCCTAAAAGTCTTAGGCCTCCCTTTAAGTTTTTTCTCCACCTCTTTGCACATTTGTGCTCTTTTAGATAAAGTTCTCTACAAAACTTTTTATCATAAGCTCTTAAACATTAATAAATTAACCATATAAGTTAAGTATTCTATAAAATTTAATATGTTTTTTTTTCTTTACAAAATAAAAGATCTTATTATGAAACTTAAATGTCCTTTCCTTTTATTTCTTTTGTTTATTGATCAAACATGCCATAAAGAGTATATGGATGATGAGCATTATGTATACTATAGTTTACACTTATCCTAACATTTTACACGCCATAAGCTTTGTATCCAAATTGAAGAGAAAACCTAGTAAAGTTCATTGGGATACAATATAATAGATTCTAATATATCTTAAAGGAATAATAAATATTGGTTTTATGTATGGTAAGCATTGTATTCTTATTACCTTAAGAACCTAACATTCTCTTACTCTCTCATGGGATAAATTTTGTGAACTTGGATGGTAAAATTTTATTTAAACATAAAAAAGTAAATAAAATAGTAAGAAAGATAAAAAAAGATAATAACAAAATAAAAATAATAATTAAATTACTATTAATATCTAATATATAATCTTTCTTTTGAAAATGAGAACCGATAACTAATGTGACACTTAGATTAAATTCAAAATTGAAAATTTACTTTTGAGTACTAGTCATATCACCAAATTGTAAAAAGATGCCTACCCTTTTTAAAAGACTTTAAGTTAAGTAGCAACATTTGCTCAATTCTCTCTTCAAAGCCTAAGTAATTGATTTAAGTGTAAATCTTATAAGTCAAAAATTTATATCATATTAAAATAATCCAACAGAAGGCAAATTAATTTAAATTGTCTAATAAAAAATAATAAAAAATCAATGACAAGATCAAGTCAATTCATTTGTTAAAGGAGCTAGTATTTATTACAAAAAGAAACTTTTGGTGGAAAGGGCTAAAAAAATCATTTTAAGAGGTTAAGGAGATAAGTTAGAGAGGACACTTTAAAAGGTAAAGTCCTTTTCTAAAGAGGTGCTACGAGAACAATTATGAGATAATTAAAATCTTGAGAGCCAAAAGATAATCCAAAAAGAACAAAAGAGAGTAATAAATATAAGTAGAAACATTCTCAAAGTTGATAAATGATCATAAGTATTTAAAACAATCTAGATACCATTAAACAAAAAAAAAAAAACATGTATAGGTAATAATCCAAATGAAGAAATTTGTCTATCAGGCTAATAATATTGGAAACAAGAGTATTTACAACAAAACTATAAGACCTATTTTTTTTTTTACTCTCATTTTACTACATTTTTATGAACATAATCGCATTAAAAAGAGATCCAAATTAAGCTCATAATTAAAATTAAGTTAGTATAAGTATTAATAGTTAAATATCTAATTAAATATATTATTTTATTGATAAAAATCACTAATAATTATTAAATAAATTACATTAATTAACTTGATACAAAAAGTATAAATGTTATGTTAAGTAATTATATTTTAAAGAGTAAAATTGTGCTAAAAATATTTATATTTATAAGATTAATAAGAGATATTTATTATAAAACGAGTATTAAAGAAAAACTTTCTTTTAGTTTCCTTAATACATTATTGATATTAAATTAGTTAAGAAGTGATAGGAGAAAGGGGTGCAGTAGAGTATAAATAGTTTAAGAAATTTCTCCCACTTACTTGAACTTGTGAGAAAATGATTGAATAATAAAAAATGGCAATGTAAATAAACCATGCAAGAAAAAACATGCTAATTTTACGTGAACCCCTTTAAATCAAAAGGGGAAAAAACCACGGTATACAACCTCAATTATATCAAATAAATTGAACAAAATTCGATTTGAACTAAACGAGAAACTAATGAGTTAAGCAAGACAGGCCAATCATGTGCTATCAACTACAACTTAACAAGTAGATCTCAAGGTATTAATCTAACTGTCCAAGATGAACCCCCAGATATCCCCTGCCAGTTATCCAAATTTTAACTCAATTGGATCACGGGTCAAAAGTCATCTAGACGGTTTATTAAGTCTGCCACATATGAGAGAGCAGAAAGTTACTAAAATTAAAATGCTTTGGTTCGAATAAAAAATCTGACCTTATAGTTCACAGAAACTCAATCCAATCGTGTATAAAGAAGATATATGTGTCCTCCAACTACTGACTAAAAATCAGTTTGATCAGATCACAAAAAAGTTTCTGATTACACGGTTGATCAAAACTGCATGCAAAAAATTACCAGAGTACAGACCTACTAAAAACTAACAAGAAATAGGACTTATTGTACTCGAAACCCAATCTCCACCGTTAAAAAATAAGAATTAAACACCCCTTATCAACTATCTAAATTTTAAACTGATCGAATACTGATATTCTTTCCAAATATAAAATCAAAAAATATTATCTTTTGATTTTTCTCTTTCTACGACCTCTTTTTTTTTTCTCTCCATTTCAGTAGCCCTATTTTTTTTTTACGACCGACTGACTCTCTCCTCTTCTTCTAAGTTTTTTTTTTTAATTAAAAAAATATTTATACCCACTTTAATTATTTTATATTATAATTTCAAAATATTTAGATTATATAACGAACCAATAAACCCAATAAAAAAGAAATTACATAGACTTATCTCCATAAGACTTTCATCATAAAAAACGTAAGAAATTCATGACTCGAGGCTAGCTATGCCAAATTCCACATTGATAAAAGAAAAAAAATATATTTTTTAGTACTGATTTTGATATTTACATTTGGAATCAACTCTTTGCCTTAGTCAAATCATTACGAGGTGAATATTTGGTGAGTTTCAAAATGCATTTTCTTGTTTGGCTTAATTTTAAATTCTTGATGTACCAAAAATAAAAAAATTTGATAAACATGAATTTTAATGGGTGAGTGATAACCTAGTGGCCCTAAACCATTTCCAGCATGCATACATACTCTCCAACCCCCACCCCCCTTTTTATTCCATTTTTGTTTGTTAAGAAACTTTGAAAATCTTGGCGGGCAATGGATTAAGTGGAGTCGTTCCCGCCATCTCGCCAGACATTCACTTTCCTTTTTAAATGTTTTTTCTTGGGTTGAATGAATAAAAACAAAATGGCCTAAGCCAATAAGCGGGACTAAGCTCCGGTGCGTCGGAATGGACTCCGAGCCGACTCAGCTTCGAACGAGTCATAATTATGATAATAATAATAATAATAATTATTATTTATTCTTAAAATCGGTAAGCAATTATTAAAATGACAAATAGTTGGAAGCGCTCACAGCACCTTGCACCTGATAGTGATTTTAGCACTGCCCAATGCATCTTTTTTAGTGAGTAGCTCGAGTTGGTTAAATATAAATTCGATGGGCCCCACTGTCCCTATCATCGTGTGGCACTCTCTTTTTATAAAATGGAAGTTAAAATGATTTACTAGCAAACGAGTTTTATGAGCGGAAGGAATTGTTGGTTTCCGGCACACAATTTGCAAAAGTTTTGAAAATAAGTGCAATGACTTTGGCACATATACAACCATTCGTATAAATAGTAAAAATAATATTGTTTTAAAAGAAATTTAGATATATATAATTATATAAAAAATTTCTAATAAATTTAATATTATAGATAAAAAATTATAAAATTAATTATATACTTATTCATTACACTATTTAACAAATTATTTAATTAGTCTAATCTTATTAATTGGACTAAATTTAAATTAAAATTATCAATATTTTAATATAATTTCTAATTTATAATTTTAAAAATTTAAAAATTATCAAAATTAAGTTAAATTATTTTGTAATTTTAAAGTATAATTACCAAATAAAATTCCATCGCTCTCAAAATACACAAGTCTTCCAAGTCCAACTTTTTCAATATAAATATTATTTATATATTTTTTATCATATTTTTAATTATTTAATTTTTACTTTTTTCAAATATTTATTTTCTAATTTTTAATATTTAAAAAATTAATATTTTGTCAAAATTATCCAACAAATCGAGAATATTGAAAATTTTAATGATAAATTTAATTTTAATATATATAATTTAAATTACTATATTAACCAAATTAGTTTGTAACTAATAATAATAATTTAGTTAATTTTATTTATATTTTTTTATTTAGTTTTAATTTTAAAACATTTTTAATTATCACTAATAATTTAATTTAAATATGAGAATAAAATTAATTTAAATCCATTTATATATATATTTACTTCACATACACATATATAAATTATAAATTATAAAATTTAAATATAATTTTAATATATATTCATTTATTTGAATTATATTGTATTTTATTAAAAAGAAAAAAAAATAATAAATACAAATTATAATTTTTTAAAAATTAAGTGAGATTCAGAAGTGTTTCTAATAATAAATTTGTATTATTTAACTTTTTGTTATTGATGATTAAGTAAAAAATTTGAAAAAATAAAAGTTACTTATGAAGTGATTACAGAAAATAAAATAATAAAAAAAATAAAAAAATAATGCCGTTTCACAATTTAAAGTGGTCACTTTTGAAATTATTCGGCGTTCAATTATTTAAATTTTGTAAATAAAAAGTTTAAGAGGTCCATTGCAACTCGGCCGATCCCGACTCGCGGACTCGGGAAGCTCGAGAGTTGCGAGTCAAAATGCAGCTCGGAAAGGTGACGTTGCTAAGTAGTATGGTGTTACGTTATTCGTGACTAGTTGGGCAATGTAATCGAGAGGCCGTTGTTCGTTCTCATTAGGGCTCTCTCTCTCGCTCTCTCTCTCTCTCTCTCTCTCTCTCTTCATTTCTCGTTCTCTCGTCAGTCTCGCACGACACAAGTAGAATCGCCCGATCTTCTCGTCAATGGTGGTCATTAAACCCTAACCTGGTACTTCCACTTTCATCCACAAATCCGTGTATTGTACGCGCGTACATCTAATTTTATGGATTACATTTAAAAAGGTTTTTTTTGTTTTTTTTTTTATGTTTGAAATTGCCATTCGAGATTTCGAGAACTTTCTCCGATATGATGAAATCTCCTAAACTATTAATCGGTTATGGATTCTCTATCTGTTTTCTTTCTTTCTTCTGTTTTTTTTTTTTTTAATTTTGAAGAAAATTCTATGTCTGTGCTCTCAGTTCTGTGTTTCGATGTTTTTGGTTTCGGGGTTCTTCTAATTGTTTCTGTTGTTGACTTTTGCTTTCATAGGGATCTGTACGGGCGCAAGGCATCAAACGATGCGGAATCGAGTATTTTGAGTGATATTTACGGCTCTTTTTTTGGGGGGGGGAGGTTTAGGGATTTTTCCTTTTTGAAAGAAAGAGGATTGAGAATCAGGTTTGATCCGATCCGCTTCTTATTCCGCAATGGAGGCTACAGAGGTCAAAAAGAGAGGTCGAGGTAGGCCGAGGAAACGTAGGCGAGAAGAGGATGAGAATGATGGGAATGGGATTGATAAGGGGGTGGTTAGTGCTATTAAGAAGCAGGCTTTAGAACTAAGATGGAAGCCGCTGGTCGGTAGATATGTGTTGAAAGAATTTGAGGGTAATGGAATTTTTCTGGGGAAAGTAGTGTCTTATGATACTGGTTTATATAGGGTAGAGTATGAAGATGGGGATTGTGAAGATTTAGAAAGCAGAGAACTACGACAAATAGTTTTAGGTGATGATGATTTCAATGATGATTTGAGTTTCAGGAGGCAGAAGTTGGATGAATTGCTGCTGAAAAAGAGTGCAGAGAGCAAGAAGGAATTGGAAAAGAAAGCAGAGGTCTTGAAAAGTCAGATTCATGGAATTGAAGCATTTTCATTGGGCAAGTTGAGTGAGGGATTAAAAATTGAGAATGATGATGCACAAGGTGAGGGTGATGCAGATTCCTCAAGTGATTCTTGTGAGTATGCACGGTATGGGGATTTGGGATTGGAGATGGAGGTTGTCCCAATTATCCCACCTCCACAGTTGCCTCCATCATCAGGAAATATAGGTGTGCCTGAGGAGTATGTTGCCCATCTTTTCTCGGTATATGCATTTTTGAGGTCATTTAACATCTGCCTTTTCTTGAGCCCATTTACGTTGGACGATTTAGTTGGGGCTGTTAATTGTCGTGTTCAAAACACTTTGTTGGATGCCATTCATGTAGCTTTGATTCGAGCACTAAGATGCTGTCTTGAGACCCAATCTTCAGATGGTTCAGAGCTTGCATCAAGATGTTTGAGGTAAATTTGGATAGTTTATCATATTTCTTGTGCATATTTATCATATTTCTTGTGCATATGAGAGTTTTAAAATCAGTGTTTTGATGTCAAATAATGTGTGAGTCTATGTGACATTAGAAAGTTCTGTGGTTGCTGCCAAATAAAATATAAGTTCCATACATTTGTTCTTGTGCCATTTTACATTGCATTGCTGGAAGAGACCATTGATGTTAACCCCGCCAATCTCAAATGTGCATTTTTCTGAATTATTTATGTACTTATCTATGCATGTATGCTTTTAGTTTTCTCACGTACATAATGTGAAATTTCTTCTTCCAATATCTTTCTATCTCCTGATTCATGTTTATACTCATGAGAGGATTTCTGTATGCAGATGTGCTGATTGGAGTCTGCTTGATTCGCTTACTTGGCCTGTTTATTTGGTCCAGTATTTAACAATAATGGGACTTGTAAAGGGACTTGAGTGGGAAGAATTTTATGATGATCTTTTGAAGAGGGAATATTATTCTTTACCGGTGAGTAGGAAATTGTTGATTCTGCAACTCCTGTGTGATGATGTCTTGGAATCTGCAGCGATACGAGCAGAAATAGACATCCGTGAAGAATTAGAAGATGGAATAGATCCTGATGCTGTTGCAAACAGTTTTCCTCAAAATGCACCAAAAAGGGTTCATCCCCGATATTCCAAGACTTCAGCTTGCAAGGGTAAGGATGGGATTGAGATTATTTCTGGAAGCCATGAAATGAAGACTTCTTGGATTCCAAGACTTGGTTCCAACTTAGGTAGTCATGATGTTGGTTTTGATGGGAACAGTGATGAATGCCGGCTTTGTGGCATGGATGGGACCCTGCTTTGTTGTGATGGTTGTCCATTGGCATATCATTCAAGATGTATAGGTGTAGCTAAAATGTATATTCCAGATGGCCCTTGGTACTGTCCAGAGTGCACAATTAACAAGCTGGGACCTACCTTTCGAATAGGAACATCACTTAGGGGAGCAGAATTATTTGGTGCTGACTTATATCAGCAAGCTTTCTTGGGAACCTGCGATCACTTATTAGTGTATGTTTTGGCAACCCTCACTTTGATTGCTAAACTAGTTGACTGGATTATAACTTGTGAAAAAACGTATTGTAATGCAAGTGGTATCAAACTCTAGTCCATAACTATCCGCTTTATAACATTCAAGCTTTGTCACTTCCTCTCTTTATGTATGGGGGTGATTATATTTTTGTTTTTGAAATTTGTGTGTGTGCAGTAACTGATTCATCTCTGTTTTTTCTCTTTGAAATTCTTTCTCCTTTCGATGTCAGTGTTTCGATTGGCCGAGATTCAAGTGTCAGATACTACAATTATAAGGACATTCCAAATGTATTGCTAGCACTTTCTGCATCAATGCAACATAGATCACTATATGAGGAGATATCCAAGGCAATTGCAGAGTATTGGAAAATTCTGCCAAGTGCATTATTTTCTTCAGAAATGATAGGAGGATCCAACATAACATCCATAAAGGAAGATGACAAGCACTCCATTGCATCTCTTCCTTTTGGTGGTAAAAAAGGCCATAGGATTCAAGATGCCATTGAGACTAGGACTAGAAATACTTTGATTGGAAGTAATGTAGGTAATGTGTCGATTTCATGTACTAATAACTTTGGGAATGCATCAATTCAAGTTGACTCTCATGGCACTGTGAGCAATGGTGATGTGGTGAGAACAAAAAATTGTGATGTCATGAACATGATGCCACCTGAGCAGATCAAAATGGAGTCTCCTAGTTCACTTCAACTACAAACCGATCTCTTGGATGTAACTCATCAAAGCTTGGTCAACAAATCTAGTGCTGTAGAACTAGCCACATGCACATGCATAAATATTGATGGCAGCCATATTGTTCACGTAAATGGCACTTGTGCACCTGGAATTGTGTTCTCCAAAAGCAAAGATGCCAATCATGCTGGCAATTCACTGAAAAATTGCTTATATGTTGGAGCTTTTTTTAAACCTTATGCCTACATAAATCACTACATGCATGGGGATTTTGCAGCATCTGCTGCTGCTTGTCTAGCTGTTCTTTCATCTGAAGAAAGTCAGGGTTCCGACATTGCTAAATCAGGCAGTGCTAGGAAGGCTGCTGCTGATATTTCATTGCAAGTGAAAGCATTTTCAACAGTAGCATCTCGGTTTTTCTGGCCAAGCTATGAAAAAAAGCTTATGGATGTGCCAAGAGAGAGGTGTGGTTGGTGTTACTCCTGTAAGATCCCTGCTACCAGCAAAAAGGCATGTATGTTAAATGCAGCTGCCTTAAGCGCTACTAAAGGAACCATGAAAGTCCTCAGCGGCCTTCGTCCTATAACGCACGGGGAGGGCAGTATTCGTAGCATCTCAACATACATTTTATATATGGGTGAGGTTTTGTCTGGCCTTATGGTTGGCCCCTTTCTGAATGCAAGCTACATAGAACAATGGCGTAGACGAGTAGAAGGTGCTTTGACTTGTAGTGCATTAATCAGCCCCTTGCTTGAAGTAAGTTTATTTTCTTTCACACAAACATGTGGTTTTTACACCATTTCAGTTGGTTAAAATGCATATACACATAATCATTGTTGACATCCTTAACATTTGCTTTAGTTTTCTTTGTTTTATACATAAGATCATGTGATTTATGTTACATGGTTTTTGGGTCATAATATATTTACTGGTAGATTTTACGCCTTAAAAATCTAGAAATCAATATATGAACACTATCTATGTCCATTCTTGAGACAGAGGCAAGTTTATCATGTATAAGTTACACTATCCTCATCTATTCTTGATTCAGAAAGCAACTTCATCTTTTATCTGTTTTGGGATAACATCCTCTCAATTCTTAGACAAGTGTCAGTTGATAGCCTATTCTATTGATCAAGTGAATCAAGTATATCAACACCTCTATTATTCTCTTTTCATGTTTAGTCTGTACTTCACTGCAGGATATTATATTCTGAGTGTTAGTTTCACATTCATAATATTGTCACATGCAAAACTAGTGCATGTGAACTACCTGCAGAAATTGCTAATATGTGCCAAGAGATTGTCAGTTGCTATGATAAAAACCTGAGACATTTGTCTTTCTTGGAAAAGTATTGTTGTGGGTGAGGCATATCCAAATTTACAAAAATGAGGCCAGAATAATTATATATTTTCAGCTGCTGAGTCATTTCCACAAACTAGGAGGAAAACCATATTGCCATACAAGGGTTACGTGAATTCATAAATGATAGCATGGGTAATATCATATTTCTTCAGTGGTATCAGGTTGAAGTAACAATTTATAGTGAAAATTTTAATCATCACTGAAAATCCTGCTTGATGGATCATTTGTAACTTTGTTTATAGGGAACCCTTTTTTGGATTTTGTAATGGGAAGCATATGTCCATGTTTTATTAAAAAAAATATTTGGTTGGCTTGAAATCTTAACATTCTTAATACTTGTACACCACCAATTTTATATCCTTTATCACCTCTTTATCCTAATCTACTTTTTTGACAAGAATTTCCTTCATGATTGAATCTTTTCCATCATATGTACATTTGAAAGTCTAACATATGGAGTCTTCTAAACTGTGGTAACCCCACCACGTGCATAAATACCTTTCCTCCAAAACTGCAGGAAATTACTATACTTTAGGGGAATGATCTTTGCCATGCAGTTTTGGTTTTTGTTGCAACAATTCCATGTCCATTGCTTTGTAATTTTACTCCTGTATGACATTGTATACAAGGACAATTTTTTTTAATAAGTATTACTTAAGAGTGATCTGGTGACATCTATTGGAGAATATATGTCCATGAGGCATTGAAAGCTGCAGAGCTCTTTTCTTTTTTGTCTAGTTCTTGTGTGCTCTCACATTGTTAATGAGTCTGATGGTCTCTTTCTGCAGCTTGAGCAAAGCATCCGCACGATTGCTCTTACCGGGGATTGGTTTAAGGTAATGGATGATTGGTTTGTTGAGTCTTCTGGGGCCCAAAATGCAGGAATCACTGGTGGGTATGCACAAAAACGTGGGCCATATGGGAGACGACACAAGAAACAATCTGCTATGTCTGATGCTATGCCTGATGATTGCAGTGACAAGAGTTTCATCTGGTGGCGTGGAGATAAGCTATTAAGGCTTATATTCCACAAGGCTGTTTTGCCTCAGTCAGTGGTCAAAAGGGCAGTGCATGAAGGTAATATTTTCCATCCTGGCATTCCTTGTTCTGCCGGGAATTGATAACCTACCTTTCCCCATTTTTAAGGATCTTTGGATGCAATTAACTTCTCAGTTGCAGTGCATTTGCATCAGCCAAATCCAGCCTGGGTGTGGGCACCATCAATCCTTACAGGAGCTGATGTTTAGCTCATTCTTCAGTGCAAAATTATTCATTTTCCTGATTTGTTATGTACCTGGAAAGAAAAATGAAAATTTATGATTTTTGCCTCCTTAGGTGGCTCAAGAAAGATTGCTGGCATCTATTACACTGATGATTTAGAGATTCCTAAAAGAAGCAGACAGTTGGTTTGGAGAGCTGCAGTAGAAAGGAGTAAGAATGCATCACAACTTGCACTGCAGGTCTCTGGATTTTGCAACGACAATATTTTCTTGTTACCCTGTCTTGTAATGTCAGTATATTATGTCTCAATCTGACAGTACATTTCTCCAGTAGTTTTAGGTGTCTAACTTTTGCAAATGCTATGGCTCTTGTATCAGGTTAGATATCTGGACCTTCATGTAAGATGGAGTGATCTTGTTCGTCCTGAGCAGAATGTCCAGGATGCAAAGGGTCTAGAGACAGAAGCATCATTTTTCAGAAATGCCGATATTTGTGACAAGAAAATTAAAGAAAACAAGATTACATATGGAGTAGCATTTGGGAGTCAAAAGCATCTCCCTTCCCGTATCTTGAAGAACATTATTGAAATAGAGCAAAGTGAAGATGGAAAGGACAAGTACTGGTTTTCTGAAACACACATTCCACTATATCTGATCAAAGAATTTGAAGAAAAAACAGAAAAAGTAGTATTTCCAGCAGCTAAAAAGTCCCCAGTTAAGTTGTCTGAGTTGCAAAAGAAGCAATTGAAAGCTTCTCGGCGGGATATTTTCTTGTATCTTACTTGTAAAAGAGACAAGCTGGAAAAATGTTATTGTGCTTCATGTCAATGTGATGTCTTGCTCAGGTAATTGTTATGTTGCATTATGAAAATATTTAGATTTTTCTTAATAACCTGCTTTGGTTAATTATTTTATTCTTTGCTTGATATTCAGGTATGCGGTTAGGTGCAATGCCTGTCAAGGTACACTAGTTACTAAGCTGCCATTTATTCCTTCTTCTAGCTTGCAAGTTGGATTTTTTTTTTTTTCCTCCTTGAACCTTTACCTACATCTAATCCTTCCCCAGACATCATAGTGTAAGAGTCTTGTGCACAGGAATGCTATTTTTATTTTAGAATAAATACAAAAAAAACATTCACTAACACTTTCAATTGGAAAGAGAAATTATATAGTAGAAAAGCAAAAGAACATTCAAAAGGGTAAATAATAAAGAATTTTAATGTCATTAGAATCATGAACCCAAATTTTTAGAATATAAAATCAATATCATTCTTTCTAGTAATAGAATTTGGATCTGATATAATAGATATTGAATTGTAATTAATAACTTCTAATTCATTCAATTGATTCCCTTTTTTTCTGCTGGTACAAACTTCAACCATAATTTGATTAATTACAATCCTATGTAAAATTATGTCAAACAAAGATTTGAAATATAATAGAATATGGATTAATTTGTTTAAAAAATATAGTAGATGATGGTATTATGATGTAGGGTGGGTAGGAAAACTTATTAGATAGCAATACAGTATTAAATAATGGGAAACTTGAAATGGAAGCTAAATAAAAATGAAGTAGAAGGGCTCAGATTCCAATATGTGAATAACTTGTTCCCCTTTCTTTGAAACAAGGACCGCTTCTGGTTCTGTCAATGCTTGAACAGAGATAGAACTTTATTCTTTTCTTTAAAAAGGCATCTAAGTTTCCTTGAACAATGTGATTATGGTTTTAATAAGTAAGTTGATTTTGTGAGTGTATTTATAAATAAGATAAGGGTATAATAGTGAGAAAATTTTTTGGCCCATCACATCTTTATAGTCTATATTATATTTGGGCCTTAAAAAATGGCAGTATCTTTGAGGCATCTTTTGTTGCACTTGAAAGTAGCATCTCATTTTGTACTCTTTCTGCATGTGGTTTGAAGTTGCATTGACTGCAGATGTGAGGATAAAGTACATTTACTCTCACAATAACAAATATATTTGCAATTAATCATTAATTGGCTGTGGGATTATAGCTTTCTGTTTTTGTTTTTTTTTCTTAATGGATGATCACTGGAATAAGGGCAAGGGTGGTTCTCTTACCACATTCAATTACAAATAGATTGGCCAAGGATAAAAAAAAGGTGCCTACAGAAAAAGGCAGGTGACCTTGAAGCTTTCCACCTGTTGAAACACTCTTGAAGCTATTATTTTCATACCACTGATTGCTGAAGCTTATAGCATCTCTAGAAAAAGATAATTATTTGCTCATCTCCTTGACTCATAGCAGATCTCTTGGTCCTGTTACTGATGCACCAAATGTTTCAATTATTTCCAATGAAGTTGCATACTGTTTTTTTGAAAGTCTTAAGAGATGGACTTGTTTTTTTTGTGTAATTTAGCACATTCTGGGGTTTTCTCTCTCTCTCTCTCTCTCTCTCTTTTTCTTTTTAAATTTGTAGTGATTTTACGTGATTATGCATGGGCAATTGAGACATAGATGTACATCTGTTTTTTTCCCCTCTAACATGCAATGTTAGCAGGTTCTCTAACATGTCTTGGTTATCTTAAGAAATTCACATTATACAGAATGATTATTTTCAAAATATGCCAAGTTTTACTGGTTTGTTAATAAAAATTGCAGTTCAGTCCACTGGAAAAAAATTGTAGCACTTAGGAATAGGATTCTTAGATTTGGCAGATAAGCAATAAAATCACAAATAGGTCACTAGCAGGGACCTCACCATCTTAGATCTACTCCTGTTTTTGGTTGAATGAGCTGGTGAGTCATTGATTGGTTGCAATATTAGAACTAATTGCCTTCATCTTGTCATATCTTGGTCAGGTTATTGTCATGGAGACTGTACTACAAGTTCACCAATTTATGGAAAGGAGAATCTTGAGTTCATGATCACCTGCAAGCAGTGCAACAATGCCAAAGCTGGGGCTTACAACAGAAGTATTAATGAATCTCCAACAAGTCCCCTGCCCTTTTCAATTCAAGAATTTCAAAATGCTTTGACGGTTACAAAAGGTACAAGGATTAGAATTCACAAGTCATTAGGATCTGTCGGAAGCCAGGAACAATGTTCTGAGGCAAAACAAGCTACTTCTTCATCTAGTTCATCAACAAAAAACCGAAGTCGTTCATGCAATTGGGGTGTCATTTGGAAGAAGAAGCACAATGAAGACACGGGCATTGATTTTAGGTGTAAAAACATCCTTTTAAGGGGAGATACAAATAGAAATGTGTCAGGCCCTATCTGCAATCTATGCAGAAAGCCATATAACTGCAATCTCATCTATATTCACTGTGAAACTTGCAACAGTAAGACTCTTATGTATTCATTATTTGCTTTATTATTCCTATTCCTTTTTTTTTTGTGGTAAAACACATATCCAAGTTTTCTTTAAAGAAGCACATGTTTTTCTTGTGCAGATTGGTTTCATGCTGAAGCTGTGGAGCTTCAGGAGTCAAGACTTTCAGATGTTGTGGGCTTCAAGTGTTGCAGATGTCGCAGGATAAGGCCACCCAAGTGTCCTTACAGGGATGGATCTGAAAGTGAGAAACTAGAGGCCCAGAAGCCACACAAGAAGGCATTGAAGGAGGAATATCTGCAAGTCGACTCTGACTCTGGAGCCACAACTGAATTCAAAGAGCACGAGCCTTCTACTCCAATTGCTGCTGCAGAGGAATTGTTCATACAAGATGACGATCCTCTTCTGTTCTCTGTTGCGAGCGTTGTGCAACTTACTGAGGAGAATTCTGGAGTAGATTTTGAATGGAATTTTCCTGGATGTGGGCCACAAAGACTACCAGAATCCAAAGACTCTGAGCCTTCTACTCCAATGGATGCCGTGGAGGAGGCGTTCACACAAGATGACAATCCTATTCTGTTCTCTGTTTCAAAAGTTGAGCAAATTACTGAGGAAAGTTCTGGGGTAGATTTTGAATGGAATGTTTCTGGACATGGGCCACAAAAACTACCAGTAAGAAGACATGGGAAAATTCAAGTTGCTGAAGGTATCTCTCACAATGATACTTATCATGCAGAATCAGCCATGACTCTTGAAACAAATAGCCTCATAGACCCAAAAGGGGAATTATCTTGTGCACAATGGAATGCTCCCAACAATGGCCTTGAAGGTGAGATGTTTGACTATGAAGGTGTTAACTATGAGGAAATGGAGTTTGAACCACAGACCTATTTCTCCTTTACGGAGTTGCTGGAATCTAATGACAGAGGGCACTCAGATGGACTTGATGCATCTGAAAATGTGTTTGGAAACTGTGACAATCATTCTAGTTCTGTTTCACTTGGAGTCCCAGGACAATATGTGACCAGTACATCCATTGATCAACTGGAAACGACAGTTTCAGAAAAGTCAAATGTTAAGGCAATGCTTTGTAAGATGTGTTCTTACTTAGAACCATCTCCTGATCTTACTTGTGAAATATGTGGCTTAGTGATGCACAGTCATTGTTCTCCCTGGATTGAATGTTCCCCTCCAGAAAACCCCTGGAGGTGTGGTCATTGCCGAGAATGGCGGTAGCTGACTTGGTGTTCTTGTTGGTCATTTGGTTCTGGTGTGTGATGTGGTGAGTCTTGGAAGCAGTCTGCAGACGAGAGTTCTGAATTGAACGACATTGCACAAATATTCGCTCAAAAAGCTTGCACATTGAGATTGTGCAATTAGTAAGGGAAGATGAGTACCCTTTCATTTGCTATTCTCTTATCACTACTGAAAGCAGGAGAATACTTTTATAAAAGGCCGTGGTTGTCTCCCTCGGGTGTTGTCATTTGCTTGAGGCTCCACGCTAGCATCTTGTAAGTAATAGCAGCTACTATTAGAAAGCAGGGAAGAGCACCCTTTTTCCAGCCCCGAGGCGTGTTTGTCAATGTTGGTGTTCGCTGGACTCTAATCTCCAAATGTCATTTCCTAATTTATTTCGTGGAAATGCTGAGTTACTTCACAAGTTTATGTCCCTCAATAGGAAAGATAGGCAGGTATTTTTTTTGGAAATGCTTATCTGATTGTATTGCTTACATAAATCAAAATTCCATCTGATATTTTACGGAGAACCGTTTTGAAGTCGAGCCATTCCATTTTTTTCAGTTGGGTTATGACTCGCAAATTGACTAAACTTAAGGGGGCAAAGAATGAGCATTGACAATCAATTTAATACAAAACAACAATGCAAATCTACCGTGAATGGGAGGCCGGGAGCGCCGCCCCCTACCTTTTTTTCTAGCTATTGGGCTTTGTTTACAATCACCTTGTTCAATCCCGAATCTGAAACCTTCCACGTCTGGTCCAAATGGAAGTTAAAACTCTTTAATTTCGCTTGTTGAAGATACAATGATCCATTCACATTCAAAAACAAACTATTACAAACTTGTTCTACTGCCTCATGTAAATATCTGCCAAATTTTGTACTTGGTAAAACTGTGTAAGAAAGAAATCGGGGAAAATTTCAAAGGGAAAAAAGAATGAGATAAGAAACCCTCACCCAAATGACATTTAAAAGAAGAGGACAAGGAAAAACCCAACCCTAGGCACATCACAATTGTGCGAAAGAATATCAAAATCCCAAACCAACCCTGCAGAAAATTCCTCTGTAAGTTGATAACAAATTCGCTCACCCTTAATTCCGCCTGCCCTTGCATCATGAATTTCCTGATCCACCACTGAACACCAGGGATAGAATGGTGGGCCAGCCGTATAAATCATGTTTATTAGTGTGTATTGAATAAATTTTTGCATGTCTCCTCCTTGTCATCACAGCAGCCCTGCCAGAATAGCCCCAGGATCTGTTAAGGCTGTTGGAGGACTTGTTGGTTGAGATGCTTGAGGAGCTGGTGGTGCCTGCACAGGTGCACGTGGTGCCGTAGGAACAATAACCAATTGTTCCTTGATGAACTCCTTCAGCCTGTGCACGTTAAAAAGTCAAATACATGAGAACTAATGACTGACTGGCGAGTCAGGTCAACCAGATATCAGAATACATACTCAAATGTAAGTGCAGGGTCCCCTGAGGCAACTGTCATCCGCAACTGTGTTCTATCTGCTGGATCTGTCTCAATTCTAATCTGAAATATTGAATCACAAAGGGCACCTCACAAATTCTATTGTATCACAAATAGTGCAGGCTAGCATGTGAAGCAGAAAAAGGAATACATAATTACATATTACAAACCCCGAAGAATCAGCTTTGATTCCATATCCATCTCAGGAGAAAGAACAATTTAGTGACCGACCAACCCAGATCATTAGAAAATAAATAATATCACTAATGGAAGAATTGTTAAATGTAGTAATGCCATATTTTAAATTTATTTCATGAGTATCTGAGCATGCATAAAAATTGAATCCAAAACTTCAAGATTAAGTAAGCCAGGAAGTTTTAATAGGAAAAAAGTAATTTCCAGGTATCCCTCCACCTCATTCCCCGATCCCAACATTGGAAATTAAATTTCGAGCTTCAAAACCTTTGCTTTAGCATAATTAAACCAAAATGAAGAAGAGCAATCTCTTACCAAGCAAAGCATGGCCCGCGTATTCTCTGAATTAAAAGTTGTACAAGCAACTAGGTTATTAGGATTTGGATCCTAAAATCCCAAAAAGAGAGTGAATGACATAATCTTCCATATGATGCAAAAGCAAAAGACCCATGTGAAGGACAAAGAATGACTTACAAGCCCTGGACAAACCATTAGTCGGAAACTATTGAATAAGTTCCCCATCTCAATGAGTGGAAGTGGTCTTACACCTCTAACCTGTGCAATTAATTAAGAAATATGGGCACAGTAGATATAAGTCAGTGCAGAGAATGATGATAAATGTAGCACCTTGTTAAGGAATAGGCAATACGAGCTGCAACTTTAAAGGTTGTCACACTCATTTAACATCTCATTTCCTGGTAATGGTGAATTCAAATCCTTCAACTTTTTTGTTTTTTTTGACAGAAAATCTTTCAACTGAACTAAGTTGTAATCCCAAGCTAATGTTTCAACCACAAGATTCCTTTTCCCAGGGGGAACCAATACTTATAGTTATGGCTCATCAATTGCAAGAGACTTGAGCACATAGTTCTACGAACTGAACCAGTTTCACAAGGTTTATGCCAGAACAAAGAAACGTGAATCTTCTATTTGAAAGAACTAGTGCCAAACATTTGGCAGTGTATGCATTACCACTTCTTGAAGCTTCAAGGGTGGTCCCGAAAGTGATCTCCATTGAGGGAAAAACTCTTCGGTGGAAACTGATATAGGCTGAAGAAATTTGTTCAAGACAGCTGGAAGCCGAAGCTTGACATTGACCTATGAGATCATCAAAATTGCATAACTGAGGACATGGTAAAAAATCAAAAGATTTGTAAAGATTAGCACCACCAAACATGACCAACTAGTTAAGTACCATGTTGGTGCCAAATTTGTAGGAGAAATCCAGAACAGCAACATCCCTGCTAGGTCGAAGATTCATGATCTCAAGAGGGCATTGCACCTACAAGTGCAAACAAAAAATGGAAAAAAGGATATGTGAATAAAGAGAAAATGGAGATAAAATGTCTAAGTTATCAACTTTAAAGATGTAAAGAGAAGCAGTATCACCTGTGCCCTGGGTGGAATAGTTTCGGGTACTAATGAGAGCTCCATCTTGAGATGAGCAGGAGGTAATATTAGGGCCTGAACAGAAATGAGCGGAGAAGTGTTCTTATTCCCCAAGAAAAGGACAAGACGTCCATGTTGCAGCCGCCATTCTGCTTTTATACCAATCTGAGACATTTCACAAGAAAATTAGATGGTTCTTGTGGACTGTTCAGAAATTTTATAGCAAACTCAATACAGTGAAGTGTCTGAAAAATTAAAAGTGGAAAACTGATCCTATAACTTGACATAATATATGGGATATGGAAAAGAAAAAACAAAATTGATACCTGAATGAATGGATCCTCATACAAAACACCACTGTCCTTTAGGCATAAAGCATAAAATCTCTCATTTATATTCCCAATTGGCTGAAAATAAAAAATACAATGAAGAATGTCACATATTTTTAGAATTCTCGAACAGAAAGAGTTTGGGGAGAAAAAGAAAAAAAGGTGGACGCATATTTCTTCCAACCAAATACGAAATGAGTAAATCAGCAATCAATTGAGGATTACTAGTTCAATGGCTCATGTAGAAAATGGCTACCATTGTGTCAGAAGTGATCAAAGAAATTTACTGATAAGAGAAGTCCAAAAGTCTCCTCCCTCGACTTAGCACCACAGAAGGGAAAAAACTATGATGAAATACATGTCAATACCAAACATTCAAGTACCTGAACAGAATTTGCTTGTTCAGCAACAGGTACAATAGCTGCGCCATCTACTGTACTAGTACTGCCTTCCAGTCCAGACACTGCAGGTTGCTCAGATTGGGTATCAACTGCAGGAGGGCCCTCAATAGCCAGTGGACCCAAAAGATCATCAAGTAGATCTGCTGAAGGAGGTTGGGGATCTAATTTGGTCAAAATCCCATTTGCTTGGGTTGGTCCTTGGCCTGCTAAACTATGCTCCTATCATATATGCACAGTGAAACATAAGCAAAAATGAGCAACTGCTGTTTCACAAATTCTGAGCATGCAGACAGTGCATAACCTTAATATATATTTGAAGAGAAAAATACTAACCGAACTCCCATCCATGCTGGGCACCTTTACTAGACCGAGCTGGCCAACAGATGGTGGAGACCCATTGGCAGGGTTTTGGTCAGTCACAACCAAAGCATTTGACATTTGCTGCTTTGCCCGTGAATTGATAGCACTTTGATCCGCAGTATCAACCTCAGTATCTTCAGCTTTCTTGATTAAGGCAGACTGAATTACAGATATTGAATACCACAGTTAGAATGAATGGTTTACAGCTAAATACTTTGAAATCATCCAGAATTCAGAGATCATAACCATGTAGCAGGATGTTTCCTTGAATTGATATATGAAATGAATATACGTGACAAACCTGACGCTCAGGAAATTTCGGCATTTCAGCCAATATGTCCATTAGAGCTGCACCCTTCCTACTTAATTCAAAATATTCAACAGCGCGTTGTTGTATCTCAACATCAATGCAGCTCCCATACCTACACAAATGCAAACCTGTGTCAATATTGACAAATCAGAAAATGACCCATATATTTGAGATGAAATGAAGAAAAGTATATCTTACTTGTTAAATATTACCCAGATTTGGTTTTGTAGTTCTGGGTCAGGGGGTTGAGTGTGCATTAAGATCTTCGCGTATGCTGAAAGAAGGATTGAAACGGTTGAAGTTCTGCATAAGCATTCAAAGCCCTCAGATATGGATCAAATGAAAACAATACAAGCACATGACACGTAAGAGGAACAAAGGTTGGCTGCTCTTACTGTATAGTAGGAAGCTTTTCATGTAAAATGCTAAATATTTCCCTTGGACTACATCCAGGCCTTCTGGCCAAAAGGTGGCTGTACTCTCCAAGAAGATAAGCACTGACCTGTTGCATGCATATATTAGTGTGCCGAAATAAAGAGTGCATTTGTACAACCCAGGTTTTTTTTTTTTTTTTGTATAATATATTTATAATCTGTCAGCTTTGATAGTGAAAATGTCAACGGCAACAGTACACACCTTAACCATTGTCTCATGAACAGCAGGCTTGTCAAGATACTCTCTTGCTTTGGCTGCTGCATAAGGCTGATCAAATGTTTTTTAAGTCCAAGTTGAGAAATAAGTAACTGACCACCTTGACAAGAAACAGGATGGAGTAATGTCTATGCAATGAACTTTTAAATTACCTGGAGGTCTTCATTGTTTGTAACAAACTGCACAACACGAAACCATATATCATCACTCACAAAATCTCCAGCCTTGTCAATCAACTGAAGGATCACGTCCACATACCTGCATTTAAACAGAATAAACACATGAGAATGATAAATAATGTGAAAGCTGTCATTTTCAACAGTTAAAAGATGACTTAATATTTTGGTAGGGAACTAAGCAAAATCCAAGAAATGCCCCAAAGATCTGTAGGGTAAAAGATAACTAATTGCTTGTGGTTTAGGATGTTTAGCTACAAGAGAAATCCTAATATTTGTTATGGTGTACGGCCACAAAATCTCATTATGCTAAACTGGTAGTCTATTTGGAACAACTAAGTGATTAGAAAGGTACAGAAGTGGCCCACAAAGAAAAGATTATTCATCTCCCATCCAACAAGAACAGGAAATTGTTAATAAAAGCATCAAAATTGGCATTATGCAGTAGCAGCTGTAACATTTCACATACCATTAATGCCATTTTCCGACTGTTAATAAGCAATTATGTATCCTGTTCGATCTTCCTGAGAATGCAACTTCAACAGAGCCTAAGACAAGAGCTTAAAGTAATGTGTCACACCCTCTGGGTCCTCATTGACTGAGAAGGAAGTACCCACAATTGACCCAAGTCAGATGCATCCACCATTCTCTTTCACTATTTTCAATAGAAGTGTCTCAAGAGCATGAAACCACATAGTACATATCTTATTTTGGTGCCAAGACTCGATTAGTTTATGTTAATTTAGAATTTAATGCAAGTATATTGTATTTGCTAAGCTCATTTACAAGTCATCTAAACCTTGTTTCCACATTTGCTTTTGTCCTAAAATTCCTTAACTTTACACTAGAAAAACATACTCACCAAGACAAATCAGGGGCAAACTTCTCGGCAAGAATAGCAGCTTTAAGAGCCAATTCCTCACGTATTGCAAAATCTGCTGTGCTCAGATACTGAACATCAGAAAAATATCAGTGGTGTACTCACTTGTCTCACCACACTATGATAGCATTATTAGACAATAACCAGTTCTTCCACCAAGTGACGTAGGAAATGCTCCCACAATGTACTCGTACCTGCAACAGTTCTTCCACAATGTCCTTTGCATTTGAAATGTCACACATGCCATAAAGCAAGTCCAGAGCACGCCGTCGAATACTGGATAACAGAAAAGGAGGACAGCATTAGCTAAGGAATATGTTTATCCAAACAATAAAATATTAGACAGAAATTGAATCATGCATTCAGTAGTTTTATTGTTATAAAGGTAATATACATGAATAAAGGTGCGTGTCCAACCCATGTTTCCCATGTTTCAGATCTAAAACGAGCTAACTCAAATTTTCAGATGAAACAGAATAAACAGCCTTAGTGTGCCAAATTACAGTGTGCATATGCATCAGTAACAACATCCAGAAGGTGTCAAATACAGAAACTGCAACCCACTTAACCTGATATCAGGATCTTTCAATGAGGTGATTATCTGGGCCTGATGTCTTTTGATGATATCTGGGACATCTGTAACCATCAACATCCGAGTCATATTCTCCTGTTGAAGAGCAACAATAAAATGTAATGTCCCATCATAAGGCTATCCAATGCAATTAAATCTCCCATCAAACTAGAGACATAAGAGGTTCCACTTTGTAAAGCTTGTTTAGTTGCTTCAGCAAAATAGGTTGGGAAGGAACCACAAAACTAATTAAAGAGTTTCAGAACATACCAAGCCAAGATACCGAATATTTGGTTCACGCACAGCAATAAATTTCCCAAGAAGGGCAACACACTGAGACATCATCTCCCTTTCAGCATCAAGATGCATGACCTACAATGAGGTAATCAGAATACACAAAGCACAACAACAAGCCTCTCCAAATTTTTAAATGAAAGAAAGTTCCATGACACATCTACTTGACAAGGAGAGAGATGGAAAGGGCATCTCGAAGAAGTGGAAAAAAAGTAAAGAAAACATGGAGCAGATAGAAAGATAAGCAAGTTGTCCTGCAAGTAATGTATTCACATATTGAAAAGGTTACATCAGCAAGGAACTTACAAGAGAAAGAGCCTCAAAGAGTACAGCATGTGATGCATTGTTTTTATTTACATTTTTTACAACATCTGTTCCCATCAATATCCGCTGTAAGACCTGGAAACATGAAGATAGATTTCATAGAGTCAGTTAATAATGAAATATCAGCCTGGAAACATGAAAGATTTCACGGGGTCAGGGTT
The DNA here is from genome assembly GCA_023213295.1 of Bruguiera hainesii. Lineage (NCBI taxonomy): Eukaryota > Viridiplantae > Streptophyta > Magnoliopsida > Malpighiales > Rhizophoraceae > Bruguiera > Bruguiera hainesii. Next base: position 5,291,881 of record JAHOYR010000005.1, on the reverse strand, counting down.
CATGATGAAATATCAGGGTAAGTTTATTGAGCAGGGTCAAACCTCAAATAATGATCTTCTAGTGTTAGGATCTTCAATGGTTGGAAAATACTGAAGAGCCCTCATTGTCTTAACCTGTGTATTGAAATGATTGAATTATTCAAACCTAAAGAGATGATTGCATTATTTAAAATTCCATTAGTAACTAAAAGAAAACATTGAATGAAATATAAAAGAATCACCATTTTGATAAACACCTTCCATTTTAAATTAAATTTAAGAAGCAAACTTCACTATCGATACATCTATAAGAAATACAGTTAATTATAAAGAATACAGACCTGAAGCCAAGGTGATGGGATGCCATAATATGTATATTCTTGTGGAATATCCTGGTTCCTAGTGAGTCGCTCTAGTATCTTTACACACTTTGGAAGAGAAGTCCAATATGCTTCATGGTTGTTTGACACTAAAGCAACAAGAAGGCTCATGGAAGATGTCAAAACACCAAGATCACGCTCATCCAACAGTTGTGCCATCCGATCCGCCCTGAAATATTTGGAAGGAATTAGGATAGTTCAAATTTACATAGGTTAAAAAGGAATATTGATTAACAGCCTGTAGAACAGAATAACACGTACCAGCCATCTACATTAACAACATCAGAATTTTTTCTGTACAAGCGCAGCAGACATAATGCAGCTTTCTTTCTCACAAGAGGTCTACAGCTACTAGAAATCTGAAACCAAACAAATAATATAGGGGGACATCACATAATTTATTTCGGCTGTACACAGTAAAGATTGAAAAGCTGTGGCATCCTTACAAGTAACTTTTGAACATCAGGTGCTAGTGATTCAGCAAATTCTCTCCCACCAATATTTCCAACCTAAAACAAAAAACAGATATCTCAGTAAATACAGTTAGACTCATAATTGTTTGAATTATGAACCATGAAATTAAAAAAGTCAAAATAAAAGCAAAACAGTCAAGGGAAGAAAGGGATCAGAAGACATTACTAATACAAACAAAATCTCAAATAAAATTGCCATCTGTCTTCATGTTATAGCACATGCTGACAAAAAAAAAAAAAGAAAAAGAAAAAGATCTGCACACTTCAACCATTTCTATATGTGAAGTAGACCACTCATTAAACCTAACTAACAACTTCGGTAAAGTTTTTAAAAATAAAAAACAGGAAAAGGATATCATTGTACAAGAATAACAATTAACTCCCACCAAGAAAAATTTCTAGTCATACCATGGTCAGTGCAAGGCACTGGAAGGTTTCATTTCGACCAATGATGTCATTGCGAACTGTATTTATTGCTAATCTTAAGAAATCATGGTTCTCATTAAGCAAACATGATGTCACTATGTAGCCAACCTGCATCCATTTTCAGCAAGATAAAGTCAATTAAATTGATGCAATTGTTAAATCCAGAACATCAAGAGCAAGGAAACCAAACTAGCACAACCAAGGAGTGACTACTGTCAATGTGAGAAGTTTCACTCCTGAGGACCATGTGACAGATATTTCGCACAACACCCAAATATACTTCTAGAAAGATCTTCAAGGCCTCGCTTATGCCATATACTAGTCTCAATTTGTGCCATAAAGTCAACATTTAGCAATTATACACATATGGATGTACTTATGTAGCTTAATAAAGCTTGAAACTTACCCCAAAATTGGAGTACATCATGCCATTGCAGCAAAAAAGGTGCTATACATTTATTCATTGATTCAAGTTATACAAGCCATTCACTAGGCAGCCACACAAGTTCTACTCATTAAAGATCATGAAATGCAGGGACGTAAAGTACCTGCTTTTCCGGGTACTTTGGAGCAGATATTAAAGAAACAGCTTCCATATGACCAAAATCCACATCATAACCCAGCATATAAATATAAAGCATTTTCCAAACATATTTCTTCTTTTCGTAAGGAGTTAGACCCTGTTGAAACACAAAATCCATCCATAAAAAACTTAATCTCGCAAATATTATTTATCAAAAAAAAAATCATAGAAAAATACAAGAACCAATATAGAAAAATACAAAATTTGAAAACATCAACGGATCCAAAAGACCTAGAGGAAATAGAATATAAAGATGTGGATGGCCAATTGGAGACTAATTTTTTTAGTACTGTTGCTTTACACCATAGAAAATAAAAACCTATGCCACATAAATACCAATCCTTGCAGAAAACCACAGAAAAATAAGCAAAAGTCCATGTCAGTTGCCTGGCAATGTCAACACCGGCCAACTTAGAAAAAATGAGAAGTTAACAGGATGCCTGAAATGATAAATCTAACTAGATTGCTAGGAAAAAGGCAAATGCATCACGAAAAATATAGTGGACTGCTGTGCACATATAGAAGCCTGTTAAACTTAGTTTTTAGCTTTCACCACCAGATAGAGAATCACATGGGAAAATAAAAGGGTCCATCGTGAGGAGGAAACACAAATATTTTTAGGATGATACTAGAAACAAAGGGGTCCATTAGGTGAAGAGGTCTTCAAATCTTGCAAACCAACAATAAGGGCATCATTATGGTCGAATTTCAACAGTAGCATTTAATGCTTCTTTTGAGCATGTCTAGATATGGAGGGTCTCACTCCAAAGCCAGCTGAGCCAATTCAGTCCAAAGATTCCCTAGATGATATATTTACCTGATAAGGCTTTTAATAAATAGTAAGCTTTCTTTTAAATACTGCTGATGAAAAATCATAAATCCATGAAAATATGGTCCTGAGAGAGAAGTTATACAGGATCTAAAAGGAAATAATATTAATGGGGAATCAAATAACTTCCTTAAAAGAGTAAGAAAAATTAATGTTGTGGATGAAAATAAGAAGAACAAATTTATAAACTTCTCAAAGGGAAAAAACTATAATAATCTTCCCAGTTTAACAACTTAACATGTAGCATAAAATGAAAAAAGAATGAATAGAAATACACAAGAGATATCGTTGGGCATCGACATGGAAGTGTGCATGCACAATTGCATGAGAATGATGAAACCTGACTGTTTTTGATGGTCCATCACAACCAGTAGTTTCAACAATGTTCATCTAGTCTCAACACAATAACTAGATCCTTAATGATATGACACTTTTAGCCCATCAAATAGATATGAATAGCTCAACATTATGATTGAGGACATTCTAACTTAAAAGTTTTATTTTAGTGGTGATGGCATTTGTAACCTTGATGCCTATACTGGTTTAACTGCTTCTTTCAACCCTTACAAGATATTAAGAAGAACCCTTTGAAGAATTAAGAAGAGAAATTGCAACATACCAATGATAAAAGTATAAAGAAGAGCACAAAATGTCATTAAGTTCTTGTAAATAAACCCAGTCCTAACTCAATAAGCCACAGCCTTTCCATTTTCACTCCATGTTGTGATTTTCTCATCACTTTATAAAGGGGGCATCCCAGTGCACAAGGCTCTTACATTTGTAGGGTCTAAGTAAGGGTCAAATATATACAGCCTTAACTTTGGTTTTTCAAAGAGGTTGTTTCCACAACACAAACTTTCCACATTTGTGATTTTCCCATTGCTTTCCAAGCAAATAATGTCCATTAATCAGCAGAACCACTGTCACTTTCAAGGATAATGTATGAAGGGTGCTAGGAAGATTTGGAGAACAAACTTATGATGCAACATAATAAGGCATAGCTCCAGTGTCAAACTGATATCTCAACATGCACAAACCCTAAATTACAGGTTCAAGGTGGGGTGATCTACAATAAAACCAAAATTCTTGCTAAAACTGCCCAGGCATGTTGGCACAAGGCTAAAGAGCCCCAGTCCCAGGGACCATCCCAAGATGGGTCCAAGTCAAACAAGTCGAAAGAAACTGGGATGCAGCTTAAAACCATGAATTGATTACCAATGGTACATGAATACCATATAAGAACTAATGGCTCTAGTAGAAGAGAAAATTGAAAACTCGAAATAAAGTTCGAAAACATAAAATAAATTGTATTTGGATGCCATTGTGCTGGATCAGCACAATTCACCCAAACTCCTTTTACATATGTTGTGCACTTCAAAAGCGAATAAAACTCGTTGCAACCCCACACCTAATTGACAGCGTAACTTAACCTTTTTCTTTAATCTAATTATAAAATTAGTTTTTTCGGAAGCAGAAAATTCTCTTCACTGAATAGGTTATTTGTAAGAAATTCTAAAATCAAAATTTCCAAGGCATTGACGAAAAACAATGGTCCAGAACAAAATTGAAACAACAAAATTCATTCCACAATCCACCGAAGAAGAAAAATGTATATCACTACTAAGAAAAATTGAAATCCCATCTAAATTTCAAAAGCGTAAATAAAGAAGCAAAATTTGCACGCTTTTCAGTCACATGAGATCAATTGACCTGAACTTAACTCACTAAAGTGTTAGTTTTTGCTAACAATAGAAATTCTCTTCACCGAATACGTTCCATGTAAAAGAACCTAAAATAAAACATTTCAAAGAAAATTCGTTCACAACAACTATGATCCAAGCCAAAATACAAGAAATCGATGCCATTTCACGATTCTCTACAAGAAAAACTACCAAAAATTAGAAATAATAGAGAGAGAGAGAGAGAGAGAGAGAGAGACCGAAAGCCTAACCTTCTCGTTCTTGAAGCGAGTACGGATGTTGCCGAGCTCTTTATCGACGCGGAGGCGCTCTTGTTCTTTGTTCTGGCAATTTCTGACGTCGCTTATGAAAACGGAGAGGCCTCTCATGCCTGAAAGAGCCATCTCTGTCCCAATCTCAGATCCAGCGGCAGAGAGGTCAGAGGAAACTTCCTAGCTCTTCTCGGCTCCTCCACGGAGACCTCCGTAAATGAGATCCAACCCCGCCGTGCACGGCGATCGCCGACGGAGATGTGTGCGTCCACTCTCCTCGAATGAGGGAACAGCCAAAAAGCAAAAACCAAAACAGGGATTGTCAGAGACGGGAGAGAAAAATGAGAATGCAGTGATCTAGGGGAGAGAAAGTCACAGATTTTAGAGAGAGATAGAGAGAGACCGCGGGGTGGGGGTGGGGGTGGGGGACGGTGGACTGAGAAGAAATTTGGAAAAGCCGTCGGGCCACTGCGGCACAAGACTTTTATTTTTAGTTGCAATCTGACCCCTTCAATTTTATTTATTTGCTTTCGACGTCTTTCCATTCTACTCTAAAGGAAATCTAATTCGCAAAATACCTCGGCAAGGATGGTGACATGACCAACATCGTTGTGTTTTTGGATGGCTCTGCAGATTAGAAACGCGAACCAGTCAAATTCCGGCATATTCAATATTTGACTTGTTTGATCAACCAGCATAACATTGAGTTTTAGTAGTATCAGTGCATTTAATCAACGAGTTGAATCGAACTAGTCTCAACTTTATTCAATTAAAGGCTAATTCAGTGAACCAAGGAACTGAGCCAGGGCACAAACCCCGTTGCCCCATCCTTGCACAGCACCTGCAACCAAATTGCAATTCATAAATTATGCTGTATATATTATTAAAAATTTAATTATAATATAATTTGATTAATAAATAATAATCATATATATATTATTGTACTACTAAAAATTATCATTTTGATTTTGATTTGAGTATAAATAATTATCTTTTTATTTAATACATATAAAAATTTTATTGAAAATTGTGTATTTATAGTTAAAATTAAAATAAAAAAATTACTTATTAAAATAAAACTAATTTTTTAGACGCATCAATGATGTTTATTTTTACAAAATTAGGCATATTATTTATATGAATATATTTAATTTTAAAATTTTAAAAATTAAAATTTATAATGATAAATTTTAAATACATACATACCTAATTTATAATTGTTATTAAAAAGAAAATGTTACTAGAAGTCACTTACCGTACATAGTCATGAATAAGAAATTATATAATTTCATAAAAAGGCAATGACGCTTAATAGATGTGACCAAAATAATTATTACAGACATTTAATTGTCCACTGCTATAAGTCAAAAATAACATTGGGTCCTTAACAGTACAACATTACTATGGAATTTTTATAAATGCCTCATAAAAGCCACAAATTGAACTTATGTGGCTTAATAAAACGTATGTAATGTGTGCTGATGGATCCAAGGAATTACCAATTCCTTGATTAACGTGAAGGGTGGCCTTTACTTATGATTGTCTAAAAGTATAGATATTTCGACCTACGTAATGCTTTAATTATTAAAAAAAAAAAAAAACATAGAGAAAAAGAGAAGGATTATGCTCGGTGTTCTGCTTAACTTGTAATCACAAAAGACCTTACTTCACCGTGCATAATAAAAGGTCAATGCAGTTTGTATTGTTTAAAGTTTTGTTGTAGACCTAGACCAAGTGCATATAAGTCCCGTGCATCAGCAAAATCTAACGTGACTTACACATTATGACTCATGAACTTAAATATTGTGGTGTTTATTGACAGTGAATTGTTTTAATATGCATGTATTATAATTTTAATTTGTTAATCTCCAAAATAATCAAATTAGTATATTTAACATCATATATATATCATAATTATAATTCAATTATTACAAAAAATAATTAAACTAAAATATATGAACTAACATGCATGTATTATTATTATAATTTGGTAATTACCAAAATGGTTAATCTAGTATGTTTAATGATTACTCAAAGATAAATCATTATTTCATGATTGGTAATATAATTAAGGTGAATTTAATATTTTTAGTTAAATATACTTATTTATCCACAAATATCAAATACTTTTGATTAAATATACTTAATTTACTAATTAAAATTAATATATGTTATTACTTATGATAATTTATTATAAGATTTTTCAAAAAAAAATTACAATATATTTTAATTATTTTATTTTACTCATAATTAATTATGAGTATTTATAATTGTACAATTAGTTTAATTATGTTGTTCTATTCAATTAATTGAACTTCTCAAAATAATATAAATAAGTAAATTTTCACATAGTTGTTATCGATTTTGACTTGTATTATTAATGAATAAGTTTATTGACATTATAAATTTAAGTAATAAAGAAAAGAAATTACATCATAAGCATAAGAACAAAATAATAAGTTGAATCTTATATTTATAAAAGTGTTTATTACCAATAATATTAAGAAAACTATTTTATAAACAAAGAATGCAAAAGAATATTTATGGTTTGAGAAAAGACAATTTTGTTTTATGAACAAGTCACTTATTAATACTCTTATAGCAAAACTCATGATTATAAGGTCTATTAGGTCACAAACTCTAAAAGAACATATTATTAAGATGATTAATTATGTAGTAAGACTTAAAACCTTCTGGTCAATAGGAGATAATCTTTTTTTGGTGCAATTCATTTTAAACTCAAAACATATTGAGTGGGTCATTTCAAATTTATTACAATATTATAAAGAAAAAAATGAAATGTTTAGAAATTGACCAATATGCTTATTTAAAAGGAAATGAGATAAAAAAAAATTAAGTAAATCGCTTCATTAATCTCATAGATAAGAAAGCTTGAAAATGAATGAAAGTGAAAGTCAACCAATTTAAGAAAAAAAAAGAGTCTATTTATACTTTTTAAGCTAAAAAGAAAGAATGAGAGGACAATTAGTGTTACTTCTATAAAGAATGTTAACATTATTATAAAGATTGATGGCTTCATAATGTTAACAAAAAAAATACAAGTAAATTAAATATCGTAGTATATTTCGAATCAAATTTAATTAATATTTCTCATAATACTTAATGGCTTCTTAATGACATTATTACTTATGTATCCAATATAATATAATGAATTCATTATGATCTAATTATTTTAGTTTATATAACAATATAATCATTATTGATTTATGCATTCTTATCAATAATTTATACAAATTGAAACTTGATATATTTTTATAAAATCCTTATTTAACGTGTATTATAATATTAGAATTAACTATAACATGATGAATAAAAATTACACTTTTTGTGATATAAATGAAAGATTAGTGAGATTAATCAATAGTAAGATTCTTTTGAATATACATTTTATTGATCTCAAAACATATATGGATTGCATTAAATGTAAGCAAACTAAATGAACCATGAAAAAAGCCATAAAAAGCACTTAACTTCTTGAAATTATGCCAACTGATATTTGCAGACCTTTTGACCCTTTAGCCTTTAGTAAAAAATTATATTTCATTACCTTTATAAATTTTTTTTTATGTTGTAGTTATGTTTATTTACTTCATAAAAATCTTAATTAGTAAATGCTTGTAAGATTTATATAAAAGAGGTTAGAAGTAATTAGATAGAAAGGTGGAAATTGCAAGATTTGATAGAGATCATAAATATTATAAAAATATAAATAATCAAGATAATGTCTAAGTGCATTTGCGAAATTCCTTAAAAATCATGACATAAATTCATGGTAAATTATATCAAGTACACCTTAACAAAAAATGTAATAAAAAGGTGTAATCAAACATTCATATGTAACTTATTCCTTCCCAAATCTTTATGGATATATACACTCAAAATTGCAAACTATTTATTAAATAGGATTTTGAATAAGACAATTCAAAGTACTCCTAGAGAAACCTAATTTAAGGTACTTAAATATTGGGATTGTTCAATAGAAGTAAGGATTCATATAAAAAAAAATAGACTTTTAAATAATCAGTAATTACCTTATTGGTTAGTTAAAGAAGTCTACAAGGTATACTATAGTTCAAAAATGGTAAAAACTGGTACCATAAGATTTATTTAGAATAATAAAATTAAGGTCTATACATTTATGTTGTCAATTTTGTACTATTATTATTTTTTATTTATTATTCTTATGTTATTGTTTGTTGTTAATTTAGTGTTTTTTAATGTTTTTATTATCATTAAGAACTATTTTATTATTTTTTAAGAAAAAATATAAAATTTATTAATAATGAATTACACATGTCAAATTATATTTCGAAATTAAATAAAAGTGAGATAATTTTATGTTAATAAAAAAAGTTTATAATTTTTACAAGTTATAGTAGTAACAGTTTCAACATGAATATTAATACTAACTATTATATTGTTGTCATAAGGAATGTGTAATTCAATTTTAAACTCAACTCATATGAAGTAGTTAACTTTGAATAATATTGATTGCCTTATAAGTCCATGAAGTATCGTTTCCATCATTTTCTCTAACATTGACATTCTCATCAATAAATTGTAAATAAAAAAAGTATTTAATTATCCTTACAATTAATAAAATGATGAAATACACAACAAGTAATAACAATATATTTTTTCTTTTTTAAACTAATATGATGTCATATGGGAAAGAATCAAAGACCTTATTTTTAATACTTCAAAGCATCTTTTAATCATATTGCTTGATGAGAAATATATGTAATTAAACAATTTCTCTTTGTCTTGAGGTCTTTGTTCTTATTTGTAGTCATAAAAATAATAATGTTATGTATGACAAGGGTTGAGAAATTAGAAATGTTAATAAATCCAAAATCAACTAAATAATACTTCTTTTGTAAAGATATGAGAAAACAATATTCTTGTCAAAACAATGTTTCCATAAGCACCCTGACATCATTAAATATTCCTTTCCAACCCATCATAAAAAAATATAAATATTATATCAAAATTATATACATATTGTATTTTGAATAGTTACAATCTTTTTTCCATGGAATACATGCAAAAATTTAAATACCATCAATTCTCCTAAGACAATCCTATTAAAAAGATAAAATGGAAAACATTTTTGTTATTAGTAGGCTTTAGTTTAAAACAAAAGAAGAAGAAAAAGAAGAAGAGAACAAATAAATCTAAAGATTTTATCTTGTAAAAAGGAAAATATTTCAAATTATTTCTAATTTTCAACATAATTTCATTAACATTTGGAGGAGTAATCACAACTTTGGCAAGCACACAAAATGCTTTTAGAACTTTTTTAAAGTTCTTAGAAATAGTGTTAATAGAGAGTCAAAACTAATCGCCAATAACAAATTGTTACTTATTTTCACTAACAATAGTAAAAAAAAATATTACTAATTACTCTTGCACAAAAAGAAACATGGAATCAAACAACAATCTTTTTTCTTTTCAGCTTTTCACATAAGTTCATAAAAATTTATTTAATCATCTTAAATAGATCAACACATGTACTTAGATGACAATTTAAACTTTCAACCATCTATTCATGGTTGGTTAACCACATATAAATATGTTTATTAACAATATTAAATACATAAGTTAAGTTCAAGGCATAACATTTAAAGTCAAAAACAATTTGACAATCCACACATTCATTAATTTGAACATTTAAATATGTTTTACTTTAGGATGTTCAAAACCCAATATCTCTTTCTTACACTTTTCATTTTCAAGAACACAAATATATATCCCTCTCTTTCATTGAATAACTTAACTGCCTTTGTATATGATGCTTCATTTATCCCTTCTAACTCATCAAGTACTTCAATGCATATTTCAAAAGAGAGTTTGACTTCATTTGGAGGCATATTCATATTTTCTCTAAAAAAATCTTTTGAAAGTAAACTCATCTTCTTCTTGAATAGCTACTTTTTCTTTGAATTTTCTCTAATTAAGGCCAAAGTATTTGCCATTACGTTATAAATTAATTTTTTTTTCTTTTGGTTAAGTTATTCCTAAATTATTACTAGGTTTTGGCCTTTATGTTAGTGGACACCAACAATAACATTAGCAACCTCTTTAAGCTCTTTGTTTTTGTCATTATTGTCTTCATTTTCAATTATTAAAGGACCTTGAGTTAAAACATAGGCATGTACCCCAATGGTAGTTGTATCTCCAAAAATGATATATAACTTTTGATAATTTCAAAAACCCTTTTTTGAAATTGCTTCACATTTTTTATCACCTAAAAAAAAGTATCTTATAATAATATATAAATTTTACCAAAAATTGTTTCTTACTTCAAACAACTTATGTCATTGTTCATTAAAAGTCAAAACCATATTTGTCAAAAATAATAGCTAACTCTTGTTTGACTTATGATTTTTATAAAGTTCTTCCAATGACTCCTAAGTCCATTGAATTTATTCTTTAATTGGATATGTATATAAAGTTGACTAGTTTTGTTGTTTAAGTCATTTCATATAATCTTCTAAGCATTGGCAGTAAAGGTTGTCATTTTTCTTATTACCCCTTTTCACTTTAAAGAAATGAAAAGGTTTTTAAATTTTTCTAGTCATACACCATTTAATCTAACCTCAATAACCTCAGTCTTACTTACATAAATAGGTTAACTTGGTTATGACATCTAAATTTTCACTAAGGCAACTATAGATATGTATAAATTGTATATGTAATTAGTAATAAAATAAAATGTTCATTTTTTTTCAAGATTATCACAACAAGAAATAAAAATAAAAAGAAAAATAAAATGAACAACAATGTGATTTCCTCAAGATTGTATATATCATAATAATAATAAATCAATAACTTAAACATTTAAATAATGAATTAGCTAATCAAACAACCTTATAATGTGTGTGTTCCAAAATTCAAAACTATGAAATTCAAATAAAAAAAAAGATAAAAATTTATATTCTTATAATCTTTAATACATAAACACATAAAAAAGAAGGAAAAAATAGAAGAAAATATTAAATTTAATTAAGTTATTATTTGTCTCATTAAAAACCCAAACTTTCTAAAGATTCATTTTTTTTTTCCAATAAAAGAAAGCAAAGAAGGGCAAAAAGGTGTTAAAATATAAAGAGAGACCTTAAAATAATGAGTTGAGTAACGAAATTGGATTTGAGACAAAGAGCAAGAGGGACAAGTTGAATTTGGTAGAGTGGCAAAGCTAAAGTTTTTAATTTGATGTTATGGAGATAATAGACTCAATGATAAAGATGAAAGATAGAAAAGTGAGAGAGAATGAATAGCTGGTCATGCTTTCATACTCACCCTCGTAGATCTTTGACTTTTATATAAACGTAATAATAAAAAATGTAAAAAGGTTGTTTTCTACACTTATTATTAAGAAAAGGAAATGTTTGTGATTTTTAAGTGAAAAATGAAAATAAAATAATAGGAGCCAAACATGATTTCTATTTATATATCAAAAAATAAAGTGAAATTATGAAAACCCTAACCAAGCTAAACAAGCCTTTATTAAGAGTAATAAATGTCAAAATGTGCATATAATAGAAATTAAAACAAATATTTTTTTTCATCCATAACAGTTTATTCTTTCATTATGATACTAAATGTTATTTCACAAATTGAAAAACATTTAGATGAAATGACACTTTTTGAGGGAACTAACTCACAACTAAATAACATAAATAAACCACCAAAAATAGTATAAAAAATATCTCAAAAAAAATGGATCAATTATTTTTAAATGATTATCTGATTTATTTATAAGAGTCAAAATTTTAATATTGGAATTAATAAGGATTTGCTTTTACTTTCACAACAATAAAAAGTATTAAATTTAATTATGGTATTAATGACTTAGTATGATTCAGAATTATACCAAATAAATATGAAAACTACTTTTCTTAATGGAAATTTTAAAGAGGAAATTTACATAAATCAACTTAAGAGTTTTTTCATAAAAGTTAAAGATCAAATAATGTATAACTAAAGAAGTTAATATATGAATTGAAACAAGTCTTTCTTATAATAGTATATGATGTTTAATGATATCATGATTTTTTTTAAATTTAAGAAAGAACACTGTTGATTAGTGAGAATAAATTTGTTTTCTAATCTTATATGTTAACGATTTATTACTTGTTACTAATGTTTTAAGTATATTGTGTAAGATTTAAGAATTTTTTTGAAGGAATTTTATAATAAAATATATGAGAAAAAATATTTTATGTAATAGGAATATAAATATTTCATAACAAATTATAATGAATAAGAATTGTTTTAGAATAGTTATATTAAAAAAAATTTAAAGAAATTTAATATAACTAAGTGTTCACCTAAAGTTGTTCTTATGCAAAAAAGTTACAAATTCAATTTCATAAATGTTCTAAGCATGATAAGAAGCATAAGTAAATATAATCAATTTCATATGTCATTATTATTGATATTTTAATATATTTGCTAACTTGTACTAATTCAAATATTAATTTCGTAGTTGAAATGTTAAGCAGCTAGCAAAGTAATTCTTTAATAGACTACTAGAAATATACAACAAAAGTGATGAGGTATTTGTAAGAATAAAGAATTATATGGTTATGCAAAAAAAATTTAATCATTTAAAAGTAATTAGATATTTGAATTTCGACTTTATTAGATATATTGATAATAAATAGTCTACTTTTAGTTATTTGTTCTTATTAGAAGAAATAACAATATTGTGGAATAATAAAAAATTGTCTATCATTACTCTATTCATTATAAAACTAAAGTTTATAGTATCATTTAAAATTGTAATTGAGACATTATGATTATGGAATATTATTTTAGGATTTGGAGTTATTAACATTATTATAAAGCTATTGAAAATTTATGTGATAATTCCATAATAATGTTCTTTTTTAAAAGTAAAAAATATTGAAAGGACGTCAAATTTAAAGCAAATTGAAGTATTATGCCATAAAAAAATTTAAAATAAAGAGTATTTATAAAATATTAATTGATTTCATATAATTGATCAATATAAAAATTCAAAACTAACATTATATAAAGAAAATATGCTTAACATTATATTCTTGTTATTTTATAATTATATACACATTATTATTTTAAAATTAACAGGAAAGTTTTTATAAGATATTATTGTGAAATGTTATGACATTATTTTATATAATATTTATATACATATAACCCTTATGAGTTCTGTATGATAAATTATAAATGTTGTAATATATGAAAATGAGTATTTTGAATAAATAGGATATAATTGTCATAATTTGTAATTAGCAATTTATCATGTCATGTCTTTATGATGAAATCCCAAGAAATTATTTATTATTGTTATTTGCATATAATAATTAATATAATAAATTTTAATTAAGTCAAATGAGAAAATATTAAAATTTTTCAATTAATAATATTTAAATATTCCTAAATAATATTCTTATTAAGGATTCAATTGTAATATACCTCATTAATGAGGAATAGTTATGTACATTATTGTACTATTAAGGATTATAATCTCAAGTTTGATTTAAATATTAATGAAAATGTCCAATTTAAGTTATACAATTGTGTGTGTGTCTGTGTGTGTGTGTGTGTGTGTAATTAATCCTTTTTATTCTTAATGTAAAAATGTGTGATTATAATAAAGGTAAGGAGAGAGAAATTGATTATTAGATTAAAGTGAACTCTTTGGACACATCAACTATTTTGATTTTCATAAATTCATATATGTTATTTATAATATATTATGTATGAATATATTAAGTTTCAAAATTCAAAATACTAACATTTATGATGATAATTTTATTAAGAAATGTAACAGTTAAGTGCAAGCTAAGTGAGCAAACTAGTAGTTATATATGAGTGTTGAGGATTGCCAAAGAAGCATCAATGCTTATAATTAAACATCTACTTCATTAAATACTATTTAGCCTATCCAATGCAAACTTGCCTCAAATAACATAATGAGAAGGATGTTATTTAAAGGAAATCCATGTTTATCCTTTGCAAATGAGGACTAACCTATAGCATGCCAATGAATTAGTTAATAAAATGAATAAGGAAATAAAATAACTAGTCAAATATATCCATCCCCAAGCTAGAACGAAATATTCCATGCAAAAAGGTTTAATTTCATTAATATACATCCATCTATTGGAGGCAAATTATAATTTGTATGAGTGTATAAACTTGGTTAGCATAATGTATTATGCAAACCCATATTGTATTATTATAACTGTAAGATACACAATTATGATTTTCATTAATAATCACAATCAAGTATCAAAAGAATAAAAATATACAATAATTATAATAGTATAATATGTAGGTTCATATTTGAGATGTATCTAATTAATAATATTTATATAATTGAACTATTTGTATAATGCCAAATTCATTCCTTTTGGTGAAATTAAGTAAAATGTTTTGAAAAATAAATGTTTCTAGGATCCCAATTAAACATAAAAGTTTTATCTTATAAGTGTAAGATTTCATAAAGAGATATAGTAATTACGAGCTTTTTTTTTTTAAAGAATCATCGCAGGGCTATTATTTCTTAAAACAATAAGTTCATATGATCTTTAAAATTGAATGAAGAAATACTATCAATTTGTTATAAAATATTGTTCAACACCACATACTTAATTATGTTTTGGAAGTGATAAGTGTTAGTTTAATAATGTAACTAGAGAAGGAGTGAATTTAATTAGTTTAATCCCTCAATCCTAACTTTAGACAAAGATAATAAAATAAATAATAACAAATACAAAGTAAGCAAATATAATAGATATAATTAAAGAGAGAAAGAAATAGTGCATAACAATTTATAGTAATTTGACTTAAACCAAAAGTTTACGTATACTCCTTAAAGTTCCTTTTTTAATAATTTAATTTATTAATCACTTTCTTCTTTTGCAAAGTGAAAATAATCTTTTACATTTAGTAAAAAGGGTAGTATCATATTTACCTTTCATGAATCTTTTGTCAAGCAAAGCTCTTAATACTTGCTCTAACCTATAAAAAGGTTTTAAAAGTTTGTAAACATGGTCTATATAAAGAGCTTTCTTTGTGATGTATGCATTCAAGAATGCATTATGTATATTGATTTGGTATAACTAGAAATGCTTATAATATACAAATATAAGTAACATACTAATAGTCTCTAACTTAATAACTAAGACAAAGGTCTTATTATAATTTATGTTCTCTTTTTTATTCTAACCTTGCCTTATTTCTGACAAATTAACCACTTTCATCAACCATATTTCTAAAGACCCACTTAATTCCAATAATAACATGACCATTTGATCTTAGTAACAAAGTTTAAACCTTATTTTTTTTAAGCTAGTTAGTTTTATTCTTTAGTTGCACACAACCAAAACTAGTTAATTGATGCATGATTTATATACTTTGGTTTTATATGTGAAACAAATGTAATTGTGCCAATTTTCATAAATGCATACCTAATTCTCAAAAGATCATAAGGGTTACTAATAATTTAATCATAATACATCATTTTAGGATGCTTCCACTGTTTTAAAACTTATTAAATAACACTTCCAAGGTTGACATCCTTTAGTAGGTTAGACTCATTCACTTTAAGTTGTTTATTCAACTTCTTTTTATCATTACTAGAATGTTATTGTTGCCTTTATGATTCATTTGCCTCTTTAAATTTCTATTTGCACATATAAGGTCATCTAACTTTTCCTTTTAAAGAGAGAAAGGGTTAGTTTTATCAAATGCAACATGCATGGACTCTTATACAATAAGAGATTCTTGTTAAACATTTTATATATCTTGTTTCTCGAAAAGTATCTTAGAGAGATACCTTTATCCATTTTAAATCAAACTTGCCTAAGTTCTCTTTTGTCTTTAAAGTAAAACACTAATAGCCAAAAACTCTTAAAAAGTTTATTTTATATTTCTTTCCATTCCATAACATATAAGGAATTTTACAAGAGTCAAATGAGTGATTTATTAAACACATAACAAGCAATATAGGTTACTTTTACCCAAATATATTAAGGAAGGCTAAACTCATTTAACATGATTTTAATTATCTCTTATAAGGCTATTTTTTTCCTTTTAACTACTCTATTTTGTTGTAGAGTTTTTGAAACTAAAAATTTGTGAGAGATGAATTGTAAAAATTCTTAAAGTCTTTATTCTTAAACTCACCATCATGATCACTTCTAAATGAAGAGATATGGTACCTCTTTTCATTCTAGATTTGCTTGTAAAACCCATCAAAGGTCTTTAAGCATTAGACCTTGTAAGCAAGGAATGTAACTCATGCAAAAATACTGTAATCATTTATAATAACATATGTAAATGACTTATCACCTAAAAATGAAACCTTATTTTAACCAAACAAATCCATATGCAACAACTATAAGAGTCACCTTATTATAACCAAACAAATCCATATGTAACAACTATAAAAGTCTAGTAACAAATATTACGTTCTATTATTAAAACAACTCTTACTTTGTTTACCTACTAGATATGTGTTACACATATCGTCCTTTTCAAATTTGAGCTTTAGAAGTCCTTTTACAAGGTTATATTAGTTGAGCTATGATAATTGATTTGTACTTACATGGCCCAACTTTTAGTAACACACCTATGATTCTTCACTAAAAGAGACAAAATACTTAATATCCTAGTTAGTCAAAGTGAATAGTTGCTTCATGCTAATTAAACATGCATTACACATATCATCCTTTTCAAATTTAAGCTTTAGAAGTCCTTTTACAAGGTTATGTTGATTGAGCTATGATAGTTGCTTCGTACTTACATGACCCAACTTTTGTAGCACACCTATGATTCTTCACTAAAAGAGACAGAACACTTAGTATTGTAGTCAGTCAAAGTGTGTAAATCAATAATATGTACATTTTTTGACCACTTAACAACAAATAAGTGATCATTTATTTTGGAAATATAAACATAACAACCATTTTGTTAAAATGATATCTTATAATTATTATCACACAATTGAGTAATACTTAATAAATTAAACTTAAGTCTCTTAACGAGTGAAATATTATTAATCATTGAGGATTTCCTATTACTTATCTTGCCAATGTCAATTATCTTACCTTTGGTATTATCCATGAACATTACTTTTTTACCATTTATGGTCTTAAGGAAAATAAAATTTTTGGGATTCTTATCAAATGTCTAGAGCAATCATTATTTAGTTATCATTAATCTTTTTTTTTCATGCTTTTCATTAGACATGCTTGCAAAAGAATTATACAAATTTAAGTACTTAAACTTTTTTGGATCCTTAAGTATTAGTTTTGGTGCTTCTCACACTTATAACAAAATGTCGTATGCTATCCAAACTCTATCTCAAATTCAAAAAATATTATATATAACTATAATCATCATATAAATAAAATCTAACATGATTTCTACCAAGGCATCCATTATGTAAATGATCATGATATTCATCATAAGAATATATATGTTTACATTATACTTTAAGTTTTAATGTGTGTCTTGTGTACATATAAGTATATTTAAGAGATACTTTAATGTGTGTCTTATGTACATATAAGCATATTTAAGAGATACTTTTCTATCATGATATGATATACATGCATTTTTATACGATGCACTTATGATTGTGCACATATATGTCCATGAGTTGCCTTACTTAGAGTCGCTTTAGATTGATATGTTAAGCTTGTCTTTTCCCTTGACAAATGTAAAAAGTAATTCTTAAAGTTTAAATACTTCATTCTCAAGAAGGATATTTTCATATAATAGCTTTACAATCCTTTCCTTATTTTGACCATGTTTTAAGTCACTACTCTTTTCGATAAGTGACATGACCTCTTCCTTTAACAAAATATTTTATAATTCAAGGAAACATTCTCCAATGAAGATTTTTTGTTCTTATTATCATACCTTTGAACTTCTTATACATATAATCTAAAGTTCCATACAACTTATTAGTCAAAAACTCATCATCATTAAAAGTATCATAATTTAAAGCTACTTTATCCTTGTAGTCATAAATGCCTAGTTAACTCTAGCATCTTCAAAATTATCTTCTAAGTCACTTAAGTCATCCCAAATAACTCTTTAAGCCTTTTTTACTAGCTTTTGCCTTGTTGTTAAGACAATTAGAAGCAATATGAGTAGGTTTGTTATAATATAACAAATGATATCATTCTTCTTATAATTGCTCTTGAAAGGTTTATTGTCATTTTACTTTTTCTTTCTTTATAGTTATGCAACTCCATTGGTTAATATGACAAACTCTTCTTTATCTTCCAAAGTGTATTGGTTACTCTTATCTTCATCATCACTTTCTTTAAGCAAAGAGACTCTAAAAACAACTTTTTTCTTCTTCTCAATAACCTTCTTGGTAAAGGTCATCTCATAAGTTAGCAAAAAACCCAATTAAGTCATCTAAGCCTAAAGTGTTTGTCTTTCAATTAAATAATCACAATTGTCTTAGGATTCTAAGACTCAAGAAGTGATATTAAAGTTCTTGAGTGGATTAATGATGTTAGTGAATTCCGAGTACATTTTCAAGATTACCTCATTGCTTTTCATCTTAAAAAGTTCACACATTCTCCTATAAGTAAATTAATCTTAGTGTCCTTCACTTGTAGTATATTGTCATGAATGACTCTAAACTTATCTTAAATCTCTTTTGTCGTTTTATATGAAAATACATTATTATATTCACTAATATTTAAACCACAATGAAATATATAAATAGTTTTGGAGTTGAAGGTTTTATATCTCTTCTCTTCAATGGTAAACTCAAACTCTTTCACACTAATGCTCACTTCTGAGACTTTTTTAAGACTATTATTAATTATTTCTCAAAGGCCATAGTCATGAAATTAAATATACATAATTATTTTTCTTTTCAATTATTGTAGTTACTACCATTAAAGATAAAGGCTTTAAGGATGTTGCAACTTTCAACATGACATTTGGGTACTAAGGTTATTATGAATCTACTGTAGGGATTAAACCTTATGAAATTGAAACTAAGTTTTAATATCACTTATTAGTCACTAAAATAACCTAAAAAAGTGGTGAATGAAGTCTAATTAGTTTAGTCACTTAACTCTTGTTCAATTCTAACTTTAGAGAGAGATAACAATATAAACAATAATTAATATAAATAAAGTAAATATAACCAATGGAAATTAAAAAAAGATATGAAAAGAGAACGTGCATAACAATTTATAGTAGTTTGATTTAAATTAAAAGTATACGTTTATTCCTTAAGGTTTTTCCATTGAGAATTCAATTTATTAATCACTTTCTTTTTTTGATAGGTTGGAAACAACCCTTTGCACATAGTCCCTTAACTTGTAATCATGCAAAGCTTCTATAAATCTTTCACAAGAACACACTAGTTCTTTAACACTTAAAGACTCACACTCTAACTCTCATCACTAAAGTACTTTTACTTTTTAACAATGTTAACTTCTTATATTTTAAAGCCCTTACTTTTGATTTTCTCTTTTTCTTACTTTTTCCCCTTTGATCTTTCATTTTGCATAATATAATTATTCAAGATGTTCATGGTGTCTAACAAAAAAGTTATAAACTCTCTTCTAATTTGATCTCTTTTCATAAAGGAAATAAATGATAATCTTAAAACAAAAGTGAAAATCTTTTATTTTACAATATCAGTTGATTGCAATACTTAAATTGGTCAACTAAGTTAAAATCTCTGTAACTTTTTTTCCTTTCTACACTTTTTTCTTTAGTCTCATTGGTTGACTACAAGCACAATCTGGTTAACCAACTTTAGTTCTTTATAACTTTTGGTTCTTCATGATATGAAACCTTTCTTAGTGTTTGGTCAATTGTAGCACTAGTCTAGCAAACTAACTTAAATTCTTTATTTCTTTTCTACTTCCTTTTGTTTTCCTTATAGCCTAGTCAATGATATTGATTGAACAATCCTAAAAATCTATCAATTTTGATTTATCTTAATTCTTTCCATCTTTATATAAGATCTCACAATATCTTATCCAATATTTTTATAAAATAAGATATTTGATAAAATATAAAATCCTTGTCAACAATTAGTATATTTTAGATTAAAAAATTCAAAGATCCTAACTAATAGAGCATGAATCAAAATAAAATATAATCATACTTAACTTATCATATTATTAATCAAACAATCAAAATATAGAAAGATAATTCAAATAAATTAACATTCATCAAACACAAAAGACATCAAGATATAAGAATATCACACATAATCTTAATCTTAATAGCAAACAATAGGTGATGTAGACCAATTTACTCCATATGTGACTATGAAACCAACAACTATAGAAAACAAATGGATAACAAAGCCACTTGAATAATCTAGTAGGCTTTTTTTTTTTTAATAGAAAGCCTTCGGGCACTATATAATAAATGTCATGAAAGTATATAAAAAGGTAAGTCATAGTGGCATAGATATAATCCATACAAAGAAGTTTATTTGCCCTAAAAAAGACCTAGCAATCAAAATCAAAGTAGTTACTATAAAAATATATTAAAAATAAGCCATTATTATATTGAGGAACATTCCAAGAAATGCTTATAGAAAAGAAAGCTTTAATTTAGAGGAATATTGGTCTTACCCTTGAAAGGTAAAAGCTTATTTCCAAAAGACATTCTATCGGCCCAAATGACCCAACAAAAATTGCATAAGCACATGTATAGAGTGCCAAGAACATTAAGTTGACAATCTTACTTCTTCTTCACCATTCCATTGTAAAAGATAATGAGACATAAAACACTTTGTTGGCTAACAAGAGTTATTGCAAATAGTTGCCATATGTTGTCAACTTTGTTCATCCATTACAAACTAGTTATGGATAGCTAATCTTTACACGTTTTCAAAGATCATTTTTTGTGTTGAGAATTTCACTTATTGCCCCATTACATCAATTACAACAATGTTGTTATATTCCTTCCTTGTTAAGCTTGATATCATAGACAATAAAGGCTACTTTTAGCTCCTTTTCTTTTTAAAATGAAAGTTTATATTGGCTTATGGGCTATGACACGATGGCAATGTGGCAAAGGTCTTATTTCTATTACGAGCTAATAAAACTAAATGGAACTTAGACACGCAAAGGCTTATTAATTTATATTTTTCTTAAAGCACCAACTTATACAAGGCATTAAGCCAAAAAGGAACTCTTGTACCACTAATCCACCCATTGTCTAATTCATGGCTCTTAGTCCAACACCATGGTTTGAATCCTAGTCTCAACATACCAAAAAAATAATATGTGTGCCTCATCCACACAAATTAGACTTTTCCTTTTAGCAAATGACACAAAGTTTTACTTGTTACATTTGTTTTCACTTGGCAATTAGTGCATTAATCTTGTTTTCCAATTCTTGAAAGTATATATTAAGATTGTTATGATCAATGGAAAGATTACTAAGTCTAGTGGAATTAGGTGTTATACTTCATTACTCTATATTTTAATATGTTTCACATATTTGATTAATATGATTTCTTATTATAAAATTATTATCTTTATTTGGATAGTATTTATTTGATTAATACTTATTATGGAAAGATTTTTAAATTTCAAATTTGAATTATACTAACAATTATGCAAAATTTTTAATTTTTTATCAAATTTTTATTTATAGAAAGGTACAAAGCGAGATCATAAGTGATCTTGTATAAAGATGGAAAGAATTTCAAAAATTCAAAGTTGACAAAAATTTGAGATCAATCGACATTGATTAGATAGAGAACAAAAACAAAGAATGTTGTTCCCACAGCCTTGTATGGGTTGTAATTGTTGTCAACTAGGGTTAAGTGTGCAAGAAAGTAAAGCCACATGGAAGGGCAAGAAAGTAAAGTCACATTGAAGGGCAAGAAAGTAAAGCCACATGGAAGGGCAAGAAAGTAAAGCCACATTGAAGGGCAAGAAAGTAAATCTGCTGTGTAAGGGCAAGAACGTAAATCTGCCATGAAACCCTAATAAGCCCTATTAGGGTTTCATGGAAGAGAGTATATAAAAGCCTTGGAAGACAAAACTAGGGCAGAGGGCCAACACAATTGAAAAAACAGTAACCCTACAGCAACCAGCCAAAAGGAAGAGAGAGCAGAACGGCAAGAGATCAGAAACAACACCACCAGGAGAGCAAACCAGAAACGTCACCACTGGGAGAGAAAACCAGAACGTGCGACCTCCTTCAAGCAAACCAGAAACGCCTCCTGCAAACAAACCATAAACACATCCTGCAAGCAAACCAGAAACGCCTCTTGTAAGGAAACCAGAAACACGTCCTGCAAGCAAACCAGAAACGCACAACCAGCAAGAGGAGAAATAAGAAATAGACCACCCGAAAAAAAAAGACAGCAGACCTGGTATCCGTGAGACCACCCGGAAGAGAAGACAGTAGACCAAAAGCGTGAGGTAGGCCGAAAGACGTGAACCAGAAAAACCAGTAACGTGAAGCAGGTCAAGAGACGTGAAATGACAGACCAGAAGCGTGGGTGTACGTCAGGAGAGGGCGTGAGACCAGAACGTGCAACAGCGTGACAGACTAGAAGTGTGAGGACAAGCCATGAAACGGTAAGACCGTGAAATAGGAGATGAGTGAGACCGTGAGACGGTAAAAGCAGGAGTTGTGTGAAACAACTTAGAAAAGGAATTCAGCGAAGCATCGGAAAGAACTCAACGTATTTCCAGATTTCTTCAAGAGAGGTTAGAGAGCGTTGTGGTGAACTTCTAAGCGGCAGTGGAGTAGCCTTTTAATTCAACAGAGGCAAGACAATCTAGAAGAAGGGTAGACACAGTAAGTGACACTCTTTGTATTGTACTTACTTAGTAATTGCAATAGTGAAAGGAGCAGAAGATTAAGACATCCATTGTAACTAGAATTCTCAAGTATAGTGGATAGTCTCGGTAAGGGAGAGTCCCTACCACCGTGGATGTACGTCACATTGACGGAACCACGTAAATCTCGTGTGTCCTTAATTTGCTTTACGTTCTGTGTTTTGAATTGAGTTGTGAATGCAGCTAAAGTATCAGCCAACCCATAACCGAACGAAGATCTAAACAAGAACATCTGAATTGTTTATTAGGCAAAGTGTCTGAAAGGTGACTTTGGGGACTATTGTGATTAGTAGGTAGCAATAGATCTACCTTAGTCGAATCTGAGAAAGAGTTCGCTTTTAAGAAGAGATTGAAGTTGTTCACTTTCCTGTGAATTGCGAATTGTAGTGATACTGATTCACCCTCCTCTCAGTATCACAAACTAGTAGATCATAGGGTGAAGTTGGGAACTTTAATTGGTATCAGAGCCCGGTTCACCAGGATAAAGCTTAACAGCTTGGTGTACTAGTTTGAAGAGTTCCAGAAGTTTTAACTTGTTCAGCATATTGAGAAATGGATGTCGGTACCAGCACCAGCACTACTTACAACAAGAAGGTTCCAATCTTCAACGGAACCAACTACCATATGTGCAGAGCGAGAATGCAGGTGGTATTTGCAACCATGGGCATGAACGTGGTGAAATCTGTACATGAGGGTTTTGAGCCTCCAAAAGAAGGTAAAGATCCAACCCCAGAGGAATTAAGACAATTTGAGATAAATGGGAAGGCCTCAAATGTCATCATTTCAGCATTGACAGATGCTGAATATGCTAAAGTTATGGACTGCAAATCTGCCAAGGAGATATGGGACAGATTGTAGAAAGTCTATGAAGGTGATGGCAGAATGAAGGAGGCCAAGCTTCAAGTTTTCAAGGAGAGATATGAATCTCTCAGAATGTAGAAAAATGAGACAGTCCAAGAGTTCTTCACCAGGGTTATTGATGCTGTAAACGATCTTAGAAGTCATGGGAAGAACAAGAAGGACTCATCTATTGTGAAGAAAATTCTGAGAATTCTGCCTGAGAGGTTTGCCTCAAAGGTGACAGCCATAGAGGAGAGTAGAGATCTCAATTCTATGTCTTTGCATGATCTCCAGTGCAATCTCATTGCATATGAGATGAGAATAAAGTCAACTAAGAGCTCCTCAACGTCAAAGGTATCAAAGAAGGCAGCTTTCAAAGCTATGAAACACTTAAAGATAAAAGAAGAGGAAGAATCATTCAATGAGGATGATGATGATGATGAGGAAGAAAGTGAAGGTGAAGTGTTGACATACTTCATAAGGAAATTCAAAAAGGGGTCTAAGAAGGGAAAAGGACAGTTGTCCTTGAGATGTTATCGTTGTGGACAGACTGGACACTTTGCTTCTCAGTGCAAAGTGAAACTTGATGATGAAGATGAGGATGGTGATGATGAGCAGAATTCAAAATGGAGAAGACCATCATTCAAGTCAAGGAAGTCCAGCAAGAAGACTGCTAGCCCACAGAAGAAGAAAAGAGGCTCATTCAAGAGTTATGTGAGCCAGACTAAAGAAGCCGATGAGGAGGAAGATGTAGACTCATCAGATGAGCATGCCTTTATGACATCAACTCAAGGTGGTAGTTCAACCTCTGAAGAGGAAGAGGAGGTTGATGAAGAAGAACCAGATCTTGAAGCTGAGTTGGAAGCAGCTTCAAAGGAGATAATCAGAAGGGGCAGAACCATAAGAAGGTTGGAGGCCCACATAAAACAAGTTGAAGCAAAGTCTGAGGAAGCTGAAAGTCAAAAGGATGAAATAAGGGCTGAACATTTTGACTTGAAAAGAAGATTTGAAGAACAGATCAAAATATGTGAAGACCTTACAATAGAGCTTGGCTCAAGGACTTCAAACATTGAAGGAATGGAGAAAGAGTTGCTAAAACTTCAACAACAACTCAAAAGGAGTGAAGAGAACGTGCAGAAGCTTGAAATGATAGGAGAAACAAGTTCTGCAAGAGAAAAGAAGAATGAAGAGAAAGTGCAGCAATCTGAGACTGTATTGCCTAAAGATAATAAGAATGTGCCACAGAAGTTGAAAGAGAAGGTTGTGACTCAGGAAAAGATAGTTGAGAATAAAGAGGATTTGAAGAAGCAACCTAGGGTGGCAAACAAAAATGAAGAAAAGAAGGTCAGCCAGCAAAGGGCTACGGCTAAACAAAAGAAGGAGAAAAAGGTGGCTGAAATGAAAGCCACACAAGTAAAGAAGCCAGCCACGTTGCCTACACAGCAAGTAATGAACAAAAGAAAACAAGCTATGATTAGACCCAAGAAGAGGCAGTTTCAAGGTCACTGTCTTTATTGTGGAGTTTGGGGTCATAAGGCAAGTAACTGCTGGTGGAGAAGGCCAGTATATGTCTCCAACTTGAAAAGATACGATGCTGCATACAGGGGGAGACAATACAAAATTCAGAGGAGAACACCTGTCGTGAATTCTTACACATACTGTAAAAAGCAAGGACACACTGACAAGGATTATTGGTGGAAGCCCAAACCAGTGGTTTCAAAGAACAAGTTTGCTATATTGGGAGACTTGGAACAATGTGAAAGGTGTGGGCAGGATGGCCATAATGCCAAGAGATGCATGACACTTCTCCTTGAGCAAGAGAAGGCACTCAATGGCACAGTGAAAACAAGCGGTGTAGTCAAAGCTGAGAAAAAGGAGAAAGCTATCTTCCAGCCAATTCAAAAGAAGGAATATAAAGCTAAGAGGGAGGTGGCTAATATAGCTGAAATTGCACTCAAAGCTGACTACAAGGATAAGCAGTGGATCCTTGATAGTGGATGCACTTCACATATGACGGGAGACAAGAGTAAATTGTCAAAGCTAAACAAGTCAAGAGAAGGCAGAGTCAAGTTTGGCAATGATGATTCACTCAACATCAGTGGTCAAGGGTCAGTAAATATTGGAAAAGGAAAGTTGAAAGATGTTCTGCATGTTGAAGGACTCAGATATAATCTAGCATCTGTCAGCCAACTATGCAATGAAGACCATAAAGTGATATTCACAAAAACAGGTTGTCAAGTAAAGAGCAAATAAGGCAATACTGTTGCAGCTGGGAAAAGAACAGCTGGAAATTTATATGTAATTGATGAGGACAAGACAAACAGCTATTTACTTACAAAAGAAGAAGAAAATCAACTTTGGCATAAGAGGCTGGGACACTTAACACAGAAGAACATGAGGAAGCTGACCATTACTCAGGCAATCAGAGACATTCCAGACCTCAAAAGAGAGAGGGAGTATGTTTGCTCAGCATGCTCTAAAGGAAAACAGGTCAGAAAGCAGTATAAGACCAAAGAGGTTAGTTCTGAAGCAGTGCTTGACATTGTACATACTGATTTGTGTGGGCCGATGAGAACAAAAGGGTTGAATGGTGAGAGGTACTTCATCTTGTTTGTTGATGATTATTCTAGAAGGACCTGCATCATGCACCTCACACATAAGTCAGAAGTTTTGAAATGCTTCAAGAGATACAGAAGATTGGCTGAAAATGAGAGTGGAAAGAAGATCAAAGTATTGAGGTCAGATCAAGGCAATGAATTCACAAATGGAGCTTTTGAAGATTACCTTGAGAAGCATGGAATTCACCATCAGATGGCAGCAACAAGAACTCCTCAACAGAACGGGGTGGTAGAGAGGAAAAATAGAGCTGTGGTTGAAATGGCAAGAACTCTACTACTGGAATCCAAGCTTCACACAAGATTTTGGACAGAAGCAACATTTACAGCCGTGCACCTATTGAATAGAGTTTCACTAAGGCCCAATACTGATAAGACTCCATATGAGCTATGAAGTGGGAAGAAGACAACAGCCAAGTATCTTAGAATCTTTGGCAGCCCATGTTTTGTGAAGAACAAGGAGCAAAACTTGGGAAAATTCCATGCTAGGTCAAATGAAGGTATCTTTGTGGGATACTCAGCAAAGACAAAAGGTTATAGAGTTTTTCTACATAAACTGGGAAAAGTGGTCACTTCCAGTGATGTGAGAATAGATGAAAACTGGAAAACAACGCATAATGGAGAAGCTGAGGATAGTGAAGAAGATGACTTCAAGATAGATGAAGAATCTGACCAACATGAAGAAGTGGGAAAAGAAGTAAGTTCAGACTCAGAGAAGAGTGAGTCTGAAGATGAAGAAGGAGATTCTCTTGCAACTAAGACTATGCAAGAGAGAAAGACAAAGAAGACATGGACCAATGCTCATCAAGGAAATCAGATAATAGGTGACCCATCAGCAGGAGTTACAACAAGAAGAAGAATTGTAGGAGCTACTACTTTACTCTCACAAGTTGAACCTAAATCTGTTGAAGAGGCTGCACAAGACAAAGCTTGGATCAAAGCTATCAATGAGGAGCTGGATCAAATCGAGAAGAATGAAACATGGGAGCTGGTTCCAAGACCCCCTGACAAGAATGTCATAGGAACAAAATGGGTGTTTAAAAATAAACACAATAAAGATGGCAAGGTGGTGAGGAACAAGGCTAGGCTAGTTTGCAAAGGCTACACTCAGATAGAATGAGTAGATGTTGATGAAACTTTTGCACCAGTAGCAAGGTTGGAAACTATCAGAATGTTCTTAACTTTGGCAGCACATAAGAGGTATAAAGTTTACCAGATGGATGTGAAATTAGCCTTTCTGAATGGGCTCCTAAAAGAAGAAGTGTATATTGAACAACCCGATGGAGTACAAATTAGTGAGGATGAGACACACGTGTGCAAGATGAAGAAAGCCTTGTATGGCCTTAAACAAGCCCCAAGAGCATGGTACAGCAGGTTGGACGCGTATTTGAGAAGGTTGAACTTCAGAAGAGGAACAGTTGATAATAACCTATAAGTGTTCAACTCAAAGAAAGGCCAACTAATAACTATAGTATATGTAGATGACATCATCTTTGGAGGGGATCACTCTGAGCTATGCCAAGAATTTGCACAGAAGATGAGTGAGGAATTTGAGATGTCATTGATTGGAGAAATGACTTACTTTCTTGGATTACAAATAAAACAATATGAAGAAGGTATTTTTATTTCTCAGACAAAATATTGCAAAGAGATGCTGAAAAAGTTTGGCATGGAGGATAGCAGACCTGTCAGTACCCCTATGACAGTGGGTTGCAAGTTAACAAAAGATCAAGAAGGAAGGAGTACAAACCCTACAGAATACAGGAAGATGATAGGGATCCTTCTGTACCTTACAGCATCAAGGCCTGATCTCATGCAAGCTGTGTGCATCGCCAGCAAATTCTAAGCTGATCCTAAGGAATCCCATGTGTTGGCAGTGAAAAGAATCTTAAGATACCTCAAGGGGACACTGGAAATGGGCTTGTGGTATCCTGTCATGAATTCTGTAAAACTACGAGCATACACTGATGCAGACCGGGCAAGAAGCACAGATGATAGAAAATCAACCAGTGGCTGTAGCTTCTACTTGGGTTCAAAGTGTGTTGCATGGCTAAGTAGAAAGCAAAACAGTGTTGCTTTGAGTACAGTGGAGGCTGAGTATATGGCTGCTTGTGCAGCATGTACTCAGGTGATATGGATGCAAAGACAATTGGCCGATTTGGGTGTTGAAGTGAAGTTACCAGTGAGTGTACTTTGTGATAATCAAAGTGCAATTGATCTTAGCAAGAATCTAGTTCAACATTCAAGGAGCAAGCATATTGACATCCGGTATCACTTTATCAAGGATCAAGTGGAAGAGGGCACAATTTAGTTGGAGTATGTCGGCACTAAAGATCAAATATCAGATATTCTAACTAAACCTCTATCCACAGAGCTGTTTGAAAAGCACAGAATGAGTCTATCTGTGCAAATGCCTCCTCAAGCCTGAAGTTCAGGTGAATCCTCCATCTCTACTTTGCAAGTTTTTCAAATTTGTAATTGGTTGGCAAAGGGGGAGAGAAGTAACAGTGCAGGGGGAGCTGTTAAGGAAAGGGGAGTGCATATTTAGGGGGAGTTGTAATCCATCTGCTTCTGGATTATTACTCTAAGAAGATTATGAAGGACTACTGCATAATGGTTTTTGTTGTGAGTGTTGTCAACAATTACAAAGGGGGAGATTGTTGTTCCCACAGCCTTGTATGGGTTGTAATTGTTGTCAACTAGGGTTAAGTGTGCAAGAAAGTAAAGCCACATGGAAGGGCAAGAAAGTAAAGTCACATTGAAGGGCAAGAAAGTAAAGCCACATGGAAGGGCAAGAAAGTAAAGCCACATTGAAGGGCAAGAAAGTAAATCTGCTGTGTAAGGGCAAGAACGTAAATCTGCTATGTAAGCCCTATTAGGGTTTCATGGAAGAGAGTATATAAAGGCCTTGGAAGACAAAACTAGGGCAGAGGGCCAACACAATTGAAAAAATAGCAACCCTACAGCAACCGGCCAAAAGGAAGAGAGAGCAGAACGACAAGAGATCAGAAACAACACCACCAGGAGAGCAAACCAGAAACGTCACCACCGGGAGAGAAAACTAGAACGTGCGACCTCCTTCAAACAAACCAGAAATGCCTCCTGCAAGCAAACCATAAACACATCCTGCAAGCAAACCAGAAACGCCTCCTACAAGAAAACCAGAAACACGTCCTACAAGCAAACCAGAAACGCACAACCAGCAAAAGGAGAAATAAGAAACAGACCACCCGGAAAAAAAAGATAGCAGACCTGGTATCCGTGAGACCACCCGGAAGAAAAGACAGCAGACCAGAAGCGTGAGGCAGGCCGAAAGACGTGAACCAGAAAAACCAGTAACGTGAGGCAGGCCAAGAGACGTGAAACGACAGACCAGAAGCGTAGGTGTATGTCAGGAGAGGGCGTGAGACCAGAACGTGCAACAGCGTGACAGACTAGAAATGTGAGGACAGGCCATGAAACGGTAAGACCGTGAAATAGGAGATGGGTGAGACTGTGAGACGGTGAAAGCAGGAGTTGTGTGAAACAACTTAGAAAAGGAATTCAGCGAAGCATCGGAAAGAACTCAACGTATTTCCAGATTTCTTCAAGAGAGGTTAGAGAGCGTTGCGGTGAACTTCTAAGCGGCAATGGAGCAGCCTTTTAATTCAACAGAGGCAAGACAAGCTAGAAGAAGGGTAGACATAGTAAGTGACACTCTTTGTATTGTACTTGCTTAGTAATTGCAATAGTGAAAGGAGCAGAAGATTAAGACATCCATTGTAACTAGAATTCTCAAGTATAGTGGATAGTCTCGGTAAGGAAGAGTCCCTACCACCGTGGATGTACGTCACATTGACGGAACCACGTAAATCTCGTGTGTCCTTAATTTGCTTTACGTTCTATATTTTGAATTGAATTGTGAAGGCAACTAAAGTATCAGCCAACTCATAACCGAACGAAGACCTAAACAAGAACATCTGAATTGTCTATTAGGCAAGGTGTCTGAAAGGTGACTTTGGGGACTATTGTGATTAGTAGGTAGTAATAGATCTACCTTAGTCGAATCTGAGAAAGAGTTCACTTTTAAGAAGAGATTGAAGTTGTTCACTTTCCTGTGAATTGCGAATTGTGGTGATACTGATTCACCCCCCCTCTCAGTATCACAAACTAATAGATCTTAGGGTGAAGTTGGGAACTTCAAAGAATTTAGATCGATTAACCTATGATATTGACTAGTCAACCAGTAAAAAAAGGAAGAGAAATAAACAAGAAATAGAAAATTTAGGTTAGTCAACTGAATTTCAAACAAATTGAAAAGAGAAAAGTTACAAAGATTTCAAACTGATTGGTCTGACTAGTGGTTGCAATTGACTTAAGATGTTCAAGAGTCGAAAACTTTAACGTTGCAAAAATTACAGAGAATTTAGCTCAATCAACATAACTAATAGTTATGATTGATCAATAGGACTAAAAAGTTAAAAGTGTATAAGTTTGAAAAGGTTATAGAAATTTTAAGTTAGTCAATTAATTTAAGTGTTGCAATCCACAAATACTTCAAAAAAAAATTCCATATTTTAGAAATTAATTTTCTTTATGGAAGGAGATTAATGTTTAATGACTAATTTGTTTGTTTTTGTCTATAAAAGAATTGTAAAACTTTATTGTAGAAGACATAAATGTGGCTAACAAATGAAAAGGGAGTTTTGAGGAATTGTATTATGCCTAGTAATAAAATTTAAGAAAAAGAAAAAAAGAAGAATTTTAAGAGAGAAAAAAAGAGATTATGAAAGAGTAACTATATTCAAGTTGGGAGTAATAAAAGAGCATGAGTGCTTTAGTGAAATGTGATGAAAGGTGAGTTTCAAAGTTTGTAAAGAATCATTTTTGTGAAAATTTTGTAGAAACTTTGTTGTAGTTAAAGTCAAAGTGAAATTTATGTGTCTTTATCTATAAAAAAATTGTGAAACTCTTTTATAGAAAATATAAACATAGGCCAACGAAAAAAAAAGGTTTTAAGAAATGGTATTGTGTTTAATAATAAAAAGAAAGAGTAAGAACTCTAAGAGAATAAAGTAGAGATAATGAGAAAATAAAAATATTCAAATTAAAATTAATAAAAGAGTAAAATTACTCAAGTTGAAATTGAAAAAGATAAATGAGAGTATTTTAGTAAAATGTAATAATTTGTAAGTTTCTAAAATTGTGAAAAACCATTAATTCTTATAAAAATTTTACAAAAAATTTGCTAAAACATTTTACCTTATCAGACATGTCAAAAAGCCCTGTATGGCATTATGGAAGAGATTGTACAGGCATTCGTGAGCAGGTACAGTGACAGCCATTGGAGACTTGTCCTTCGATGTTCAGCGGGGGTGGTCTGATGGTGGAGACGCCATTTGCAACACAATTGTTTCTGCATTAAACCTTCTAACCATGAAAGTTTACACTTTTAAATGTCTGCAAAAGTCCATTCAATCCACTTCCATCCATCTATCTATCTAGATGTTTATTGTCTATGAAGATACTTAAGAGCATCTCTGCATGTAAGAATTCACATAATACAAGATTACGCCCCATTCGGGCAACCTCACTTTCCCAATTATCAGGGATCGAAGGACTGTATTGGTGGGACCAAGAGTGGGCCATATGTACTTTACAAAAATAGATTTTTTTTTTTTCTTGCAAGTTGATTATTTCTGTA
Organism: Bruguiera hainesii; assembly: GCA_023213295.1. Classification (NCBI taxonomy): domain Eukaryota; kingdom Viridiplantae; phylum Streptophyta; class Magnoliopsida; order Malpighiales; family Rhizophoraceae; genus Bruguiera; species Bruguiera hainesii. The sequence goes on along the minus strand of JAHOYR010000005.1, from coordinate 5,259,247 downwards.
ACTCAGATTTATGGTTATCAAATTATAATAGAATAATTTTTTTTTTTTTTGTTACACCTAATCTTACTCTTCATGCGCACGTAACAGAAGCGGCCAAAATGGCTTTAGCATCACTTATAAATACACATTGAAGCAATCTATAGTATTACAACATTTCCCACCAAATAAATGACAAATTGTACTTCGAAATTCGATTGCATGATGAAGCCAAACTAAAGCACAAGGCTTCTTCAAGGAAAACTTTAGCCAATATATACAAACCTAAAGGGGTTCTTTTACTAGCAGGACAAAATTTTTCAACAGGTGTGGGCAAGTTGAGGTCGCTGTGCATTCCATTGGAAACGCATTTCCTACTACTGCACCCCATCTGCAAATCGTATCACAATCAGAAAATGGCCAGAAGTAATAGCAAAACAACAAGAAGCCAATCTGAAACACACAGGAATAAAGGACAATGTTCTGAAATATTTTTTGGTCCGCATACATGGATACGCATTTCAGACGTGGTCAATGCCACGTCATCTTTGGTATTGTTTTTTTTTTTTTTTCTTTTTGTGAAAATTCAAAATTCTCATTAAGACGAATTGAATGTGATAAAACCGTTTCAAATGTAAAACACAATCACTTCCAAGTACGCAACACGTTGCTATTGAACTTTTCAACAGCTCGTTACATATTTGAAGTGATTTTGTTGCATATTCAAAGCGATCGTCTATATATATATATCAGCATTTTCTAGTTTAAAGTGCAAAAAAAAAAAAAAAGTGTGTTTTTTTTTCGAAAATAATAAATTCTCAAAACTAAAAAAAAAACAAAAAAAAGTCATTTTTAAGGAAGTTAGTGGAGACTCAAAAAAAATAAAAAAAGTTTGTATATCTAAACGCTTGCCTCCTTTCGATATTAACCATGACAGCAGCAGCCAGCCCAGCTATCATACAGAACTACAAAACCTTCTTTCTAAATGGAATGGATGTTATAAATAATTTGACCGCATAATTGTACGAAAGATGAATTATTTAACGACACGAGAGAAAAGCCAATGTGATATGTCAAGTTATTACGACGCATTCTTCCTTGTTCTCTGTTTCTCTGACACGTCTTCGTACGTATATGCTTGTAAATTTCCTCCCTCCCTACCAAAACTGTCTGAATCCACCGCGGTTACTTACCTACTACGGCATGTTCCATAAAGGAAGCCTGCTAAGGCTTGCGTACAAGCTGAAGTTGATAATCTGCGGGCAGATGCATATCAAACGCCTGTAACACGTGCAGCTCTAAGTATTACCCTCACTCTCTCAGTTCTACACAACCCTATTGCTTGGATATCTAGATACTCAAAACTTCCAAAAAATGCAAACCACAAAACCGTAAGAGAGTTGCGTCTAATTCAAGTTAATGGGTATCACACAATTGCAGCCGTGGATCTTCTTATACATCCCATAATGTAATGGAACAACTCTGCAGGCCTGTACGTCAATACAATGTAAAAGGGAGGGGAGCAAAAATGACTGAAAAACCAACAATTAGATACAACAGCTACAACTGATTTCCCGACATACAACATGATGTATGGTAGCTCCATTCAAAATCTGGTGTGGCACAGGCTTACAACTCCAGATTTGGATTGGAGCATAATGCCAATCAGACAACATTCTGTACAAACCTGCCCCTCCCCCCCCCTTCCCACTTCTTTGCTTCTCTGTTTCAGAGATGCTGAGGCTGAAAAAGAAGGGTGCTTAAATTTGTACGAGCCTTCAACGCACTAGTCCCCTGTTTCTTTTTCAAAAATAAATTATTTTATGAGGGTTCGATTTTATTGTGTCAACTATCAAACAAAGAAAGACTTTTTCGGTGTCTGGAATGTCGAGAAGGATTTGTTTGTTCAACTGATGTCCTTGGAGTGCGTCCAGTGCTGTCAACAGAGAGTGGTTGGGCATCTGAGGGTCGTGGAAGAAACTTGCACCCAATTTTCCTGGCAACTAAGCGTGGGGAACTAAGAGAGCTATGTGATTTTGATACCCGCTTCATCTCTTGTTTCATTTTGGTAAATTCTTCTTCTAATTCCCTCACTCTAGACCTCATATTTTCCATATCTACCTTCAAAACCTGGTTTTCACGGACAATAGCTACCCATCCATCCCTCTGTACAATCTGGCTGGCCATGTCACCGGGAACATTCATTGAAACAGTAGGTGCATTTTCAGTGTCCAAGACATGCAGACAGCTGGCAAGAGCAGTTCTTAACTGCATCTGCTCAAAGAACAAGACTTGCAGGATGACTCGAAGTGGTAGCCGTTCATTCTGAGATGCATGTGCACAGGCATCAATGGAGAGCTTCTGGTAGTCAATCATGTTGCAAAGTTCTTCTTTGTCTTTGTCTGAGAGCCAAGTGTGGGACTGCATGGTACCATTATTAATTAAAATGATTTAATAACAAGAAGAAATTTTTATTTCATGAGTAAATTCAAACCTTGATATATATATCCAATGCTCTGTATAGACCATCATGCAGTGCCCTTGAGGATTCTGGAAGGGCCCCTGCAAGAGCCTGTATCTTCCTGGGTTTCAAATTCACATCACAAGCAACCTCTGCTATATAGTTATCTATCAGTCTTGCAACTTTCTGTAGTGGTTCACAAGAGGGTGATGTCTCAATGTCCATGGACGATGGAGAAAACAATGTTAACCTTGATTCTGAAGACATAAAATGATGAACAATCCGTTCAACACATTCGGTATCATACAAAGTGTCAGAATCTGAATAAGTAGGAATAAGAAGACCATCCATGGTAGCCAATTCAAGTTGCGTCCCTATTTTCTTCTCTAAAGCATCCCTGCATGTTTGACTGACACCCAATATCAGTGCAACACGAAGCAGTTTCAGTAAAAATCTGCAGAAGGATTTTCCCTTCTTCTCTGGGAGAAGCCTTTCAATAGTTTCTATCAAAACTTTTTGATCAACTGTGGCAGGTGTCAAACTAAAACTGGCAACTGTTCTAGGTTTGCCACTCTGACTGCTCTGCCACCGGCCCAGACCTGGTAGGTACTTCCTGGCATAATAAATTACTGCACCCACAAGACTTTCGGGTCTTATACCTCTTGCTTTCATTGTATTGATTAGTCTTTCAAATAAGACAACACTGAGGTATGAAATGTCTTCAAACCACCAGTCAGAGTCTGTGCTTCGGATTCTTGCTCCAGTGTTTATGCCATTCCAGAGGATGCTACCACCAGGGCTCTGTAAACGACCATACATCATCATGGGCCATCCAAACAAACTAGGATCTGTGCATGCCATCATAGATAGGGCATTTAAACATTTGCTTGTTATCTGGAGCTTTTCGGCCCTTTGCATAATAGGATCAGAAATTTGAAGGGCCAATATACACTCTTTCCAGTTGCGCAGTATGTTTCTATGGAAGAAATTCTCTGATTTAGGGAGCAAATTAACTTCTCCATATTCGTCTGTCATTTCAAGGTAGTCTGCTGCACAATACACCATGACTATGTTTCTTGGTGTCAATTCCACCCTCATTCCATAGCAAAATTTTGCCGCAATTAAGAATGTGTCAGGACCACCAGGAAATTCTTCAAGCCTTGTCGTTAAAGCCTGCTCATAGGATCCTTCGCATATCCGTGCCATCTTTCCACATTTTGACACCAATGGGAACTGGACATTCATAGGTTTCCATTAAGACCCAAAGACAGCGATTTGATGGCAAGAGAGACCCTTTGATGATTGGTCACTTGGACTAATAAATAATGGAATGCAGGGCAAAAATGTGGAATAAAGCCAAAGATCTCATACTAGGCCAAATCTTAGGGATCATGACTCTTGACAGTCAATTCACTTGTAGAACAGAAAACTAACAAAACAGAGCATACAGCTACAGAAGTTTGACTAATTCACTAATAAAAGGGAAATTGAAGCCACCCACAAGAAAGATCCTCAAGATTCTGTGTTGAGTTATAAATAAGAAATAGGAAGTATAACATATTCTCAAGATATTTTTCTTTTTCTTTATCCAAGAAAAACAGGGATAGAACTCAAATGATTTCTGTTTTCAAGTGAAAAGATTTCAAGCACAAGTCACCAGCCACTTTCAAACTTGGTGTCCATCAAGCACACACCTATAATTTGAATTGACAAGCCCATAGAAAATTCTCTGAAATACAAACTGCATATGCAAGAATACATTTCACAATTAATAATCCATCAATGCATTGCAAAGCTTAATTGTGCCAAATATACTAGCTTCACATATTTCAGTTTACTTGGTCGAAATAGACAGCTCGCATAACCATTCAAAGTATACGGTGTATTTGGGCTCTCCCAGGTCCAACAAAATTCATCGTTCCATCAAAACAATTTTAAGAGACCATCTTGGTCACTAGGTAACTACAATGCTAGCGAAATATGTCCATATAAACAGGACGTTGCCAAAGAATTTAACATCTGTATTCAATGAAAAAAAAAAAAAAAAAAAAAAAGAATCAAGAAAACTGAAACAACCACAGACACAAGTAATAATGTACACAGAGATTTGCAATTCATCTCAGATGTAGGTATGATTAGAGCAGAAAGAAAGATACATCACTTGCTCAAGATCCCAAAATCTGTACCATGTGCTTTCAACTGACCTTGTGAAGATGGAAGTTGACACCATCCACGGCAACAGTTACATCACTTGGCAGCCCTCCAGTGCAGACCCTGCCAAACCCACCAGGTAACAGCATGCTGTTACATATTAAGAACTAGAATTTTCATCAGTTTATCACTGCCACATCCAACAACTATTACTTTTACAGGACACACAGCTGATAATACATATTGCTCGCGCAATTTAACCAACCAACCAACCAAATGATATCCACATTAACCCAGGATTAGAAATACACTCAAATTGGCCACGTATAAGCACACACCGACCAAGAAAGCCACCTGAAAACAAATAAAACTGAATATGCCAAAAGGGTTTGAGAAACAACAGTGACATACCAGTCGCGACCCTCTTTATGAAACCCAGTAACCTTTCCTGCGCGGGCCATGATCAAGACCAGTCAGACGGAAAGAAGAGGAAGAAGAAGCCTTTTCTTTTCCGCAAAGCTCAATCATTCAATTGGGTGTATGATAGGTGTCGTGCCCACAAACACACACATAACTGCAGCATCACGGTTTTTTCTTTTCTTTTCTTTTCTTTTTTTTTTCTAGCTAGAGATAGGAAGAGAAGAGGAAGGCCGAAGACAAGAGGCACAAAACATAGGTGGTATTTACGGAGTCAAAGGTGGCCCCGTGTGGGCAAGCAACAGCAGCAGTGGGCCTCTTTTACAGCTAAGAAAAACACACCCAATTTTGTAATAATGTTGAACATCAAAGAAAGATTTGTAATAATGTTAGTATAAGTGGGTGGGTTGTGGGTGTCCATGAAAAAGAGTCGGAAATTGCTAATTCCCGGGGAAATCATCAACGACAAAGCCACCAACCGAATCCAAACACAGACCATTCAATTCCCAGAAAAGAAACGAGTAAATTCAAAATTCTGAAGAAAGAAGAAGAACCAGAGTAGAGCGGGAGAGAGGGATCCGGCGAAGTGAGAATGAAAACACGGCTTTTTGGATAAACTTCTATAAGCGATCTGAGAAGTGTTTTAAACAAAAATAAAATAATGATAATAATAATAAAAGGAGCGAGGGAATGGAAGCACAGCAAGAGACTCTTCCGTAGGGATGGCCGGCTGATGCGCGGCAGCAGATAGAGAGAGAGAGAGAGAGAGAGAGAGTGGTAATGACAAGCTATGGAGGTTCGAGGTTTAAAGTGTTCTAAATTGTAAATTATTAAAAGGATTCATTCATCTCTCTCCCTCTCTCTCTCTCTCTTCCGTCTCACGCTTTTTGTCGAGGACCCCGGCCTGCAGCCATCATCGAGAACGCGTGCGTTTAGCTTGGACTTTGGATTTTTGGAGCTTGCGGTCTCGACTTTCCAGTGCCTTTAACTTCCTGCCATAGTCTTAAGACCTGAACTCAATTGGGCTCCGGACTGAAACATATTTGTTTTGACTATAAATTTTCTTCGATTTGTTCAAAAAAAAAAAAAAAACAGAGAGAGAGAGAGAGAGAGAGAAAATATTAAAATAAAAAACCTTGTTTGGCTCGAACCGAATTTTACTAAATATTTATTTCTTATTTTTTTAAAAAAAATTATATATATATAATTATATTATTTTATTAATAATACTTAAATTTTATTTTGACATGATATAAAAATATAAATTATTTGTTTAAAGAAGAATTGAGACCGATTACAGATCAGCAGTTGAATCGATGATTTATCAAACCAGATGCTTCTTCAAATCAAGGTCCGATTAGATTTTAAAATTATGATTTCAAGTATACTTTTTCTTTTTTTTTTTTATTTATGGAAAAGAACATCATTAATCATTAATATTTGAGCTCGAAAAATTTTTATAACGAATGTTTATTTCTCTTTTTCTTTTTTTAACATATAAACTAATGCAAGATTTGAGTTTGCGTGTTGATCTCCGTAGAGAAGGGGCGAAAGAATTCATAACTATTATGAGGTGATAAGATACAGGACTAAGAGTTGACTTACTTGACACTCACAAAAGCACATCCTGAATTTTCATACGCCTACAATCCTGATTAAGAACAAGAAAAAAGAAAAAAGAAAAAGGAAAAGGCTTCTGTTAAAATTTAAAAAAAAAAAAAAAAAAGTAAAATACACATTTTGGACCCCACTCTTCGCAACAGCTTATGATGATGATATGGATTATTTATGCTTACTTCTGATCTGGTTAACATCGAGCACTTTTTTCCCCTTTTCATGCTTAATAAATTAACATTTAACGATGGCAAAATTTCATTTACTGATGCTTTTCAATCCAGGTTTGGCGAGTTTTACATGCACGCCACCCCACCCCACCCCTACCATCCCTGGAGAGGGAGAGAGCGAGCTGGATACCAAATGTTTGTGAATATCAAACTGTAATTCTTGACAAATTATCTCATATTTCATAAATTATCACCCATTACGTTCTAGAGGACTTCCGTTCTTTTTTTCTTTTTTTTTTTTTTGTCTTTTCTGACATCAAAAGAAGCCCACCGATGTCTCTGTCATGGCCCCTATAGGCATGTTCACAGCCAGCGGGGGGAGACCCCTTTTGACTCTCAACGACCCCAGTATTGTCCGTGTCAAACAACGATTCGAATATCGTTACCTTGTCAATTTCAGAGTCGGGGTTGGTGGGGAAGCAAGCGCGCGCTTGCACACACACACACAACAATCCTGTATTGGTTGTGCGTCACACTTTCTAGCTATAAAAGATTGAGATGTAGCTCTCTAAATTGATCCGCGGATGCATACATTGAATATTGTGAATCCAGAAATGCTACAGATGTTATTCGATTTTCTTTTATTTTTATTTTTTTTGCCCCAATTCTTGAACAAAGATACCTACTAGAAGAATCTTGGGGCAAGGAAGGACAACTAAGAAAATGCTTTAAAAGACCAATTTGTTGCCTTGGGGACGACTAAGAAAGAAAATGCTAGAAAGCCACTACCGGTAGTTCGGTACAGCCAACTCAGAAATAACTTGTTTTAAACGAATCAGATAAATTAGTTTAATCGGATTCTTTTCTGTCCACCAAGAATCCATGCACCGTTTAATAGTGTTAGTCCCGTATATAGTTTATAATTTTCAAGTAAAATAATTGATTTATACTTGTATAAAAGATTCGGTTACAAATGACTTTTCAATCAAAATAACTAATACTACTCTTCCGCAACTTAATTTTGCATCATACCTTTTTTTTCTTGTTTTTTTTTATTCTCTCCTCTCAAAGAAGTTAAAAACGAGGGCCGCGTACTCACTCAACAACTTGAACGTATTAACAATGTCTCCATGTTGGATCTTCGACGACACTCAACCAGCACACCTGAGCTGGATAGTTTTAACCTTTGGTAGCCTTCTTAAGCTGATGCCAACCATTCGTTTCCCATCTTTTTCTTGAGTCGTTACACTAGCGAAATTTTGGAGCTACATCGACAATAATTCACTCACTATCCCATGATCACGTATTATTCCCGGTTGGCAAAAGTAATTTAACCGCCGTATCGTGTCCTTTTCCTTTTTGACGAACGCGGGAGGAATTTGTGAAATTCTGTAATTATTCTTTTCCTTGGAAAATTAAATTTACTTCATCTTTTAAGAATTCTTTGTTGAAATATTGATCATCTTATCCACTGATTGCGAAGGCAAACTAAACAGTTTTCATCAAATATTATAGTTTCCACTAAAATTGCGCACGATTCAGTTTGAGCTGTTTTCAAAATCATATCAAATCTCCAAAGTTTGGGATTTTTTTTTTAAATGAATGTTCCAAACCGATCTACCAGAATGGAATAATTAATTAATTAATGCAATTTTAGTGGCTATCAACCATAACTTTATACTAGACTAGCCGAATTTATATTCTATTAATATTAATCTTAGAAAATTAGTACATACATATCCAAACCCATAACAATAAAAATTATAAATAGAACATTAAGTTAGAATATTTTATATACTATGATCATACACCGACACTCCCAAAAATACAAAATCATACACCTTCGGATTGAGTAATTTTCAGTCAGTCCGCAAGTTTTTAATTTTTGGCATCCACGTTCAAATTTCAGCCTTGTGGGCTTCACGTGGTCTGATTTGATCGACTTTGGCCACTGGGTAGAATTCAAATATGCCAGCGTATGAATGTGACGACCTTAGGCTTAAAATGGGTTGTGTCCTGGTTCTTCAAACGTACGACTATTGTGAAACATAGGGAGTTACCTTACTATTAAACCTCAGTAAAATCAGTATAAGACGAATACAAAATTAAAAAAAAAATCAACCATGCGCTCAAAATATCCAGTACTACGAAATCAAATAAGGCGTGAATTATGAATCAGAAGGAAGAAGATAAAGATAGCATGCTCATCTCATTCAAATCAAGTAATAAGAGAACATCACCCTAGACATCAGCCCTAGACTCACAAATCTGAGACCAAGCAGGAGCCCATCCCGTGTTTTGTACAATCGCTCCAGCTCATTTTTTTAAATATCCGGGTAACAAAAATTATACAGAAAGATTTGGCCCGCAAGAGACTGTCCAAAGGATGGAATTTCGCAGAAATAATGAACTTACTGGCTTTGAATTAAGAAACACAAATTAAGAAGCAAGAGCATGAGAGGTTCAACAAATTGATACAACGCTGCCCTGGACTAAGAAGAGAATGACGAGCAAACCTCCGAGTAAACACCCCCATTATATAGTGCCCCAAGCTCGGTAGACATATTACAGCATCATCATATGCTTACCTAAATAGAGCCTAATATTCGTGCAGGGTTGATAACTAGAAACACATCCCCGCGCTACAGCATGGGGAAGACAAAAAATTGTTGGGTATACAATCCAAAGATATATTTTTAGGGTTGCTTTAAAAAAGAATTGGAACACCTGCTAATTATCAGCCCAACCAAGAATTGTTCTCCAAGTCGTTCAAACATTATATTTCATCAGCTGCTCGCAGGCTTTCCCAAAACCTTCTTTATGGCCTCGGAATATGTCCTGTGTTGGTATGTGAGGGTTGAATCAAGCAAGTCCCACAGAGATGTCTTGGGGTTCCAACCTGGTACAAATGCAGCCAAAAAATATAAAGAAACCATAATTATAAGAAGCTCAAAATGATTAAGGTGCAGCTGGAGTGAACAAGGTGCTACCAAGTTGCCGATTGATTATGGTCATGTCTGGAATTCGCTTGTCACTATCATCATAGCCCTCGCCATAAAATTCTTTGGAGCTGATATCAATTGTTGGTACATCCAAAGGTGGTTCTCCGCTTACCTTAGAATAGACCTGTTTTGAAGCAGATTAATCCCAGTATTTATATTATTATCTACAGTAACAGTCAGCACATCCTTATGAATCATCTACCTGTGTCATCATCTCAGCAAGCTGCCTAACAGTAACTTCATTGTGAGGATTGCCAACATTAAAAATGTGACCATTGGCCCTGTCTGGATTTTCCTACATAAGAGATCACATGAATCAGCTATAAACAATGTTGGGGAAGGAAGGATAAGGATGGATAGCAACAGCTGATCAGAACGTACAATCATCAAGAGAACAGCTTCGATGGAATCCTTGATATAAACAAAAGTTCTCTGGGATTGGCCACCATCCACAAGCTTAAGTGGCTCACGACGTAGGAGAGCCTGAAAAAAAGGGAAAAGAAACATCAAATAAAAGATTTAAAGCAACAGAAAATAACTTCACATGATTAAAATCATGGGATGGAAAACTTGAACTAACATTGCTAAAGCATGCCAAAACCCTAGGAACACCCTCACTTGGGCCATCAATACCAGGAATAAAGTCCATTCTGGGTCCAATCCAGTTAAAAGGTCTCACGATGGTGAACTGGAGTCCATTCTCCGCACCCTCAGCTGAAACAAATTGAACATAAAGTCAGTAGAAAAATGAGAAAAATATCTTAAAAACAGTCACATCACTGGACAAGATAAATTACCATAAATAAGCCTCTCAATCAATTGCTTTGCACATGCATATGACCACCTTTGCTTTTCAATGGAACCAAAAATACAGGGTGAGGTATCTTCTTTAAGAACATAGAATGCAGGATCCTGTTACAATATAGCATAAAGAATCAGTCAAGCTCATTTCCTTTGACAAGTAGAGCAAGCAAATAAGAAAAACAAGAAGATAAAACCAGGCAAACTCCAAAGCACTCCAAAACATCAAGTTATTCAACAATTAGCCACAGAAGATCCAACAACAAAGGACTAGAATGCCATGATTTGTACCAGGTATTTCATGTATCCAAGTTGGCTTACACAACCCAAGTTCCTCACTAATCCATGCCATCAACAACACATTTTAGCATGGTATAACTGATTACATTAATACTATTCTGGATCAAAACCATAGCAACTGCCACCATTTCGGCACCAAAACAACAACTAATTCAGATATGCATGATATGAAAGCAAGAATAATGCCACTGTCCTAGGATCTGTTGTTTAAAAATTTCTATTCAGTTCCCATGTAAAACTGTACAAAGCAATATCGTAGCCCACAACATAATTCAGAATTTTATGCCAATCGTGTAATGCCAAGTAAAATTAAACACCTACTAGTTGTATTCATACAAGCATGTAAACAAACATCCCAAATGTCAAGATAACAAAGAAATTGTGAATCTGCCTTCTAAGTGGACAACCGAGAATCTCAAAAATCACAATCTCATTTAAACATCAAGCTGGTGCACAAAAACACTAAACACAGAATGATCAAACTTATCCTCAATGACCATCCAAGATTTGCCAAAATAAAACCTTGGGAACAATCAACCAATAATGCTCATGTGTAAGATCATTTACAAGAATTAAACACTATACAGTGGACTGGTAAACAGATACTCCAGTGATCTGCCATGTTCAACTATAATCTACATAAAAAAGAGTTTAAGAGAGGGGTTTGATACAGAAGAGTTCCATGCATTTCCCAAGTTCAAAACAAATAAAGTTTTATGAAGATCCAATGTGACTCATGGTCTAACCATTTGATTAAAATGTCAAAGTAACACCTGCTAGTAATCTTTAAACCCCACATGTAAAAATAATTATAAATTACCCCACATAAGGAAAGAGGTCCCAAAAAGCCAGAGATCTTTGAATGCTCAAACCACAAATTCTGTCACTAAGATAGTTGCTTACATCAAACTGTTTGAATCAAAAGGAACCTAATTACGGAACTTTGATCCGACCAGATTGTGAAATATTATTGTGAACACACACCATACAGTCATAAAGTAAATTCCTGAGCAACAGGACTTGAATTGTACTGGCATCTAAAAGTTGGCCAGCTATCTCTATTTACGTAGAAATAAAACCCAAAGTGCATTGCAATGCTATAAATTGAAAGAAGATTGCAACAGCTCACCTGACGAAGAGGGCTGTCCTTAGGAACAAAGCTCCCAATCGTTTTCCCATACACCTCACAAGTGGAGAAATGAATGAGACGCTTGTTATTCTCCGAGCAGTACTTAACCTAACCATAACAGACGAGGCAAATAAAAAAAAAAAAAAGGACATCGAATCACAAATGATTTAATATCAATAGACCCAACAACAACCAAATCTCACCATTTTTCAAACTCCTATTGAGAAGTACAATAACAAAGATCAGCCAGAAACGGTGAAAATGACAAACACTGATGAACGAATCAAAGCAAGGAAATCATTCCCATAGACTTAACAACAACCAAATCTCTTCAATTTTCAACTCAAATCTTATACTACAGTACAAGCGTCAGCCCATAAGCGACAATGACAAACATAGGGAAAAAAAAAAAACAGAAAGAAAGAAAGCAATGAAATGCAAAAATTACCACAGGAAGCGCGTCAATGAAGTTGCTGTAAATCGTGTCCAACGGACGTGTGTTGTAATCGGCCGGCGTACAGATCGCTGCCAGGTTTATCGTCTGCACCGCACAATTCCACCGTATTAACACCAAAAACAAGCAACAAACCAAAAAACAGCAAGAGAGAGAAGCGAGAATGTGCCAGCAGAGAGATAGAGAGAGAGAGAGAGAGAGAGACAATGTCCGTACCAGATCTGCCATCTTAATAAGGCCTTCGAGGCGAGAGTCCTGCTTGATATTGAGTCGGTGGAATTGGATCCGGTCGGCGAAGGGCCTCGAGGACTCGCCTTCGAGCAGGTGCTTGATCTTATCATTGTAAACATCAAGGGCCAGGATCTTGTGAGGCGTCTCCGCAAGGACTTTCTCGCAGAGGTGGGACCCTATGAAACCTCCGGCACCGATCATGCATATTGTCATCGGCTTTATCGGCCTCCCATCCAGATCCATCCTCACCGACGTTGCCATATTAAACCGTTGAAAATCCAAGAATGTCTGTATTAGCTTGCTGTGTATCTAACCGTGTCGTTGTGCGCTCGTGGAGGAGAGAAGGCGCGGCGGTGACGGTGGGTGTAGATGCTGAATAGAGAGGCTTTCGGATTAAGAGACCGGTGGGAGTGGTGAGTATTTATTGGGGGAGGCAAACGAAGGGCGCAGTTTCGTGGGCAGAAAATAAATAAATAAATAAATAATAAATAAAAATAAATTGATATGTCAATTTTAAAATTTTTGGCAGAATAATTTTATAGTTAAAAAAAAATAATAAAGTTTTATCTTAAAAATTCACATGCCCATTCATTTCAATTCTTCTTTATTTTTGTTTTCTGCCGACCATTTTTTCTTCGGGAAACGAAACGATTGGACTCGTGATGGACCCCTTCAAGAGGCTTGCATTTTAGTCTTCGATTAAATGCTACTCTCGAGTGGACGTGTCTGATTGATACTCGCCACAGTCATGGGACACGAGTACGATTTGGGACCTGAGTGTTCGCTGTCCTGCCATGCAGTAATACACAACTGTATGTTTACTGGAGATTTTCAATTAGCTTATCACAATATTCAAATTTACATTAATATATATCTATTATTGAATTTAATTAGCCGAAAATCTTGAAGATTTATAATTATATCAAATTTACATTTACATTCTTCAATATAAAAATGAAAAAAAATAAAATATCATATACTTAAGTAAAAATAACATATTTCTATTAATTTTAAAATTTTTTCAAAATATATATATATAATAGATAAAAATATATTAATATATCATAATAATATAATAATTAATATAATTTTTTATATAAACATTTAATGGGTAAAATTGTTTTAAAATTATATCTCAATACCACAACATGGGTGTTATATAAGATTACCATTTATTTTAAGGTAATCTAAGATTATAAAATATTATAACTCTATAATGTTTTTATGCTTCAAATGTTGTAAAACATATGGTAATGTAAAATTACAATTAAGCATAAGACTTAAAATAGCACCTCCTTAATCAACACTAGTTAAATGATTTAGTAATAAAATAATTAAACTCTTAATTTTAAAAATTAAATTTCAAATTTTAACATCGGACAAAAAAAAAAGTCTTTAACTAAATTAAGGAGTGAGATTTAGAAGTTAAGAGGTGATATTGTTTGCTTTTAATATCAAAATAATAAAAAAATTCCTTAATTGATATTTACTTATAAACATTCAAATTATTCATAAATAAAATTATAATAAAAAATCATAGCATTGATCAAGATAATATTTTATTAAATAGCATAATAAATAAAAAAATAATAAATTAATTTTTATATTTAATTTTAATCATTTATAAAACTAAATAAAATATAATTATTATGTTACTTTTTAAATACTGTTATCCAACCTTTTTCTTAAATCACAGCTATGGAACTGTAATTAAAATTGCCTTTATATGTCCCACGCGAACACGTCTTCTATAAACGGAGAAGCGACAACTGGCCTATAAATTTTATTAAAAAATAAAATTATCCATCTCCTTTAATTTATATACATATAAATTATATAACTGTTTCCTCATATTTAAAAAAAAAAGGGGAAGCGAGCAGCAGTTACCATCGTTGGCGTGAGAGCGCAAAGAGGGGGATCATTAGTGACGACGGCGCGTTGGCATTTGAATGGCTTCTTGGCAGTGAGCTGTTACTTTGTTCTTTTTTTGTTTTTTTTGGGTCAACGGTGAGCTGTTACCTGGTGATTCTATCTACTTTGTTTCCAGCTTCTATCCGCTCGATTTGAATACGGAAACATTTGATATAATTATAAAAATATTATTATAATTGATATGAATATATTAAAATAATTGACTCGAAATACTAAAAATGCCCCTAGACGAAACAAAACTAAAATTACTTTCATTCTGGGGCAAATACTAACGGAAATCGTCCATGCATTCCCCCCTTCCCCCCTCTCTCTAGCTGCATAAGTCAAGTAGCAGATCACTCACCACCACGGCCAAGGTACCCCATAAGGTGCAGCCAACAAATACTAACCTTAGCCCAGACGAAGCGAAGTGCCGACCCGAGAGCTATTCATGTCGAACACAAAGTTAATTTGGGATTGCCGAACCAAGGCGCCATAAGCAGCAGACCAAATGTTTTCCAAGAGAGTAATGACCCCAAATTTGAAGAGGAGGAAGTACTTTCATTAATGAATGAAAACACCAGACACTAAGAAAAGGAAAATTAAAATCCAACACAATCTAGCAAACTTGATATCGTGGCTATCAAAGCCCCGACGCTATGCTCTTGGCCAGCAGACATGTGTCCAATTCATGAAGCAACGCCATTGTTAGCACCACCCCATATCTCCTTATCCATGGTACGCGACCATAGTACGTGACCACCGCTACCGGCCCCTCGCCCTGTTCAAATACACGATAACAATGATGTCCTTGTTATTTAGCAGAAGTTCTGGAAACAATAAAATAAAAAAAGGTTGAGAATGAAGGGAAGAGACGACAGCCCTTTTTTTTTTTTTTGTTAGATTCAGTGGGTCTGAAAGATTGTGAGAAGAACGATTCGATTCAGGACGGAGAGATTAGGGTAAAATGCTAGCCGAGAGAGAGGGCAAAAAGGTCATTTTATTGTTTTTTTGGTTTGTGTTGGCTCACCCACGTCGGTCGTGGAATGCGGCTGTTGCCCGCAGAAATAAGAGATGCGGCGAGTTAGGCATTTTACATGTCAAATGCGAGATGTGATTTTCTCTTTTTATTATGTAAAGAAAGATTTCTCCTCATACTCTCTGTTCAGAAAATTTTATAATTATTGATTAGACTTGAACAGAGAGATTCCAAATTTCATAAATTTTATTATTATTATAATAATAATTAAGAATTTAAATTTAAATTTTTTAATTTTTTAATAAATAAAAATTTTCTTAAATTCAAAATAATTTTATATTATATATAAAAATATTTTATAATATATAAAAGAGATTTATACTAATATTTTTTTTATTTTACTACAAATCTTTATATATATAAAATATTATTTATATACTATAAAATATTTTATATATTGTATAAAATTATTTTAAATTCATTCCATTTCAGAAAATTTGAGCCACCTAAACCTTCTTTTATTATTTTTATATTTGTAATTTCTATTGAAAATTTAAATATAAATTAAAAATATAAAATCAATTATTATGATATTATTACATTTTTTTTTCATTCTTGCGTCACTTTACCTCGTTCCATCTAATATTTCACCATTTTTATTTTTGGTGTAAAATTGAAAAGTAAAAGTTTTTATAATCTTATTAAAAATTATATTAAATTTATTTATAAATAAATTTCATAATATTTAACAAAAATTATAATTATTTTATGTAAAATAAATATATATTTAATTTTAAATATCTTGATAATAATTTAAATTTATGATTATGTATTAAAAATAAAATATTTTAACTCTCGAGAGATGAAGGGTGATAATGTTCATTTCTTTTCCTTTTCTTTAAATGATATGTCATGTCGCTTTCACTGATGCTCGAATATTTCTCGCCACGTCATCCATCTCTTGCACGTTAACAAAGATAAGAAATTTGAGAAAACAAAAACTAAAACTAAAATCATGCACTCAGGAGCAAAACCATCAAAGATGTGAATCTAGTAATCATATTGTACGGTCACTCATTCTAATGATTCGTGTAAGTCCCAATAATTCGGCTTATCAAATTTTGTTTATTTTCACTTATGTAGTTATATGGTAACCACCAATCAATGAGTTTTAGTTGCCTGGGATCTAAATTATCTCTAAAATTAAAAATTTTAAATTTAAATTTTGGTCTGAATTAAGGGGAAAAAAAAAAGTTATATACCAACCAAGAATTTTGATAAAAAAAAATAGCACGAAAATTTGTTTATACTTGATAAAAATATTAACTTAATGGACAATTTTTGTTTTCGTACATTAGCATTAACGCATAATCTATCTGTCTCTCACTCGAATCACAGTTACTTGTTCTAGGCATCTCGCTTTTAATCTTTCTTGGGCATCTTTCTCTTGTTTTTTTTTTTTTGTATTTTATTTTATTTTTTCTTTGCTTGTCTGTATCTATAATTAATTCAAATATAAAAATTCTAATTTATCGAGGAAAGGTGTAACAAATCCATCACCTCATATCATAATAATAATAATTAAGTGGAGTGCATCAAATACAGCTGGACAAATGCCCCCTCCCCCCCCCCAAAAAAAAATAAAAAAACAGTAGGCCTAGCTTGAGAGCATCCATTTTTGTTCACTGTTCCTTAATGTTCCACGTTCCCCCAAAACACGCCCAATTGGACAAGATCTCACTCTCCACACCGGAGGCTGTGCTGGATTTCTTCAATCTTTTTCTGGTTACACATGCTTATCATACTTCAATCTCATGACCCTACCGCTGTCAAAAACAGAAGAAATTTCGAAACCCCACAAGCAAATTTCAAAGAACGTAGACACATTATTTCCGAATAATTGTCTATTATGCCAATCTGCAAGCTGAACATATCATATGATAATGAGAAACTATTGGTCTATTACATTATTCCTTTAAATCACATATAGTTATCCTCATTTTGTTTATCCGTAGACCGGAATTTTTATACAGCAATAAGTAAATATCTAACGATTGATTAGAGTAACGAGTAAAAGTTACAGACAACGTATTAGACTCAGCTGCCTTAGATTATTCTTTTTTGGTGTTTTTCTAATTATCCGACGTCGTTTGGGTGCATTTTATTCTACGTGTGTTTAATATGCTTGCATCGACGCGATCACGAGACGGTTTTGCTTGTGCCCAACCAGCCGAGTGCTGTGGCCCACGAAAATTTCTTTACAGCACCGACACGAAAATCCAGCTATCTGGGCCATGTGTGTTTAAGCGCGTGCCATGTGTCAATCCAGCAACCAATAAATACTTGTCGCCGCCGACACGCAAATCCAGCTATCTGGGCCACGCGTGTTTAAGCGCGTGCCATATGTCAATCCAGCAACCAATAAATACTTGTCGGCGCATATTCGTTCTACTTGTTTCTTCGCCCCGGTGCTTACAAAAAATCGCTTTTTTTTTTCGAGGTTTATTATATTTATATTTTTTTATAAATTTTGTTTTTTAAATTAAAATTTAAAATTATAATAATAAAAATTTAAAATTTTAATTATTAAAATATTACTTTCTTTATAAATAATATCAACAAAAATATCATATTGATGAAAAATAAGTAAAAAAGAATATATTATTAATAATAATTTTTTTAACTAAATAAATAGGTAAAATATCAAAATAAACTTTATAATAATTAAAATAGTTAATAAAAATATGAATTTTATTATTAATTTTTTTAGTTAATTATTAAAATTTTCATTTGGAACTAAAAATAGCCTTTGTCAAGAAAATTGAGAAGATAAATGTTTATTTGCTTAAGTGGCTTCATGGTTTAAAAATTTCTAAAAACTTTATAATATATTGGATATTGGATTGCTAAGGTTAACTTAGGTATGTAAGAAGCACTTGGAAGGCAATTTATGGAGGTCAACGATGAAGAAAGTATCTTCTTGGTTGATTGACGCCTTTAATTTCATGAACTTTTGTACCATTTTCCCAATTATAAGTGAATTAATGACAAACTTAACTATTAATGTGGTTTGCATACATTTTTTGAAATTGCTTCTCAAATTTAAAAGTCATCACACAAGGGATAATCTTGTTAGAAAAGAAAATATTTATTTATACTTACCTCTCATTTTTATTACTCAAATGCATTTGATATTATTCAAAAAAGTACTTAAGCATACTTCGTGAATGAATATATTTATTAAAATAAGAGTTCAAGTTCTCACTTATTTGTGTAGTGGACATCCTTGCCCTAAAACTAGACTTAACAAATATTACAGCTCATTTATGTTACTTTGTATATAATGTCTTTATCCATAAATTTCCTTACAAATTTTATTTACCCACCATAGTATCCCATTATTTTTCAAAATCATTTAAGGTTACTGATTTATAAATCACTCTCTTTAATTTTTTTTTTGATATTTTAATACTCTTATTGACTCCCTAGTTGATCAAAAATTTTTGACATTATATGCTACAAACAATATCTATATCAAAGTCTACTAAAAATATTATAAATAACATTTGTAGTGGCATTACATTGGTTTACCACAACAAACTTGAATTTTTATCATACATGCATCATAATTAGGCAAAAAGCACCCCCTTATAAGTACTTATTAAAATTTCTATTTTAAATGTATTGATGACTGTGATGATTAATTTTAATAATAAGACAGAATGACATACATTACTTATTTACAAAATAGTTAGAATTAAAAGAAATTATATCTATAAACTCATAATATGTAGTTTTGTTTTAAATGATGACCCAAAACATATTTTTAGCCATCTCTCTTTGTCACGTTCAAAAGCATATAAAAAAGTCTCTCATTATCTGTTGCATTTCCAAGAACATAATGCTAATAGCTTTGATATCACCCTCTATGTATTATAATTTTCTTACCTTGTCTATATGATTATATAAGTCTTTAGCAGAGCAATTTATTTCTTTGCAATCTTTAGACTCTAGCACCACAAACTTAACAATTTTGGTTGGTCTAATATTAATAGTGTTCTAATTCTTAAGATCCCTTTTACATTATTTGACATGAGTCGATATTATTTTAAAAATCTTTCATTATTGGAATTAAGAGAGTAATTGTGACATTATAGACACTAGTGTTCTTTCATATTAAGAGAGTAATTGTGACATTATAAACACTAGTGTTCTTTCACACATCATTTGTTTTTATTATGCACCTTAACTAAACATCTTACTTAAAATTAGGTCTCCTAGTTTACAATTTTCTCCTTGAAACTTATGAATTCTAACCTAGTTATAATTAAAAGAGTTGATGTTTCACTTCATGGTCATTTCTCCTCTTAACACCTCATTTTACTATACTAAATCCTTTAGTATGATATAACTCAAAATATTATAGATCCTATTAGACTTAATGCTTATAATTATAGGAATTTCAATATTTCATTGGTTTATATCTTCTAGTTTAGATCCATTTCCTTCATTGTATCCATTTTACTAGTGTCATTCTCTTTCTTGTTAGTGCCAATAGATGTATCATGTCTTGCATAAATGAAGGTTATGCCCTCTATTCTTACTACTTCCCTTATTATTAGTGATGTATGCTTACAAAATCATTGTTGATGTGTTCAATAATAATGATTATAAGAGCTCCTATTAAGAGAAATGATATCTAAAAAACTTGATAAAATAGCCAAAATTAGTTGTGTGTGAATTAAAATATGCACGCATTCCCTTGACATTATCTCACAAGCCAAGCTTGGTTCCAAAAACTCACTTCCTGATTAAAGAATAATGAAAGGAAACTTAAAATTGAAAAAAATAGAAAGGATCACACACACACACACACACACACACACACACACACACATACACACACTCACACACGTGCGTGTGTGTGCCCCTAAGCATGTGTTAGTGTTTAAGTGTTCATTATTGGTGCTTCCATAAATGCCCTATTTTTGCATCTTCTTGATGTGTTTTTACCTCTCCTATAAGGGTTGCTTTAAAGCCTATACCTTTTCTCTACTTTGCTTTATTAACTTACTTACCATTTGTTTTATTATTATCTCTTTGAGCTTAAATGGGCTAGCTATTATTCTTGGGTTATTACTCTATTTTGTATTTAAAAATCTATATTAATCACTCTTTTCCTTTTCCCTTAATAAGTTGTTCTTCAAGGTGATTGATTATAAGATAATAATTCATTTAAATATATCCTAAAATCTATCCATCCATCATTTTTGGTTCATATTCTAGTTTAGTTTCCATACTCTAGCCTTTTCACTTTCTATAATTAACTTTCTTTTTGCCTTTCTGTCATTAGTTGATTAGCCATGTTTTGTCTTTAGGTGTCAATCCTTTGGTTTAACAACCACAATCTAAGTTAACATCCCTTTCTCCTTTTAAACCTTTTTATTGGTTTTCATTCCCCACTTATCCTATGTTTGGAGTAGGTGTAAAAGGATCTCACAAATGACCTTATTAATTACACTAATAGTATAAATTATAAGAAAGTTATCTTTAAACTTAAGATTGATTT
The DNA here is from genome assembly GCA_023213295.1 of Bruguiera hainesii. Lineage (NCBI taxonomy): Eukaryota > Viridiplantae > Streptophyta > Magnoliopsida > Malpighiales > Rhizophoraceae > Bruguiera > Bruguiera hainesii. The sequence goes on along the minus strand of JAHOYR010000005.1, from coordinate 5,238,082 downwards.
TAACTCTATACAAAAGAAGTTATCTTTAAACTTAAGATTAATTTTAACTCTATACAAAAGGTCACCAAATCTCTATTAGTGGGTAAACTTCTTATAAGAAAGTCTTTAAGCCTAAATGTAATTAAGGTCATTTTTAAAAAGGTTTGAAATATAAATACAAATTTGGAAGTGTAAAGCTTAAGCTAGAATAACTTCTTATTTTGCTTCAACAATGAAAATGAGAGAAATGAAGGGTGCTTAATGACATTCCTTAATCCATGGTAAGTTGTCATCTTAACTTTAAGGAATGACTTTCATATCTTGCACTAGATGAAATCAAAATTTCCAAATCCTCTTAGTGATTACAAGTCCATAGTCTCCCATTTAATCAAATGATTAAAGAAAATAGAAGGAATATTAGATAGTCTTTCCTTGACCTAGTTGAGGTTGATTACACACTAGACCATTCATTTAATTGAAATAGTTTTATGCAGCTATAGGTCAACTTCTAGGTCGATAAGTTTTTGAGGGTGAACTTTAAGAACATAAGAGAACATGATGAAGAAGATTGGGTAAGTTTTACGTACATGCGATCACCATAGTTTTGCTATTTATGTGGTAAGCTAGGTCATGTCTAGAAGAGTTACTCCTAAATAATCTTGAACCAAAGGAAATAAGGAAGTAACAAGTGATGAAGACAATTTGACTCATAAATGTGGGTAAATCCCCTTAGTTAAAAAATCAAAACCTTTAAGGCCAAATACCTCAAATTGGGGAATTGATAGATGTGTTTTTCCCTACCAAGGAGACAAAGACCTGTTTGTGACCCTTATGCATTATCCTTTGTAATAGAAGGTGGAATGTCTATAATAAAAAACATTAAATGCCATAACTCCTAATCACTAACCTACTTTGCTTGTTTTTACTAGAGAAACAACAAGAGCATTACAATACTTAAACCTTGCCTAAATGTAAACAATAAGAGGGAGAGAATTTTGAGATAAAGAATATTGAGCCTTGAACTATATAAGTGATCCTAAATCCTTAAAACCTCGTGCCTTCTTTCTAGCAACAAAAAAGAGAGCCCCTAATTTTGAGCCCTATAGCATGAACTCTATGAAGCACAAAAAGAAAAGAAAGGAAGTTATAATAAAAGTACCCAACTTATTAAAATGACCTAAAGTTTTAAGGGTCCACTTTCCTAAAGATGTTAAAGTTGTTTTTCCTTTAAAGCTTGCTTCAGCTTAACAAAAAACCTATCAGGAAACTTTTTGTTTAGAGGCATCAAACCATATGTTTTTCTATCCCAATTAGGTTCAAGTCAATTTAGACTAGGCCTAAGGGCTTAAAGTTAAAAACCTTTGCTAGAGCTTAGGCTCCACAAATGAGTCTCACTTCATAAATGAGTCTCACAACTTTTGTAGAAGCCCCCAATACTTACTTGTCTATTGAGGATCTATGCTTTCTCTTTTGCTTGAACAAGATGAGTAAGATAACATGGAAGTGGTGCTAGAAACACAAGCAGCTAACTTGTCTTTAACCTTAGTGAGATTTACAAAAATAATGATGGTGGTTGGCTTGTAGCCACATAACCATTACCAGTTCAAGTTTTTTGAGAGTTTATCCAAAAAGATTACCTAGCTTTAGTGTTTCTTATGGAGTTTGAAAACAATTTTTTTAACAAGGTTATTATGTAGAACTAGTAGGCAATGTCATTCACCTTACATTATAGTAAATTGAGAAAAATTTATCTGGTAGTATTCTCTAAAACACAAAATTATTTTGACACGACATGGGAAATGGTATAGGTCTCGGGCCAATGACACCTTAGTTACATCTAAAAGGAAGCATAAACCAATAAAAGGACTACATGATAAAAGACCTTTAAAATGTTGGAGTCAAGACCTTTAGGGTCATAGGTGTATTTTATGGATTTTCAATGTCATGACTAGCAAATGAGAAGGCATGAAAAAGACTAAGACCAAATAATCGAAAGGAGGCTTTTGCAGATTTCCTACAAAAATGCGCTTTGTTAGACATAGAATATAATAGACCATCTTTCACATTGACTAATTAACAAATGGGATAGTCTAATGTACATGAATGTTTGGATGAGGTTGTAGTAAACATTCAATGAAGAGAGTACACTTAATATCTTTATTAATCCATGAAACTAGAATAGGTTCAGATTATAATCTTTTAATCCTTAACACCATTACACGATTTAGAGAACACAACAAAAGAGTTCAAGTTCAAATCTAAATGACTTACTTTAGAAGAGTGCAAGAATATGACCAAAAGGTGTTAGGAAATCCATGTGAGGGGTTTTAAAAGTTGTATTCTTCTATGTAAATTACAGAATTACTGAGAGGAATTAAAACATTAAAGTAGGAACTAATGATGAGAAGGTTTATTAAACTATAAAAACTATTGCCCATTTATAATAGCTAGTTGGCAGACCAAAACATGATATAAGAGATTGATGATTATTAGAATCTAGGGGAAATAAGTTAGCACTAAAGGGCTAAACTCAATTGGTTAAATTATGGTGACAAAAACACAATTTTCTTCCATAACACTGTAACCCAACACCGTTGACATAATCAAATTATAAGATTGTAAGATGGTAGGGGTAGTTGGCTAGAAGAAGAAGAAGAAGAAGAAGAAGAAGAAGAAGAAGAAAAGGAAATTAGGGAAGAGATCAATGGTTTCTTTCAAAAGCTCTAGAATAGTCAGAGTCCTCATTTAGCTAATGAGGAAATGTAAATGGCTTTTAATGTATTAATTAAGGATGAGGAAATCATAAATAAGGTGTTTCAACTTAAAGTAATAAAGGTCCTAGGTCTTGGTGGCTTTTTAAGTTTATTCTTCCAAAACAAACGGGATATAGTGAGGACAAATATGACTAAGATGGTAACCAATTTCTTCTAAGGGGCTTATGTGTTTAAAGAATTCAACCAAAAGTATGATAGTTCTAGTCCCTAAATGTAAGAAGTATGAGTATATTAAAAGTTATAAACCAATTAACTTATACAATTATCTTTACAAGGTAATATACAAAGTCTTGGTGAATCATTTTAAGCCTTAGCTTTAAATGTTTGTAAGCCTTTTTTAGTCATATTTTTCTCCATAAAAGTCCATTTAGAACATTATTTTCATTACAAAAAATGTTTTCTTTTTTGCTTTAAAAATGAATAAACAAGAAAGAGGAGTATGACCATTAAATTAGGTATACACAAAACTTATGATAAGGTGGAGTGGGGAATTTTGAAATATGTGCTTTTGAAACTTGGAATTTTGAAATATGTGCTTTTGAAGCTTGGATTCTCAGTTGGATGGTGATGAGGTCTAATTTGATATGTATTTTCATATTATTTTTGTTTCAAATTATTATTATTATTATTTACTTAAGTTTAGTTTTATTCAAATTTTCAATACTTTTACTTTAACTTTTTTTTTTGTAAAAAAGGAATAAAGTGAATATTTAAAGTCAATTTACGCCATAAATATGCAAAATTATTGATAAAGAGTAGAAGGAAAATAAAAGAAATTTAAAGAGGAGTTCTAGTATGATTTAGAGATTTACTTGATGTTGATTTTTGAGTTTGAGTATTCGTTAATAATAAGTTGATTAATTTAACATAACCTTATAAGTTAAGTGGGCAATTGGTTACCAGTTAATAGGAGAGTCACTAATAACCTCTCCTATAAAAAGCTCCCCACTCTTATTCTTAGAATAATACATAAACAAATCTAAAAATGAAGAGACATAGTTCTTTGAAAATAGAAAACAATAATATACAGTTGTGCTCACATTTTATGATATTTAGGCTATGAAATTTGAATAATTTTTGATGTGATCTTACTCAGACCATGCATTATTTGTGACAATGAGAAGATTCATGATTCAACCCAAGATCATATACTACTTTTCTTAACTAGGGTTATGGTGTAGTTTAACCATAATTATGTAATTTTCTTTACTTTTATGTTATTAAAGAATTTTCTTTTCATGACAAGTATGTGCTATTATGCTTAATACTTCTAAAAGTATTACACTTTTAAAATTGATTTGATATGCACGATTAAAATCGAGATAAGATTCTTTACATTAAATTAAATAATGTATACTATGAATTGAATGAAATACAAAATGTATAAACATAATATATGCAATAATGATGAGTGAATTTCAAAAGGATTTACTTAAACTAGAGTTTTTCATAAAACTTAATACTTTTTTTTTATTTAAATCTACATATGGATATAGTGGGTTAATAAGTAAGAGTAGATTTAATATAACTCGAGAAAGAGTATTAAATAACATAGGAAATTTTGATATTTCATGAATAGATCCTTTTCTTGATAACACGTTAACTAAAAACGCTATACAACATTAACTTGGTTAACTAATGCCCCAGAGTCTTTAAAACCTTAGCATTTTCTTTTCTTGGTTATTCTCATTATTTAGCATTTAATTTTTCTATTTAGCTTTTTATATCTTCTTATTTAGTTTTCTAATATTTAAAATTGATCTTCTATATAAAGTTAGAATTTATAAGTGTTTAGGCATTTGTTTGTTTTCAATCCTTATGAAGTGACACTTTATTCATTATTTATATTACTTGAGCAACTAGTGAACTTACTAGTAATCATTTATATATATTAAATAGGTGTAAAGAGTTATGTAATGTGTTACAACAATTACTTATTAAATCATAATTAATGGTTCCTTTATTGATATTTTTAACTCATAAAAAGGGTTATGCCAAGGCAATCCTTTCTCGCTTTATCTTTTTTTGTTGGTGTCTAATATCCTATCAAGGATGTTATATTGAGGTACAAAGTTTAGCCAAATAGTAGGGGTAAAAATCAAGCCACACCACCTTTTACTTTTTACATATATTTTCTTTTCTTTTTTTTTTAAATGATGCATTTATGTTTGGAACATCTACAAGGGAAAAGATCTATAACCTAATGTGCTTAGTAGAGTCCTATTATTATACCTTTGGTTAAGCAATGAATAAGAACAAATCAAGTATGGAGTTCAATGTAAATACACCAAGAAAAGTACAACATAATGTTTACTAGGTCTTAGGTATAAGGAGCCTAAGGTTTGAAGAAAAATACTTGGACCTTATAATCGATATGGCTAGGTTAAAGTAGTAAACACTACAATTTGTCATGGAAAGGGTGGAAAATGAGCTCTTCTTGTGGAAGCAAAAATGTTTGTCTATGGTAAGATGTGAAGTCCTCATCAAAGCCGTAGCTATAGTAGTTCCAACTTACGTCATGTCTATTTTTAAATTGCCCTTAAGATTATGCTTAAAGATCAATAGCAAAATGGTAAGGCTTTGGTGGCATAAAAAAGAGGAAGAATGTTAAATATATTAAGAGAGTTAGAGCATGCTAACAAGGCCTAATACTAATGGAGGAATAAGATTTAAAGAGTTAGAGGATTTTAATCTCATGCCCTTCATTAAATAGTGCTAGAGACTCATGAAAAATCATGATATTTGATGGGTTAGAGTCCTTAAAGGTATATATTTTTTGGCAGGCAATTTTTATCAGTTAATAATAGCTCAAAAATGTCCTAAGGGTGGTAAAGCTTTATTCATGGAACGGCCTTACTATTATGAGGCATTAGGTGGAGTATAGGAAATGGAAGATGTGTTAGCATATAAGAGGACACCTATCTTTTGTAGTTCCTAATTTCTAGATGCTCTTACTATGGTTGATTTGATATCTAATGGTGGACAAATACCATGTAAGAATAGTTTTTTTTAGCAAGGTTACATCATAGTTGTCATCCTCACAGTTGCTTTTTATTGACCTTAAGGTACTATTTAATGATATTACTACTTTAAAATATCAAAAATTGCTTGTAAAATCTCATCAAAATGATATATGCTCCATTTATATCCTTTCCATATTATCCATTCACACTTGAAGTTCCATGTCAAATACCTTAAGTAACAATAATATTAAAGTCACTTGAGAAAGTCTAAAGTATCAACACCACTTTATAAAATGGTATTTAGGTAAACTTAGTAAAATGTGCTTTAAGATAGTCAAAACATGATTTATACATTGAATAAAGGAATCTTTATTTTTAGTCCAAAATTTCAACTTAAGAAAAGAAGCCATGATTTTAGCCCTAATAGCGCATGTTACTTTTTATTAAGTGCTTAAAAGAACAAAAAATAACAATCTATAAACCAATCAAAAGGAAAAAAAATGATTCTTGTATTTAATTCATTGATTAGAAAACTAATTACCATAAAGTCATCTCTGCTTAATATGAATGAGCACTTATTAAAGCTGATGTATATTAATACTATACATTTTAGTTTTGTCATATTTTGTTTCTTTCCTTTTAGATTACATGAATGATGACAAGGAGGCATTAATGAAAGTTATTGCACATATGTACTAAGAAGAACTTTAACTCATCTTATGGAAGGGTTTGAATTGAATATGATAAGATGAGTAAGGAAAAAATGTTTCTTGCACTACTAGAAAGTTTACTTAATTTTTCCTAAATGGCTAAATTCTTCATCATTTTTTCCCCTTAGATGCATATATGCTTACACAATGACTATAGGATTTACTAAAACTTTTATGTCAACAAAACACATATTTTACTGCATTGTATGATTTATTAGAGTTTTTTAAGTTACTTGATGCATTGGATATAGAGATATATTACTTATATGATGTTGGTATTCCTATAAAAAGATCATATGTTTATAAGCAATAACCCATTGATAAGTGTGAGAGCATTCCATTTTAGATTAATAACTTGATTGATAAAGATGAGGGCAATTGCTTGAAAGGTGTAGTATACATAATGGATGATGGTGAAAGTGTGCCTGTTGTGGGTGTTCATATATGCCAAAAGGTAGAAAGGAAGAATTCAATTTAACCCATTTGACATTGCCATATACATAAGGGAGTACCAACATAAGCCATCGGCTAACATGCTTAAGGGGATAAGTTTAGAGAGTGAAACACACATTGACATTATGGGGAATGCCACTTTAGTCAAAGATGTATTAAGTGTTGCCACTAGATCCACTGGTGCTAAGATTGAAGGAGATATAATTCAGTTAGATATCTTAAGAATATTAGATAGAATAAAACTTCACCATAGATGACCACATTGGTAAGAATCCACTAGAAGACTTAAAAGAGAGAACTAACAACAAAGTCTAGTTTAAAAAATAAGCCTTATTAATAAATAATTCATTGTTGTCTTAGCCACCATTAAATAGATAAATGGATGACCTTATGGAGTATTTTGTTTTAAGCAATTTTTGGTATGCAAGCAAGGAAAACAGATAAGGTTAAAGGTTTAGCTAGCAATTCATGGAGTTTTTGGAAATCACTTAACCTAATATACAAGTAGGAGTTGTTAATATTCTTACTAGGGTGATTAACATTTACAAAATAAGTTTCCAATTTCTTATCCTTTTTCACTTTTTAAATTTTAAGATTCCTAAATTTTGCAGGAAAATAAATAACCATTTCTTTCTATAATATTAAATAATAATAAAGCAAGTATTTTTTTTCTTTTTTTAATATTTTTTTTTCTAAATAAAAAAGGGACATATTAGGGATGTTAGATATCACCTTTATGAGCTTAAGCCAAGAGTCATCCGTTGTCATCCTGATTCAACCTCCTATATAAGGAGGACCCACCACTTGAGTAATAAAGGCTTTGTGCTGGACTTCTACATAACTAATCATGACGTGTTGAATCTACAACCCAACGGTGTGTTTTACCATAAATTGTTTTTATTTCCATAGGGGATAGGACTAAAGAGATTTAAACTCAAGCCAATGAGAGAGAAGGCATACCAAATGACCACTAAACTCAAGAACTTAAATTTTACACAATTTAAAATAAATGAAAATAATTTAGTATAAGTATAATAAAAAATGATTGAAAATATATTAGATTATTATTAATTTATTTCAAGATTGGTACCAAATAAATGGTTAAGTGCAAAATATCTTAAGATTGTAATTCATGACAACAAAAAATATTGTAAATAAGCTTAACACAAAAGATAAATTGAATAGTGAAAACTATTTTATTTGGTATTATAAGGTTCAATATATTCTTAAAGTGCATGATGTATTAGAAGTCATTAACCCTATCATGAGAGATCTTGAGTAGGGTAACTCAGATTAAGAAAGGTAAAAGCAAGAGACCTTTAAGACTTAAAAAAGAAAAAATAGTATGACTTGTATGACTTTCTTTAAAAACATGGATAATGATCAAATCCATGAATTTGAGGAGCATTAAATTGCCCAAGTGATGTAGTTAACATTGAGAAATAAGTTTAGGGTGCCTAGACCACTAAACTAAAAGAGTTGATGGTTAACTTTGACGTCTATTTAATGAAGTCATATCATAATATAAGACAACACCTTAAGGTGATGTCCAATATAATTATGGAAGTTAAAGTAGTCAGTCATACCCTTATCGATGCACAATAAGTTTAGGTTATCATTTATTTTATTCCTTTTATATAGGAGCATATGAAAGTTAATTTGATGCATAATAAGACTATTAAGACCTTTTATGATATCTCATGTCATCTCATTTTAAAGGAAAAGCACCTTCAGGTGACTAAGTCCTTAGGTCAAGTGAATGTGGTTAAAGTTAAGACAAGTTTAAAGGCACAATTAATATGACTAAGTCCTTAATATTTCTTACTAAATCAAATCCCTTTCGATTGTAGACTCAGAAGGCACAAACCATGTAATTCAAGATTGAAAAGCATATGTGGAGTTTCATCAAATCAAAACTAGTTTCAAATAGGTGTACATAAGGAACAACACGAAGGTAAAAGTCAAAAGGATTGACACTTTCAAATTAAAAATGTAAGATAGTTAAACCTTGCTACTTTATAAAATTCATTATGCACCTAAAATTTCACAGAATCTTGTTTAGGATTTTGTTTTATTATATTTGGGCTATAAATTTGTTTTTAAAACTCGTATCACAAATATTCATAAAGGCACTTCATATATCGGTTATAGATATATACTAGATGGCTTGTTTATGTTAAATAATTCTTATGGTGTGATTAATATCAATAATAATTGCTTTTCTATAAATGCATCTTCTAGCAATATTATTGTAAATGCAAATATTTGACATGTTAAAGTAAGACATAATAGGCAAAAGAGAATAAATAGATTAGTTAGAAAAGGTCTCTTAGGCTTCCTTGTTAATATATAATCACCTATATGTCAACATTGTTAGACAATAAAATCAATTAAAAAACTATTTGGAAAAATTATTAAAGCCAAATTTTTGTTACATCTAGTCTATTCTGACATATATGGTATATTAAGTGTAAGGGCAAAGTATAATGCCTCATATTTCATTACTTTTATAAATAATTATATGTGTTATGACCATATTTACCTAATCTCTTATAAATTTTAAGTATTAAATTATTTTAAAAAATATTTAAGTATAGTAAAGAATCAATTGGACAAAAGAATCAAAACCCTAAGAATAAATTGTGGATACAAATATCTCTTTAAACAATTTAAAGAACTATGTAATGAAATGGTTATAAATAGATAACTAATTATTCTTAGAACTTCGTAACAAAATGGTATTATAAATAGGAGAAATAAAACCTTATTAAAGATTATTAGGTCCATGATGACATAAACAAACTTCCTAATACATTATTGGGTAGATGCTTTATTAATAACCACTTATATAGTTAACTGTGCCCTTTTAATCTAATACTTCTACATCATATAAGTTATGGTAAAGATGGAAGCCATACTTGAATTTCTTGAGACCTTAAGGTTAACAATTTATGTTCATAATCTATGTCATAGATCTAAGATGTTGGTCTAAAAGGGAAGAAATTTTTCTTTATAATATACTTTAAGTACTCCAAAAGGCATGTGTTCATTAGTGAACAAGCCAATGAAAGTCTTTCAAAATTGGAATAGCATGATGTCACATTCTTAAAACATGAATTTCCTAGTAAAAGTGATATCGATAAGGATTATTGTTTTTTATGAGATGAGAGATTTAGAAGGCAATAATGCACTAAATCAAATAATAGAGTAAGATGAGGAGATGTCTTAAGCTTTTGATCAAAGTATGAGTGTTATACCATAAGTTGCATATAATTAATAAGAATCTATGTTGCATTAGAATAATTGTAAAGATATCTCATGTTGTTTTGAGATTGAGGAAAAAACATTTATAATTACTCTTTATGATGAAAAAGAGTCCCAAAACAGTAATTAAGGCTCTCTTATGTTTTGTTAAGGAATAATAAATGAAGGTAATGGAAAAAGAGTTGAAATTTTAAAATCTAACCATGTTTGATACTTGGTAGATTTAACTAAAAGACATAAAATTATTAGGAACAAATGAGTTCTCAAAATTAAGTGAAAGACAAATAGATCTATAGAAAGGTATAAGGCTTACTTAATATGGAAAGACTATACCAAATAAGAGGGTATAAACTATGAAAAACCTTTTTTATCTATTATAAAGTTTATCTTAATTTGCTTAATTATAGCTATAGTAGCTAATATGGACTTAAAATTATATCAAATGAATGCTAAGACTACTTTGCTCAATGGAAAATTGGATGAAGAAATCTATATGGAATAACTAGTAGGTTTTATTGTCAAAGGCAAAAGCATAAAGTTTGCAAAGTCCAAAGATTAATTTATAATATAAAATAATCATTTAGACAATGTTATTTAAGATTCCATTATGTAATAATTTCATATGACTGTACAATGGTCAATGAGGATCATTGTGTATATGTTAAGAGATTTAAAAATAAATTTGTAATTCTATCTCTATATGTAGATGACATTCTACTAGTTAGAAATAATAAAGAGTTTGCCACCACCATTAGAAAATGATTGTCGTCTAGTATTGAGACGAAAGACATGGGCAAGGCAACTTGTATGTTAGGTACGTTAGGTATGTTAGGCATATAGATCTTCAAGGATTATTCAAAAAGGCTCATATTAAAAAAGCCATACATTTGTAAACTTATTGACACTCTTGTTACTAAAGGCAGAAGTCTTAGTCTTAAATTATGTCCTAAAATATGAGAAAAGCATGTGAAAATGAAAAGCGTGCCTTATTTCAATAAAGTGAGTAGTCTGATGTACATTATTATGTGTACTCGACTAGATATTGGTTATGTTATAGGACTAGTTAGTTATTACTAATCAAATCCAAAATTAACAAATTATGAAAAAAAAATGCTTTAGTATCTATAAAGTATTATATATTATAGCTTATGTTATTAAAGAAATGATTTAAGGCTAGTTGGCTATTTAGATGCTAATTAGGGAAGAGATATAGATTAACGTAAATTAATTTTAAGATACTTATTCTTACTAAATGGTGATGCCATTTCATAAAATAGTAAAAAAAACAAATTTATATTATCTTATTAATAGTGGAGGAAAATTTTATAACTTGTATAGTTGTAGTGAAAAAAACTATTTAACTTAAGAGATTGCTAGAACATTAAGGAGAATGTAGTAATTAACAAAAAATGATTGCATTACATTATAATAGTTAGGTGGCTATCACATATATGAAAGATCCTAAGTATTATTGTAAAACCAAACACATTGATACCAAGTACTACTTTAAGAGATATATTGTGTCATAAAGGATATAAGTCTTCGAGGTGTTTTAACACATAGGATGATAATAGACTCACTAGGTAAACTAATACCTAGAGATGTATTTCAATTAAATATTAAGTTGTATGACTTCATAAAATTTAATGTATTATAATACATCTTTCTTATGTGTTTTTATGTAATCTCAATGTGTTAAGAATTGCATATAAATTTGTTTCTTATTGTATATATGTTGATAATATTATCTTAATGTGTTAAAAGTTATATAATAAGATTGATATGAAATCAATCTTAGAATAAATATTAATGAAAACATGTCAAATAAGTTAACATTGGTCCACTTACATGGATAATTGTCTTTAATGCTAAGGGGGAATGTGTAGAGATAAGACCATGTACGTAAAAGTATGTAATCGCCTTACGAAGATCAATATGAGGCTTTAATAGGATAAAGCCGACATAGAGTCCCACATTTTATTGAACTTGTTGAAAGTCAAATATGAGATCTCAATTCGACACTCAAGTGTCAAATGTTACATAAAGAACTCAAGTTAAGCATTTGATAGTGACTAAACTAAGATATGTACAGTGATATTATAAGTAAAATTGGCATATGCTTTTTAGGGAGAATGATCATCGTTGCACGTGTTTCATACCATGTATACAACTTAACCTTTAAGGGAAATGAAATGATTAATCACTCTTTTTATGTAATTTTTTTGAGATATGATGTACCTTAAATTATGCCTTATGTGACTTTTAACTATGTTTCAAGGTTATAGTGCAATTAATACCTGTTACCTTGGTGTATTACCTATGGTCATGATTGATTCAAACTTCTATAATATATCTAGGAAAGAGATTAGACTATAGTTAAGGAATATAAGTGTGAAAAGAAGACTATTATTGTTTAACATTTTCCATATGTATTTATTGGTTAACTTATTATATTTGTTCAAGGTAAATGAAACATGTGAATATAGTGAGTTAAGATTGAAATTACAAATTAAGTTTGGGACACAACAAGATATAATATTTATTATAAAGTTCATTTATAATTTTTTAAAGGGTTAGAGCCATTATGTATCTCAATAGATGCATAAATTATGCTCTCAAATGTAAACTTGCTTATAAGTCATACAATCCATTTACTTGAACAAATAACTTATGAGAAATCAAATATTATGAATATATAACAATGATTGAGTTTGTTCTAATTCAGATGTTATTAGACCTGCATTAATAATGATTAAGCAACTATATTATTAATGGTTACAACTATGAAGCCACACATTTATTAGTTAGTGTAATTTCTTATCCCACAAAAGATGTGAGAAAAGAATTTTTTTATGTTAGTTACTTTTAAAAATTTTAAATCCAAGTCAGTAACTTTAAAAAAGTCCAATTAAGGTCACTTCCATCAGACTAAGTTCACGATTAAGTTTATAACTCTAATTTTGTCAAAATGGTCGTTGATTTGGTGATGTAATAGTAACATGTCCTTTAATGTGTCAGAACACAACTTGCCAAGTCATTTAGTTTTGCTTATATGGAAAACCACTTATCCATGTCATCTTTATAACATAATATGGCACCCAAAAATGGGTTAATAACTTTTTCCCCTTCAAATAGCCTTTTTCCTTTTGTTTTTTTCTCTTTTCACTATGTAAAAAGACTCTGTCTTTAACCTTAATTTAGCCAAAAAGTAGATGTGCACTTGATTTGGGAGACCAAAAAAAAAAAAAAAAGCACACTCTTGTTCCTAAAAAGAAGTGATGACATGTCATTGCAACCAATCTACAATTGTGAAGACATCCTGAATGAACATGAACCTAAGTCATCATTTTAAAGCATATTCCTTATTTCCAATAAGTGGACCAAAACTTGAAACCTTCTTGTTTAATTATTTAGGGAAATATGGTCCATTTTTGTAGTCTCTTTTGTTTTCTTTTATTTATTTATTTATTTTGTTTTAACAAAGATATATCTATGCTTATTTTGAACATATTGATCATCCAATATGTGTGCAAGGCCTACAAATCATTTATAGGTTGTTAAAGAGGGTTGCTTCAGTTGAAAATGCAACTACATCAACTAAAAATGTTGTTATATCAAGTAAATGCCACATATATGGAATCAAATATAGGAAGCCCCTCAATGGATGGATTATGGACTTAAAGCGTCACAATACTACCAAGATTTTACCTTGACAACTCATACTAATAGTCCCAAAGTCTAGGATACTCTTTATTTATCTTCCCAATGAATTTGTCCATTACTATTTTTCTCATTCTTTTGATCTTTGATTTGTTGTGAGCTAATCTTTACACATTTGTTGCATATTTGAAAACTTAGTTATTTATTTCATCATAAATTACTACCATTTGGGGTTTTGCACATTGATTAATTCCATCGACAATAAATACGTGAAAATAATGTAAAAGAATTCATTGCAAATGTGATATTCCTTAAATAGTTTAGTCAACTTAAAAACTTATTTGCTAAACATTGCTACTAAGGCCTTCTATGGATAATTAAAAGCTTTATAGTAAACTCTTATTAAAGTTCAACTATTCTTTGAATATCTAATTTCTACTCCATTAGAGTAATTCATTAAAGCCTTTTTAAACTAATCAATATCTCTAAACCTCATCATGCTTAAGACTTTACTCTTCCTCCTCACTGTCTCGTCTTGATCAATGGGGACATTAAACCTTGTTGACTCATAACCATCCTCTTTATATAAGTCAAAGTACTCAGTCTCATATCCCTCATTACTTTGATTGACTCTTATTATAGTTTCATTTGTTGTTTTTGTACCATCACTAGTCCTTTTTATTGAATGTTTTTCTTTATTACTTCTATCTAATTCCCTAGTGAAAAAAATTATGAACTTGTACCCTTACATCTATAAACTCCTTGTCATCATCATCAAACTATCTAGCACCAGTGACTCAAGCATAAGCCACTTCATCATATTCATCATCATCATCATTATAATCATCATCTTTTGCTTTTGCTTTGTTTTTCCTCTTATATGATTTGGTATTGCCACTTTATGATTTTTCCATCATTGGATTCTTTAATTTTATTTTTGTCCCTTTTTTTTCTCTACTAATAAATTCTACATGATCTCCTTTAGTCACTTACACATTAACCAATTTAGATTCTTATTCAAATACATCTAAACTGCTTATAATACCATCATAAGCTAGTGAACTTCCCTCTTTTTACTTATACTACTCATTCTTCTCATGATTGTTAACATTCTCTTGTTTCTTAACATGCTTTATTTCCTTTACCTTCTTATATCTTTGAAACTAAGATACATCTCATATACATTTCTTCTTTAATGCCAGTCAGATACATGATTGTTATTGTCTTACCAGCACCCACCTCAATAATAAAGTGTTAAATCTCAATTGTTACTTAGTATACTCCTCACTTTAATTTCCCCTAAATTTATGGGACCAAATGTTTAATATAACACTTCACTTCTTTATTCTCTAGTATAATCCTCATTATACTAAAAAAATCAGAATCATTTTTTCAACTCCCTTAGTCCTTCATCCAAAGTCTTCCCCAAAATTTGATAATATGAAACTTTAACTTTATCTTCAAATGTCTCACCATTCTCATCCCTAAGTAACTAGTTGGCTATTTCATTTATATAAAAAATATATAACTTCTCTGAGTTCACAACATCACAAGTATGCCTCAAGCCCCCTTTATAAGAGACAAATGAGTCATGCACCAAGGATCTAAAAAAAAAAAAAAAGTTTAAAGCCCTATCAAATTCTCTCATCCAAAAAAAAAAAAAGTTACAAAAATATAAAAACAAAATTAATATAACTTTAACAAACATAGAAAAAAAGGAACATTGAAAATAGCAAATAATAATATCCAAGAAGAAACATTTACAAATGGATATAATTGAACGATAAATAAAATATATATCAAATAATTAAAAATAATAATAAACAAGAAAAAAATTGCATTTTTTACATGTACACAAACAAATATGAATAAGGAAATAAACATAAACAAAGGGAAACAAATGACCATGAACACAAACTCATAAAGTAATCTATCTAATGCAGTTTCAAATTAAAAAACAATTAAAAAAACTCTCAAAAACTCACCTCTTATAAGAGAAATGACGTTTCTCTTCAACTTAAGTGCTATTGAACAAGAATAAGGCAATGGGACTCATTATTGCTAGTAGAGATTTTTTTTTTTTTTGTGAAATAAGAGGGCTCTTATTTCTTCCAAATTGAGTACACAACCGCTTTTTGGGTAAAATAAGACTAAGAAAGTCTTCTCGCACGGTAGGACGAGACAGAGCGAGAGGAGAGAGAGGCCATTTGGAGGGAAAAAACAGTTATCGATCCATTCATGGTTGCCATGTTAGGCTATGGAGATGACGTGGATAGATAATTTGCCACGTAAGCAAGACCAAATGACTTGGTGACTTGGGTTTTGCCATATCAGAGGCCACGTTGCCGTCACATCATCGAATAATGGCCATGATGACAGAATTAGAGTTATAGATTTAATCGTGAACTTAATCTGATGGAAGTGACTTTAATTGGACTATTTTTAAAGTTACTGACTCAAATTTAAAGTTTTTAAAAGTTATTGACCCACAAACTTTCTTTTCTCCAAATGATATAATGAATAGTAACAATGATAATTATGTTAGATGAAAGATGTTAATCCTATTGCATTATAAATTAAGGTGGAAGGATTACCCTAAATTACGCTAAAAAGAATACATTAAAGGGGCTAACTCTCCATTTGTCTTATATAGTGTTAATTCTTCATTATTTTTCATTTTTAGTGGCTGTGTTGTGAAAATTAGGCACCGGTCAATCTTGTGGTGTCACCTTAATCGAGAGGTATTCATGAAATAAGTTATCAATCGATTTGATTTAACTTAAAGGTCTATAAAGTTAATTATCCTTCATCTATTTTTTTTTTCTTATACTCCCATATCTGGCGAATTTTCAACAAATTATATAACTACAAAAATTGGAGAAAAAGAATGCTTATGTGCAAATAACATGTTGAGCCCAGAACGTTTGTTTACATACTAGTCCATGGTGAATCCAAGAGCACGAAATTTAGTTTAGTGCATTCTGAATTAGGTAAAATTGTTTTGTTTTACTTTATTTTTAGTATTAATAATTAATTATTTAAATATTTATCTTTTTGACATATTGATTGTTCAATAAAAAATTAGATAAATGTCTATATTCAACATATATTTATTATAATTATTAATTATAATTAAATATTATTATAAAAAAATGCCAATTGCCACCCACTATTCTAATCGACTTCTATCCGATTTTACGTTTATTTCATGTGTTCAATACCCACAAAAGCAAATTGGGGGGAAGAAATGAGGGAGGCTGACAGGACAATCCAAAATATTAAAAGGAACGGTTTGCTAGACGAGGCCCATGGACCGCCCTGTCACAAGTACCATGGCGCATTTTAGTTTTTTTCTCAAAAAAATATATGATATATGACAGATTAACAATAATAGGCAATAAATATTATATAATATATATTTATTAATTTTTTTTTATAGTTGTTTGTGTATTTTTATTATTCCTCTTGCATGTTTATCTCGGTATGTTGTACACCTTATTTTTCATAAAATAAAAAATAAAAAATAAAAAATATACAAAATTTTCGTGAGTTTCACATCTACTACCTCAATTTCGTCTAAACTTTAAACTTTGTCCAGAAGCCTTGTCCATCTGCTTTTTCCGATACTAAAAACACCACAAACGAAATTTGCCAGTAAGAGAGAAGCAACCCCAGATGAGAAAATGACTACAATGTCCTTAATGGAAAAGCCCTAAACACATGGTCACCGAGGGCAAAGTGGCCGTGCTGGCCTCTTCTTACCATAGACGAAAAGTTGCCACTGCCCAGGTCAAAATACCACGTTTGCAATACAAACGTAGCCTATCCTGCGGGTCTGATGGTGATTGGAGAGCTGCCCACGAGTTAAAAATTAAGGTGCGAAATGGTAAGCCGGCAAAAACTGTGAGTTGCAGATACGAATGTCCAAATTCGAGCATCAAAGCTTTAAAGTGAAGCCCTCGTTGCATGTTACATTCTTACTTCAAAAAGGATGCCGACTGAAGAGGCTGTCACAGAAGCCAGGACAGCTACAATTGTAGCTCCGTAAGACACGCCAACTGTTTTTAGTTGGAACCACTGCTAATTGTTTGGACTATTAAATTTGACTACGGCCTCTTTTTGACATTGGCTAACTGCATAAAGCTACATCAAAGCTATCCTCACGTCCCAGTCCGTGCTTTATACTCATTCACCCCTCACAGTGTATAAACACTTGCATACGGCTACACAAGCAAGCCTCACTTGCAAGGGGAAAGAAGTTAAACAATATGAACTTTTTTAGGCTTCTCTCTCGTTCAGTTCTTGTTCTTGCTCTGGTACCCTTTGTTGCCAATGCTCAACCATTGGTTCCTGCGATGTTCTTATTCGGGGACTCGGTTGTTGACTCGGGCAATAATAACCACTTGGACACAATTGTGAAAGCAAACTTCCCACCTTATGGTAGAGACTTTGTCAATCACTCGGCAACTGGCAGATTCTGCAATGGAAAGCTTGCTTCAGACTTTACCGGTACCCTATGCCAAAATGCCTCCAAGTTGTTTTTCTTTTATCTGTCCGATTTTGTGATTCACTACTTGGCCTTTTAACTTCCCATTTGTTTTGATGAACAGCTGAGAACATAGGCTTCACTTCTTACCCACCAGCATATCTCAGCAAAGAAGCTGAAGGCAACAATCTCTTGATTGGAGCTAACTTTGCCTCTGGTGCTTCTGGTTACTATGACACTACATCGAAGCTATATGTAACTTCCTGGAGACCCAAACACAAATCACACTCGCGCTAGGCTTTGCATACTTGCGTTTTTCTTTTATTTTGAGACTCGAGTCCTCGCTTCAAAACTGCTTTCTGTCTGCCTACCTTTGGTGACTACTGATCTATGCTTTCACACTTTCGTGGTGCAGAATGCAATCCCCTTGGGTGGGCAACTAAAGCACTTCAAAGAGTATCAGATGAAGTTAGTGAAAATTGCAGGGAAATCCAATGCTTCATCAATTATATCAGGAGCAGTCTACCTTGTTAGTTCTGGAAGCAGTGACTTCCTACAAAACTATTACATCGACCCTCTTCTGTACGAGGCCTACACGCCTGATCAGTTCTCAAATCTTCTCATGCATTCTTATGCAAATTTCATTCAGGTCCCACATCGTGCACAGGTTATTTCTCCTACTGAACTTTGCTCATCTACTAAATTGTCACATTATGCACAGGATTTGTATGATTTGGGAGCAAGAAAAATTGGGGTGACAACATTGCCGCCGCTCGGATGCTTGCCGGCGGCTATCACCATATTTGGCTTCGACAGCAATGAATGCGTGGCAAAGATTAACAAAGATGCAGCTTCTTACAACAAAAAGCTGAACGCCACATCTCAAAGCCTACAAAACAAGCTTTCGGGCCTCAAATTGATAGTTCTAGACATCTATCAACCTCTCTACAATCTTGTTACAAAGCCTAAGGGAAATGGTACATTAAAAATCATATCCTCTCTATAATCAATTGACGTTCCGTAACTTTGAGTCTACGTCCGATATGTAACGTTGTGCGGCCTGCAGGATTTGTAGAGGCGAGAAGGGCTTGTTGTGGAACAGGGTTGGTGGAGACATCAATATTGTGCAATGCGGAGTCTGTGGGAACATGTAAGAATGCGTCAGAGTATGTGTTTTGGGACGGTTTTCACCCATCAGAGGCTGCAAACAAGATTTTAGCAGATGGTTTGCTGGTTGCTGGCATTTCTATCATCTTTTAATTACACAATTATAGGCTTACAGCTTCTCAGACCATTTCTTGCTATCTCTGACCCCTCATGACACCAGGGATAGATTAAGGTCTACAAAGGGTGTGAGAACACAATTGTTGGCGTTTCCTAGTTTACATAATTGTTTGTGGCGACGAGAATCAATAAAGCATCTTGATTTCATGTTTGTGCACTTGTGTTTTTCTTTTCTGTCGTCTGTCATCTCAACGCCCAATGGCAACCGTTTGAAAGGTGCACCTGATGTTCGGTAAACTAAATACATGTACGGAGCAAAAGTTGTCAACGTTTGGAATAATAACTTGTAATTAATTCAGTGTTAGATATATGTAAAAGTTAAAAAAAAAAATTTAATTTTAAAAATAAAAATAATAAAATAAATTTATATAATTTAAAATTATCTATATTTTATATTTCTCAAAATATCGTTAACAGTTTTAAAATAAACTAAACGAACCGGTTAAAGGGTGCTGGGACCCAAACCGCCAGCTCCATTCTCCAAACCGTTGGTTCAAACCTGAACTGGAGTCAGCCCAACGCTAGCTACTAGCCCTAGATCTAGCGGTACTCCACATCAGAATGGAATTAGCTCGTTGCTTTGTGTTACGGTGGACCTTTTGATTTTGTCACTTTCGATCGAGAGAGAGAGGGAGAGAGAGAGAGAGAGAGAGAGAGATGGATTACAGCCTAGCGGCGCTGAAGCTGCTGTGCGTGCAACTGAAAGACGTCCGCGAGGCTCCTTCTCAAAACGCCCTCACCCTCGGCGGCATTCTCTTCCAACGCGCCTGGCTCCAGGTTGTATTTATTTCCTTCTTTCTGCCATTGCAATTGCAGGTTTAATTCATCTCTCTCTCTCTCTCTCTCTCTCTGTCCGTCTCCTCCGCACTCTAACCTTTCAACTGCCAGGGGGTTTTGGTCTCTAACGACGGCGACGGCCGTTTGCTTCTCGACGACGGCAGCGGCGTTATCCAGCTTTGCCTCTCCGGCGAGTTCCGCCTTCTCCAGTGGGACATAGGTTCCTTTCTCGCGCTTTTTAGTTTTTCGGTCTATGTCACCCGTTGGTGTACTTTAGCACCACCGCTGAATGGCGCATTCTAGCACAGGCACCAGTGATAAAGCCCAGCCACAAAGCGCTTTATTTATTTATATTTTTAATCGGTGGATGTATTTATGCAGGGATGTATGTGATGGTCGTGGGAGGGTATTTTGACCGTGAGGATGAAAACCCAATGATCAAGGTAAATTTTAAAATCTCAATTTGGTCAAACTCTTCGATTTTATGCAAGGCCTTGCACTATTCCATCTGGTTCCAAGTTGAGAGTTAATAAAACAAATGCTGTTTAAGAAAAGGTTAAGCCTTGGTTAGACCTTTCTATTATTTTAAACATCAAAATTCTCAAGAATTTTTCTTTGGTAAAGATATATCCAGTAATCTAAATGATGATGACTAAAGTGCAATTTCTCAAAAAAAAAAAAAAAAACAAAAAAAAAGAAAAAGTAAAAAGTTTTGTTTAAATGCCAACAGAAACTGTAATTTTCAAAGGATCTTAGCAGCAGCAGCTAGAACTCTTTTGCTTTGGTCCCTTTGACTTGTGTTAACGCCAGGTTCATAAAATTGTTGATCTCTCACCATTCCCGGATCGAGAAGCCATGTGGTATCTGGAAGTTATGGAAGCTTATAAACTTTTCTATCAACCCTTGATTGAAGAATTTTTGTGAGTCTGCTAATGTTATGCAAAACATGGAAAAGGAATTCAGTCTCTGCAGCAAAATTTTTGTGGGTGAATTGCTCTACACTTGTTATTCTCTTCTCTTATCTAGGGACGGATAAATTGATGCTTTAAACTGCTTAGGGCAACAATCGGAATAGCTTTTATGTTGTATATAACATTTGGCAGAGACTAGGATTGTAGTTGTCACAAATGCCAGCAAGCCAAGTGGTGTGATGCCCAAAAGGAACTTGAGCTTATTGTGCAGTTCAGGCTTACAGTATTGCAGATCCAACCATACTTCCGTGCAAGCATTATTACTATTATTATTCTGTTTTAAACTGCATAAAGTGAAGTTACTAGAGAGGGAATAAGAAAGCTGGATATTCACTGCTTTCAATTGATAATAGGTTGGTTATTAGTTAAATTTAATTAGTTTGGTTACGTTTTATCAGTAGGCACTGATTGTACGTCTATGTTAGACATTAAGGCCTTTGGTGGAGAGGCATGGGTACAAAGTAGTTGGTTTGTACTACAAATTTCCGAGCGGGAGCATGGATACCTTGAAGCACTAAGCCAGAGAATTGATGCCTTGTTGCTATTTTGTGGCAGTGTGTGCCACGTTGAAGTGTCATGTCAGCACACTAATGGAATACGCAACATTTCATGACGGCATGGTAATTTTGAAATCAAACGAAGAATTTGTGATATATTAAAAACAAAAAGTTCATGTCATACCCTTTTTTTCCCCACTTTTTGAAGGTGTGGTATCACATATGTATCCAAAAAGAACTTACATCCAGTCAATGTGGAAGTGTTCGTGTTCCCTTCAACTAGTGTCGTCGATTAGATTTCAACATGTGAAAGCTAGCGACTAATGATCGGAAAAATTTGTAGGATGGTTTTCCGACCAAAGTAACCACTAAAGGGCAAAATTGAGCTGGGAATCATTCCTATCATCTGGTCTTGTGTATGTTAACCTTACATGTAACATAGCAAAGTTCAAAGGTTCTAAAGTTGAGTTTCCATACGAGCGTGCTCTACTCCCAGTTTCAGAAGTATTTGAACAAAAAATTTCTCATCACACAATTTATGAACCTTGAGATCTAGAGAAGGGTAAAATGCATGCTATCACTAATTAGTTACACATGCAAATCCAAAGAGCTTAATGCTCCAAAAAGAGACTGATTCAACTCCCAAACGGTGGCCTGGGGGCGCTTACACAATATGTCGACAGCAGCAATCCAACAATCTGCCAACATGTACGTCAACTCCGCCATATTCTACCATCATGTCAGTCCCCTCTGGAGATTTTCTTGATGCATTCCACTGATTTAGAATCCTGATTATCCTTTCAATCTGTGTGGAAGTAAAGGAAAAAGGCAACAATATGGCAGACATGGTATATCATAAACAAAGAAAGATCTAAACATAGCAAGATTATCTAGGCCTGAATTATTCTATTTTGCCTCAATAAACTATGGAAGGTGGAAAGAGGATACGGCTGTTCTTCTGGCATTTGGTTTCATGCCAGGACTGGTTGAATTCTTGGATTCTTCATGTAGATTATCTAACTGTCGATCAAGAAGATCATCTTCAATCAGGTCAGATTTGCTCACTAGGATTAATACATATTGATACAGACTTGAAAGGCTCATCTCATTTTCCTTAACTCGAACCAGTATCCTTGCCAAGATGCTCCAGAGAGCACTCCGTGCCCCCACATCATCCGAAGCAAAAGGAAACATATCAAGCAGACCATCTAAGAAAGGCAAATCTGTACAAATTGACAGTGTCAACTCCAATACAGTAGGTTCTTGATAGGATATTATAAGCCATCCATATTCAATAATTTCACCCGTTTTATCATGGATAAGAGATGAAATTTACCCTCTGATAAATGTAAAGCTAGATCAGGTACATCAGACAGAATGTTTGCAATTAAAACTGCTGCTGTAACACAAGAGCTGGCAACCTGCAGCAAGATAATTATTGATGAACATCTTAGAATAAACTTCAAATTTGGAAAAGGCACATGAAGCTCCTGTACTGTAGAGTTTGGAAAAGGCCCAAATTTTCATTAGAGAAAATTCAACCAATGACATTCTATTATTGTTTACCAAATATATCCTGAATGGTTTACTTCATTACCATTATTCCTACTCCAAATCAAAACCTTTGTTAGAAAAAACTTCCTTCATAACTATGGCTAATATAACAATAACACTAGTGAAGTAAAGGAATTCACCCTTTTATTTGTTTTTTTTTTTCAAAAAAAAAAAAAACTGCATCACCAAAATAGATGGTTCTTGTAAGACCACGACCTTAGATAAGTCCAATGTAGTAAATTGCAAGTTAAACATGCAGAAAAGATGCTCAAGAAAAGCAATCTACTAATGACTAAGCCTTAATGAGATAGAAGACATAAATAGAGCTGCCTTTCTATATATATGTGATACCTCCACTTTATCTGGCAGTTTGACTAGGTCGCAAACTAGCTTAAAAAGTTCCTTGTTGGTGCAGATTTCTTGGGAATGGCCATCTACTGAAGAAACAGCTTCAGTGGCATGTAGAACTATATCAAGAACAGAGTATCTGCAACGATTTATGCATTAAATATCAATTATACCGTAACATGCAGATACTTGGCAGTCTCTTCTGGGTTGCCTAGGGGCAGGGAGGGGGCAGGGGGAATTATTAGAGATTCATGACTCAATAAGGTATTTGCTAAAATTGTGTAAACAATAGCCACTTTATAAATGAATACTTAAAATTATGCAAAGTAGTAGCCACTGCATACAGTATGGTTTATTGGAGAAACAGCTGAGAATATTTACTATGTAAAACAAAAACCACTACATAATCTATGGTTTATTGGACAAACAGTTGAGAATAATCTTTGTTACATCTCCATGCTACAGGTCACACACAAGCCTTAATAGCATTGGTTCGCTATACAGGCCAAGGGGCAGTCAACAAATATTACAGATATTTTGTTGAACATACCAGCAATTTCTGTTGTCTATCTTTCATTCATAATTATTTCACCACAACAAAATTGTTGTAAGTGCAGCAGCAATTTAAGGAAATCTGATACAGCCAAATTATTAAAAAAATAATAAAATAAAAACACAAGTAATGCATCATATTGAGCATGTCAAACTTTTGAACACAAAGAAAGTTGAGCCATACCTTTCAGGTACTCTGTCACCAGTTAAATTGCTCATTTCAAAAGCCAAGAGACTGACTAATAGATTTGGCAAATTCAGCTTCATTAGAGATGTAAGAACACTTGTAACTTTATCTGAACTCTCAATAATAGCCAATATTAACCCTGTGCTCTGTCAAAGAGGGAGGCTTTTAACTGCTGGGAACAAAACATATTAATTGCGAAATAAATTATTCAACAAACACAACACACATAAAGGCACATAGACAATCTATTGGTATCAATCAACATTTCCCGAAGCTTCTAATTTTGAGGATGCTTCATGGAATCCAGGCCAAGGGGCTCTGTACTTTCACCAAAGAATATTTTTGACTGGCAGAGGTTATCAGCTTTGTTTTATAACACTTCCGCATTGTCATTAGGCATGGCTGTTTATTACGTATGAGTGTGTGAGGGTGAGAGGTCTGCATGCTTACATATCAGCCATTTTCCAGAATGCAGACACAAATATCTTGCACAAAAGTTTTTAGTTACCTTTTCTAATAGCTGTGCATTCAAGGTATTTTCTGCTACCCATAAAATACGACCCAGAATATGTTCAGACTGCAATGCCTTTGCCCACAAAGTAAATTCACCACCCTGAAGACCCACGGTTAACAGCCTGTGTCATGATACAATCAGCAAACATAAAGTTTCAGAGATAACACATGCAAGTAATTATCATACATAAGAACAAAAATGACTACACAAAGTTCTCAAGTTATTAATGACAAAGTCTTCCTTACCGAGAAGCTTCACATAGGCATTGTACGTCATCTGAAAAAAATTGTATAATTATTGTCTCAATCATCCCATTTGTAGAGACTATGTGCTTCAATGGTACTTCATGGCAGGCTAAGTTTCCAAGAATGCCAAGGCAGATTTCCTAAGGACAAAGAACAATACAAAGTCTTAATTTCAAATTTAATTCGGGTGACCATATGAATCACTTCTTTGGATTCTATTTTATTATGAACTGAGTTTAATATGAGGTGTAATTGTTTTAAATCCTTCCCACCCCTTAATCAAAGCATTTCTAGGACTACATTACTCCCTTTGTTTATCACCAATTGGACTTGCATCAAGTTTGCAACAAATATCATTATTTTTTATTTATTTTTTCCTAGAACAGTCATAAGTTTATCTCCAATTGGACTTACATCAGCTTTGCAACAAATATCCTTATTGTTTATTTATTTTTTCCTAGAACAATCATAAATCCACCTAAGCATTCTAATCTATGTCATACTCATTTTTTATACATGTTTCTTAACAACTCCACACTTACTAACACACAACATGATTGATCTAATCGATATTTGATAAAATTTACCCTTCAATTTAATTGGAATTTTGTAGTCAAACAAAACTTGAGCCACGTATGAAGAACATTCTCTTTATATTTTTATCCCTTTGAATAATAGAGCCTAAATAACAAAATGATGGTCAAAGATTTCTTAAGAAAGTAGAGACAAAGGAAAAATCAATCAAAAGGATCAAAATCTCACAAAACTAGTCAATAACCATTTCCATTAGGCCAAACCAAAAGAAGAATCCGATTCCATGGCATGGATCAATCTCAAATGAAATAAAAACTTGAAAGTAAAATCCAAGGGATTTCAAGACCAAGTAATAACATGGCTCACCATAGCACGTCCTGATTGAGAGACCTTAAGATTTGCTAAAAGTACTTCAAGGATATGATTTTGCACCTGCACATAACCAATACAAATTCCAGTAAATACAATTACCAACATCATCTGAACATCTGTGTAAAACATAACTACAGCACATAAAAGCTGAAACTACTAATTTAGTACCAGCTTTCATCAGAAAAGAGCTAAGGAATGTTGGTGCAACACAAAAACACAATCGAGTAATGCCATTAAAGGATGAGGAGGAGAGATTAACGGGAAAGGAAAAGCCCGGGTACCATTAGTTCTGCATGAGTTCTACTTGCAGCAAGATCCCACAGAACACAACCATGCTCTTCCCAAACCTCATCTGCAGTTGACACGCCAGGGCACTTTGATCTATTAGATGAATCCTCAGATTCCCCTTCTTCACAAGCAGACTTATCAGAATTGTTGTCAACAACATCCATGATCGTAGGTGCATAAACTGTGGCAGGGTCATCACTGGTATCAATTCCATCAACACTATGATTTCCTCCCACAGCAGCCGGAATAAGTTTTCGTATCAATGAAATTATATAACTAGGATCAATTGTTGTTGAAATGTCAAAAAACTGCACAAAAACCGGCAAAATTCAGAAATCATCGTACTGAGCTTCTGGCACCATCCAGAACTAATGCCATATACTCACACACCTTCACTAGCACACAAACACAATAAAATGTATAATTACCACATAAACTTGAGCAGTGTAGCTTAAATGCTTCATCGTGAAATAGAAAATTTACAAACGTGCCCATGCAATTTTAACTAAAAAGTAATCTAGCACAATAAAATTTACATTTGATCAATTTCTCCCCGAGGTTTGTTTCTGATATTTGGTTTCATAATTAGCATTTTGTCCCCGATTTATTCCTTTTTAAGACCCAGCTTTCCACGGTTTTTATTTCGCACAATACAGAGATAAGCTTCTAGTAGAGCATGTAAATTCAGCTCAGAAAAGAAGTAAATTTAAAAACATTCGAAGAAGAAGCGAAGTAAGAGCCGTTGGATGGCGTAGTTAGTAACCAACCTCATCGGGCGGTGCAGAAGGGTGATGTGAGGGTGCATCAAGTGCTTCTTCTTCTTCTTCTGCCTCTTGTTCTTGTTTCTGTTCTGGTTGTTGCTGGCGATCTTCTTCTTCTTCTTCTACTGGTTTTGAGTTTAGCGATACGGCCATTTTCTTTCTTTATTTATTATTATTATTATTATTTTGTTTTTTTGGTTGTTGTTTACGGTTATTATCCTTCTATTTTTTGCAATTAATGGATTCTCTGTCCGCCTCCTAGAGTCACAAGGCGGGCCGGTAATGGACCCTCAAGCCATGGACTGCCCTTCAAGCCCTGTCCTTCACCGACCCACCTTCATTTCGGGTAGCTCAACTGGGCTTAATAACAGGCCATTAAAGAGATTACTTTCATTGGACCCAAAAACAGAGAGATTAATTTCTAGGAAAAGAAAAAAAAAGAAGATTAAACCACCAACCTAGTGTAATTGGTCGTGTCAAGGGAAAATGTAAGAATTCGAATTGTATTTTTTTTTATTATTCTTTCTCTATATATGTATGAACTATATTCCTCCCCATTTAAATTAATAAAAAATTAAAAAGAGATTAATTTCAAATATTAATCTAATTCATCTCTCAAATAAATAATATTAATATATCGTATTCTTAAATGAGTGCAGTATACTTGATCTTCAAAGGAGTTTAATGTCACGGATGGGTTAAGTCTGGATAGGGACAGGTTAAGTCCGCACGGGTTAGCACATCCAAAGTCTAACCCTGTGACACTATGTTCCCTTCTTTCACTAATTCCTAACAAACAACACTTACCATTAATATATATTTATATATTATATATTTATGATAAGAATATATCACGTGATATATCTCTATTTTTATTTTAAATAATTTTAAATTTTTTTAATAATATCTTTTATTTTTATTTTAAATAATTTCAAAATTTTACAATCATAATTCTCTCAATTATTATTTATTAATTTATGTATTAATTAATTATATTTTTTTTATATAATGTTATTCTCTTATACTCTCTTAATTATTACTCATTAAGTTATTTATTAATAAATTATTTTCTTTCTTGTGCAATGTTATCGTCTTTTTGTCTTCCAAAGTGTTTATAATACAGTCCTTTTCTATTAATCATTTCTCTAAAATAAAAAAAAGAAAAAAAAGTCCCTAATTTACAAGATATAGTTTGCCTAACTCAAATGCTTTTTACAATTTATGTTGCCTAATGTCATCAATGAGTTATATTATAAGTGAATAATGTAATGAATAGATTAAATACGATATAAATTTTATATTAAATAAAAAAAATTATATCATATAAATATAAATATTATATATTTCAATAAATTACTTTTTTAAATAAAAAAATAATTTTATAATAGATAACATCAGAATCTAGTTGACCTGACCTCGATTCTAATATTTTTTACTAAGTTCTTTATGCAAAATAAAATAGATAAGACAGTTCTAATTTTTCACAAAAATGTTAAATGAGAAAAAATTTCACAAACGAATTAGATATAAGTTAATTATTATATTAAATAAATAAATAAGAAATTTTGACTTCATATAAGAGTGAGTAACATATATTCTTATAAACTATTTTTTAGAAAAAAAATAATAAATTCGTGATACTAGTTTATAAATCAATATACCAAGTGATATTCGACTTTTATCTGACGAGAGCAAAGGTTTACAAGGTCAAAAAAGAGAATTCCGCACCAGAAAGGTATTAGAAAGAGTAATTTTTCGTTCTTTTATCCCTTTTTTTTTTTTTCTCTTTTTCCTTTCGAAATAATTGTAATCTTTGTTAGACCAAAAATATTATTATCAAGACAGACAAAGAAAGGAACTCATTTACGCTAATTTTTTACGGGTTTTTTTTTTCTCTTGATTTTGTATTTTTCATGGAGCCAACTGGGTTTCTTTTTATTATTGTTGTTGTTGCTGTTGTGGTTCATTTTAGCCTAATTTGTAATTGATTTTTTTTTTTTTTGGTGAATACAATTCGCCGGATGTCCCAAAAGTACTTCTGGTAGCTAACCATCCTATTCTTTCTTATATTTTGGACCAATTGGAATTCAACAACCTTAAGAATCTTATTGTCGTAAGCCCTCTCTCTCTTTGCT
This sequence comes from Bruguiera hainesii, assembly GCA_023213295.1. Classification (NCBI taxonomy): domain Eukaryota; kingdom Viridiplantae; phylum Streptophyta; class Magnoliopsida; order Malpighiales; family Rhizophoraceae; genus Bruguiera; species Bruguiera hainesii. The sequence continues at coordinate 5,208,774 of JAHOYR010000005.1, read as the reverse complement.
ACTTGGAAAAAGGTATATGAAATGACAAACTGATAAATTTACATGAAGAAACATTCCCAATTGAAGTTAGCATATGACAATCTCTTCAATCCAAATTTGCAAGACTTTTAAATATGCATGGATGCAATTTTTTTTCTTTTTAAGTTTTTGGGGTTTTGGATTTTTTATTTTTATTCATTTTCACTGCTGAACCATTCACCTTTATGTTATTTCAATCTCAAAAATCAAATACTGAATACTCAACAAAAAACACTCGCAAAAAAGTTTTCTTTTATTGAATGTAATTTCCTTAAGAAAAATTCAACAAAAAAAAATTGTAACATAATAACTTGTGTAACATGAATAATAAAACTAATATATATACTAATTTCATGACAATGAACGTGACATAGTCTTTTGTATTTTAAAGTTTATTCTATGACTTATAATTTTAAACCACAATCTATTTACTTTTTAATGATCTTTTTTTTTTTTCAATTACTTTGAATATCATTTATTTGTAATAACTGCAATGGGTACCAACTCCAAAATAATTTTTGGTGAAACTGAAAGAGACATTTAGAATTTGAAGAGTTTGCTAGGCATCCCTTCACCTGTTCCTACTAGAAAGATATTTCACTTTACGCAGATACCAACTATTTACCCGTTAAATGAAGGGAGAGAACTGAAGGAATGACATGGGAAAATGAAACCAAAGGTCATCTTTTTGCTGTGCACAATACAAGGGCGTTGCATTTCGTAAGTGTTACGTGTTGTGGGTCAATCAGTGATCAGCAAACTTCAGATTATGGCATGAAGGTTTCTAGTGGAGGGGGAGCTTAACTTCTACCAATGGAAGATCACTAGGCTAGGGAATCTTGCAACGTTCGCTGCCTTCAGCCCCCACTGTAAATCCTTGCTTCTGTATAGTACTGTGCATCTCATAGACAGTTCTGTGCATCTCATGGACAGTTCTGTTTAAATAAGTCAACTTGGTCAGTTTGCATCAATTATGATGAGTCTAAAATCCCTCAGCTTTAGGATTTACTCTTTTCCCAGCATGAGATTTTATCATGTTATGAATTTTGATAAAAATATATTTTTTTCATTTTTTATCTAATTTTTTTATAAACAAAATTTTCAAAACAAAACATTAGTATTAAAATATTTGAGCATAATATGTTAGAATATTTGTATTTAATGGTATAATATTATTTGTTAAAAATATTTTTATTAAAAAATTAATTATAATATAACACAAATAATAAATAAATAAATAAATAAATATATTATTGTATTATTAAGAATAATAATTTTAAATATAATTTAAATATTATTAGATATAATTAATTTAATGTACATAATTATATATATATATATAATTTAATTTTTTCTCTTTTTATGTAAAAGTGTGTAATTAAAGTAAAAGTTAAGAAAGAGAAATTAGTTATTAGATTAAAATAAATTCTCTAAACATATTAACAGTTTTGATTTTTACAAATTTAAGTATATTATTTATAATATTATTTACATGAATATATATTTAGTTTTAAAATAAAAAAATTAAGATTCATAATAATAAATTTATTAAAAAATTTAACAAGTAATATTAGAGTATATATTTTAAAATTGAATATTTTCTACATATGATAAAAATATATATCTAATTTATAATAGTTCTTTTATTGAAAGAAAATAATGAAATTTTTTATTTTATCCTTTAAAATTAAGGTTTATTTTGTTTAACTCTTATGTGAAAAAAAATAAATCTTTCATTGTCATGATTATACCACATATGTAAGTTAAAGTCATTTTAGCCATTATGAAATAGAGACAAGAATTAATTGATTTCTTGTAAAAAGAATAAAGTGGCCAAGAATATCTTATTATCGAATTGTTAATTTCATTAAAGTGAAAGATGACGCTTAATGAATAAAGCATTATGAAGATTAAACCTTTATAATGTTTATATAAAATAAATAAATAAATAATTTGGTTTAACCTATTGATAATAGTAGTCATACATATTATAAGGAATTTGTTATTCTCACAGTCTTATATGAATTGTAATTATTGTTAACCAAATTTAAGTATACAAGAAGAAGTGGCTCTTATCTCAGGAATTACAAGATCAAACTAGTATGTTAAATAACCTCGTAAAGTAATCTCGTTGGAGTGAACTTGTAGAGGGAGTTTAGTATTGCTTAAATCTTAGCGTGACATAGTTGTATACAAATAATAAGTTCATAAGAAGTTAAATTTGCAACTTTGTAAGCTTGTTTTGAAACTAAGTCTAGGAGCAAAAGTCTAGAGGAAGTGTTCGTTAGACAGTCCGTAGGAGGAGTCTGTAAGAAGATTCCATAAGATGGCCCGTAGGAAAAGTCTGAAAGATAAGTTCGTAAGATGGTCCGTAGGATGATTTTGTAAGATTGTCTAAAGGACAAGTCCGGAGGAAAATTCCATAACATTGATTCGTAAGAAAATCACTCCACAGGATGGACAGTAAATTTTGGAGTTACGGAATAAATTTTGGAAGTACGGAGTAATTCCGTAGGAACGGAGTAATTCCAGATCCTACGGAGTATTTCAGAAGCGGATGAACAATGAAGTCCAAGGTTACGGAGCGATTCAGTAGTTACGGAGTAATTCTGTGGTTATAGAGCAATTATGGGATTACGGACAAACAGGGAGTTTAAAAGAAGGAAAGGTTATGAAATTTTAACTTAACATTTTCAAAAGATGGGTAGTTACGGGGGTAGTTTTTTCTATACATTTTTAACTGTTTATGGACAATGTTGGTCGTTTATTCAAACATTCAAAGGATGAGATTTCAGTTGAAAGAAAAAAGTGAGAAAAACAAATTAAGAAGAAGGATAATGCTAAATTTTGAATGGAACAGTAGTATGAAACCACATGGAAGAGCAAGAAAGGAAGTCCGTTGCAGTTACAGTAAACCCTACTAGGATTTTCATAGAGGGTAGTATATAAACCAAAACTTATCTCTTTTAAAGGGGTGCGTGTAAGACAACCTAGTGAAGACATTATGTGAAGTTTAGAGAGAATTCAACAAATTTCCATATTTCTTCAAGAGAGTGTTTTGGTGATCTTCCAAGCAGCAGTGAAGCAAACTATTCAAATCAAGTAGAGGCAAGACAAGTTAGAAGAAGGGTAGACATAGTATGTGACACTTTTTGTATTGTGATTGCTTTAGATTTGTAATAATGAAAGGAGTAGAAGATTAAGATATCTATTGTAACTACATTGTAATCATAGGGGATACCATATTGGTATTCTCAAGTATAGTGGATTGTTTCAGTAGAGAAAAAATTCCTACCACTATGGAGTAGGTTATATTTGCTAAATCACGTAAATCTCTTGTGTCCTTACTTTGAATTTACATTCTGTGCTTTGAATTGAATTATGAATAAAGCTAAAGAATCATCGAACCCATAACCTAAAAGAAGATCTAATCAAGAACAACCAATCCATTTAATATGCAAGGTGTCTGAAAGGTAACTTTAGGAACTATTATGATTAATAGGTAACAATAGATCTATTTTAGTTGAATCTGAGAAAGAGTTTATTTCTGAGAAGAGTTTGAAGTTGTTCACCCACACGCATATTGACAAGAGTTAAAGTATTAAAGAAGTAGAGTACTTTAACTTAAATTATCAGAGTTTTTCAAGATGATGATACTGATTCACCCCCTCTCAGTATTACAGACTAGTAGATCCTACGATGAAATTGATAACTTCAAAATTACAAATTTCTTACAAGGATGACATCAATTGCTTTGCTCTTTATATTGATTAAAACTCTTTTGTGAAACAAATGAGTTATTACCACATTATGTTGGTAAATTTACGAATGTTTAATTGATAAATTTGCTAATTGTTATTTTATACTTATAATTCCTTATTTCTCAATTGTTTTTAAGAAAAATTACATCACCCTACAGACACCTATAGTGCACATTAGTGAAATTTAAATGTTGTTTGTTCTAGCAACATAAAGACCCAAATATTAAAGTCATTATTAATAATATTTAATGCATTATTTTAATACGCATGTATTATTATTATAATTTATTAGTTACTAAAGTAACTAAATTAATATATTTATCATCATGCATATGTTATAATTATAATTTAATTATCATTAAAGTGACCAAATTAAAATGTTTGAACTGATATGTATGCATTATTATTATAGTTTATTAGTTACTTAAGTAGTTAAATTTGTATATGTAATGACACATATAAATAAGTTATTTATTTATAATTTTAATAAAATTTTATGAATGTAAAATGATTGGATAAATTAACACTATTAATCATTAAAATTTTAGAATTCATTCAAAGGTAAATTATTATTTTATTATTAATAATATAATTAAGGTATATTAATATTTTGATATTTATTTAAACATATTAAATATATTTGATTGAAAATATTTAATTACCTATTAAAGTTAATGATATTATTTATGATAGTACATTATAAGATTTTTCAAATGATAACTATAATATATTTTGATTGTTTTATCTAATTTATGATTAATTATAAGCATTCACAGTTATACAATTGTTACAATTTACTTATATGTGTTGTTGTTTTGTTCAATGGATTAAACTTCTTATAATAATATGAAAAAGTCAATCTTTACTTATGTGTTATGAATATTGGCCTATTTATTATGTAAACCTACTGCTATTACAAATTGAAATAGTGAGGAACAAAAGTTACATTATAAATGTAAGAACAAAACAATAGATTAAACCTTATATTTCTAAAAATAATTATTGCCAATAATATTAAGAAAATTATTTCACAAACAGAAAGTGTAAAAGAATATATACAACTTGTGAAAAGATAGTTTTATTTTGTAGATAAATCACTTGTTGGTACTCTTATGATAGAATTCATGACCATGAAGTTTACTTAGTCGCAAACTATGTAAGAGTACATTATTGAGATAACTAATTTTGTAACAAAATTTAAGATTTTAAGATTAATGAGATGACTATTTTTTAAGTGCAGTTTATTTTGAACTTATTATTTCTTTATTATATGTCATTTTAGATTAATTATAAAATTATAAAGAAAAGTGAAAAGTTAATAAATTAGTCAATATGCTTAATTAAGAGGAAATGAGATAGAAAAATTAAGTGAGTTATTTCATTAATTTTTTGGGCAAGAAGATTGGGAAAGAAATGAATATAAAAGTCAACTAATTAAGAAAGAAAAAAAACTTGCTTATAATCCTCAAGTTGAAACAAAGAAAAAGAAAAAAACGATAATCTTGACTTCTGTAAAAAGGATTGGATATTATTAGAAAGATTACCTGAAATATAAAGTTTGATTAAAAAAGAAAGGAAAATTAAATACCTTGATATATTTCAAATCAAATTTAATTAAAATTTCTCATAATACTTGGTAGTTTGATTCTAGTGTTACTATTTATGTATCATAATAATACAAATATTCATTGTGGTCCGATTATTTCAATTGATATAAGAATACAAATATTTTTTTAATGTATTCTTATTAATATTTTATGTTAATTGAAATATGATAAAATTTTTTATAACAATTACTTATCATGCATCATAATATTGAAATTAAACGTAACACGATAAATAAAAATTTTACTTATTTGTAGTATAAATATTTATATCATATATTCAAAGAAAAATTAGTAAGATTGGTAATGAGATTCTTTTGAATTTAGATTTTGTTAATCTTAAAATATTTATGGATTATATTAAGTATAAATAAACCAAATATAGTATGAAAGAAGTCACAATAAGTATTTAACTTTTTAAAATTAAACATGCTAATATTTGCAAACTTTTCAACGCTTTAACCCTTTATGAAAAATTGTATATCATCACTTTTATAGATATTTTTCACATCATAATTATGTCTACTTGTTTCATGAAAATTCAATCATTAGATACCTTTAAGGTATATATTAAGGTGGATGGAATTAGACATAAGGTGTAAGTCATAAAATCTTATAACAGTAGTGAATATTATAAAAAAGATAACGATTCAAGGTGATGTCAAAGTCTATTTATGAAATTACTTGAAAGTCATGATATATATGTATAGTAAACTATATCAAATACATCTTAGTTAAAGATGTGACAAAAAGGTATAATTGAACATTAATGAATATGGTTAAGAGTGTAATGGGTAATTTTTTCATTACCAAATTTTTATGGATGTAAATAAGATTTCTAATAAAATAATGCAAAGTACTCTTATTAAATTGTGGATATGATGAAAATTTAGTTTAAAATCACATGAAAAGAAATTAGATTTTTAAACAATTAGTAGTTACTTTATTAATTACCTAGAGAACTCTAAAAAGTATAACCATTAATTAAAATTTGTAAAAATTTATAATGTAAGATTTATTAAGAATGAAGAAATTAGTGAGAGTAATAATGTCAAAATATAAATATAAAAGAAATTAGTGTAAATATTTTTTTATCCATAACAATTCTTCATCCACTATAATACCAAATATTGTTCTAAAAATTGAATGATATTTAGATGAAGAAAAGACTAAGTCATAATTGACTAATGTAATTAAACCATAAGAGATAGTATTAAGAAGATCTTAAAGAAAAAAGAGATAAATTATTTCGAATAATTATATGTTTTATTTGTAAAAGGCATATTTTAATATTTAAATTAATAAAGATCTAGTTTTGTTTTTACAAGTATAACAATATTGACTTTAATTATGATATTAATGACTTAATATGATTTGAAATTACACTAAATAGATATGAAAGTCACCTTTTTTTTAACAAAAATTTGGAAGAGAAAGTTTATTTGGATGAATCGGAAGGTTCTTTCATTAAAGGTAAAGATTAAATAATGTGTAAGTTAAAGGATAAATATGAACTAAAAGAACCTCTTTTGCAATGACATATTAAATTTAATGATATCATAATATCTTTTGAATTAAAAAAAAGTGTTGCTAATTAGTGTTATATATCAAAAGATCAATGAGAGTAAATTTGTTTTATATTCTTATATGTTACTTGCTGCTAATATTTTAAATATATTACATGAAATTAAAGAATTTTATAATGAAAATGGGAGTAAATTTGTTTTCTAATTTTATATGTTACTTATTACTAATATTTTAAGTCTATTATATGAAATTAAAAAAATTTTTAAAATAATTTTATAATGAAAGATATGAAAGAGACTTTTTTATGGAAAAGAATAGAAATATTTAGTGATAAAGACAATGAATAATGATTGTTTCAAAATAACTATATATATAAAAAAATCTAAAGAAATTTTATATGATTAAGTATTCACTTAGACTATTTTTATACATAAAAAGTGATCAATATAGTCTTATGCAATATTTCAATGATGACGTGAATATAAGGAAATCAAATTAATTTTATATGCTTTTGTTATTGATATCTTAGTATATTTTTTGGCATATAGTAGATCAGATATCAGTTTCATAATTAAAATGTTAAGTAAGTATAAAAATAATCTTATAATAGATTATTAGAAAGTTACAAAGAAAGTACTGAAGTACCTTATAAAACAAAGAATTACATACTTCTATATAAAAAATCCAACTACTTAAATGTAATTGGATATTTGAATATAGACTTTACTAGATGTATTTATGATAGAAATTCACTTTTAGTTATTATTATTTTTTTATTAAGAAAAGGAGCAATTTTGTGGAATAATGAAAAATTGTCTATCATTACTTCATTCATTGTAAAAGTAGAGTTTGTGGTATAATTTAAAAGTTATAATTCATACATTATGACTATAGAATTTTATTCTATTACTTGAAGTTGTTAACACCATTATTAGCTTACTAAAATTTATGTGATAATTTCATAATAGTATTCTTCCTTAAGAATGATAAATATTTAAAGAGTACTAAAATTATGAAAATTAAAGTATTTTGTTATTAAAAAAAATATTAAAAAATAAAGAGTATTTATAAAATATTAATTGATCTCATAATATTAAATCAATATGAAAATTTACAACTAATATTATGTAAAAAATATATTTTCAAATGGGTCTTAATTATACTGATGATAATTAATGATGTATGATATAATGACACTCTGAACTCATTAATGTGTTTTTGTCATATATTATATATTTTCTATTATATTATGATTGTGTACACATTACTATTTTTTATAAACAAATTTATATGAGATATATTGTGAATTATTATAAAATTATATATATATATATATATTATGAGTTTTGTGTGATAAATTGTAAATATTATAGTATATAAAATAAAATATTTTAAATAAATAAGGTATGATCACCATAAGTCACATTCAACAATTTATCGTTATTATCATTTGCATATAATAATTAATGTAATAGATTCAAACCAAACTAAGTAGGAGAATGATAGAATATTTTTGATTAATGGTATGGTAATATTTTTGAACAATATTTTTTATTAAAAAAATTAATCATAATGTGACTCAATTAATAATTTTTTATATATTACTGCATTATTAAAAATAATAATTTTAAATGTAATTTGAACATTAATAAATATATTTAATTTAATATATATATGAACAGTGAACTGTCCTTTTTTCTCCTAATACATATAAAAAGTTTATTTAAAAATATGCGATTATAATAAAAGTCAATATAAAGAAATTAGTTATTAGAGTAAGACAAACACTTTAAAAATATTAATGATTTAAGTTTTTACAAATTTAAGTATATTATTTAGGATATTATTTATATAAATTATTTAATTTAAAATTTAAAATTTTAAAATTTTTTATAATAATTTTATTAACAAATCTAATATAATAGAAATAAATAAATTAATTTTTATAATGGGTAAGGGGGAGGAGAAACTTAGATATGTCCATGCAAATAATCAATAATATAAAATTTGAATAAACACAATTAATTGAAATGATAAATTAGTGAATTAGCTTGTATATTTGTTCAATTTGAAAAAAAAAACACCCAAATTAATTTAGTTGACTTGACCAAGATTCACCCTAATTGACTTAGTGATTGGAATCCCAATTTTTTTTTTTGTCAAATTTAAAATTTTATACTAAAATATTCTATAACTTAAAATACTTAAATTTAAGTTAAAATATTTAAATTATTAAATTAAATTTTCAATCCAATAAAAAATTATTTTATTTATTATATTTCACAATATATTTTATTATAAAATATTTAATAAATAAATATAAATTTATTTATAAATAAATTATAAAATAAATATTTATATTGATTTAGAGTATATAAAATTAAATTAAGTATAAAAATACAAAATATATGTTATAAGAATATTAAATATACTTGATAAGTGTGACTAACTAGTAATTCAGTCACACAAAATTTTGCAACTTCACCAACAACTTGGTTAAAAAAAAACAAGCTGGATTAAAGAATATAAAATTTTGATATAAATTAAATATTAATTTATCAGAATTATTTATTATAATTATCATATATATATAATTATAATTAATAATTATAATAAATTTTTATTTATCATATTTTTATTTCACTTATGTTGTTATATTTCTTTCCTAAAATTGATGTTGCATTTATTCTCCAATGGAATCACTAAGTGTAAGAGTGTGTGAGACATCGACATGAAACCACTAAAATGAAGCCAGCTCAAAACATCGCCAAGTGGTTGGCCTTCGCAATAGCGAACAAAAACTCATTTTCGCTACCCGATGACGAAACAAAATCCAGGCCACAAAAAATAATATTAAAATCATTTCCCATTTTCAAACAAACAAAAACTAATAAACAGATAGCCTAACAGCAAAGAAAAAGCGCCATTTCTCTTCTCTCTCTCATTTATCCCTCCAGAAGTATCAACCAAATTAGCCAAGCGCGCATTTCTCTCGCACAAACTACTGTTTTTCTGCAACTATCGCATGACCAGAAAAGCAAAGGCGGAGGCAGAGCATGAGAGAAATGGCGCTATCTCCTCACATCCTCCAGTTTCCAATGCTCCACTCTCTTCAGTCTCTACAGCCTCACTACCTTCTCTTCTACCACTCTCCTCCGCTCTCCGCCGCTCATAAGGCCACGTTTCCGGTGGTTCCGATCGCCGTCAGTGTTGCCTTCAGAGGCCGGTGCTTGACTAAGTCAGCCGAAGAGGATCGTTGGGGCGATCCGGACGTCTTGCTCTCCGAAGCTGAAGTGGAGGCCAGAGAGGACGCCAAAAAAGTTGTCCGGATTTCGTCTTCCAACGGCGATTCTGTCTCGCTTGGGATTCGCGAGCCTGTCTATGAGGTTTTTTTTCTCTCTATTTTTTCTTTTCCCGATGGCTGTGCACTTTTATTTATTTATTTATTTTATTTTATTTTATGGACTTTTTCATGTTTTCTTTCTTTCTCTCTCTATTTCATTTTCAGTAATTTTCGAGTTTATTCTAGTTCTGAATTTTCATGTTAATTGGCATAAAAATGTTGCAAGTTTGACTCTCATACCACGTGTATGCGCACTTGATTTCCCAATGTTAAAATAGATGCATGAAATAGATCAATGTAGATTCTTTCTTTCGGTGTACGAAGACCCCCCTTTTTGGTTATTTGATTGAAGCCGCCAATTACAATTTTATCACATTTTTTATGCTGCTCGATGAATAGAGTTCTCTTCTGTAATTGACTAATTAGTAGCTGAAGATGTTTTTTTTTTTCTTGCTTTTATTTGTTGCTTTGCTTTTGACATCTAAAGGTTGTCGAGGTGAGGTCAAACGGGATGGTATCTACTAGGAAAATAAACAGACGGCAATTGTTGAAGTCTAGTGGTAAGTGTATTATTTGTAGAATTATAACGGATTTTCTTATCAATGCAGGTAGTTTCTTTGTCAATGTCTCCAACTCGGTATGTGTATGACATTTTCCCATGTAGATGTCATTATTAATTTCAAGTTGGCGGCTGGTTTTAACTTATAATGCCATATTGTTTTGAATTACAAGCAAAAGTCTGTGCTTATGTTTTTGGGAACTGTGCGGAGTTTTTCCTCTCTCTCTCTCTCTCTCTCTCTCTCCCTTTCCTCTTACAAGTACTTTCTCATCAGGTCTTCGCCCGCGGGATATCAGAAGTGTTGATCCATCCTTGTTTTTAACAAACTCAATGCCTACTTTGCTGGTATTATGCCTCGTAACATGTCTTAGGATGCTACCTTTTATTGTTTATTTGTGCATTGAGGTCAGATTAAAAGGTTAAAATTATAATTATTTTTAAAATTTTTTAAAAATTAGCAATAAATTAATTATCAATGAATTAATATATTTTTACGATAAGAGTTACTCTATCAAATATTATATGAAAATATTTTTATTATAAAAATTAATAAATTTTTTAATTTTTTAATTCTTTTTAAAAAGTCAAGAATTGATATTTTTTTGTTTTATTTTTTAAAATATTTTTTTGCAGGTGTTTGTTTTTTATTAATATAATTTTTTATATATTTTTTATAATGTTAGTTTGAGAGTTTGACTATCTCTAACTTTAAGTTGGGTAAGTTTATTATGGACAACTTACTTAACTCGATAACATTTACATATCCTATTCGTATATAATGAGTTGAAATAATTTGATTATTAATAAAAAAATTAAAAAAAAATATATATTTTTTATTAATTTTATAATAAAATTTTTTTAATTATAAATAAGGTGGTATTTAGTATAGTGATATTACTTATTATAAGAAAAAGTCAATTCATTCGTGAGGTTATCAAGAGTAACTATAATGTTAATATTTTAATCTAACAATTAACATTCTAGATCCATTATAGGAACCTAGGCTTATGTCCTATATGCATAAGGACTATGCATGAGGTTTGTAGTCAAAGTTTTAAAGCTAAGGAGACACTAATATATTGATTAAGCTTGCCTTTATGCTTGAATGCAATGTAGCAAGAACTTGTCATTTTATTTATTATTTCTTTCTAATTGTGTTCTTTTGAATTTTGTTATGAGTAATCTAGGCAAGAATGATATCAATAGGATTGGATTTGTTATGTCTAATTCATTGTGATCCACTTCTAGGTTCGTGAGAATGCTATCTTGCTAAATCTAGGTTCATTACGAGCAATAGCAATGCGAGAGCATGTCCTTATATTTGATTACAATCGGTAATCTACACTCTACAGCTCATCATATTATACTCTCTCTCTCTCTCTCTCTTCTTCCCACCCACCCTCCCTTTCTATTTTATGTTTTTCTAGATTCAACTAACAATAGTTAACTTCTTCTCTATGTTGATACCTCTCAGTAAAGGAGGCAAAGCATTTATAGATACTTTGTTGCCTCGATTGAACCTCGGAAACATTAATGGAGGACCGTGCATGCCATTTGAGCTTGAGGTAAGTGTAGTTATTGATGGTGTCCAGTGCCATATCCTCTAAATATGTTTTTTCAAATGCATTTAATGCAGTTTTTATGATATTAGTCTCTTTCAAAGAAAAAGGAAAAAAGTTAAATGACAATATTGTAACAACCTTAAGAAATTGGAAGAGAGGGAGAGAGTAGCAGAATAGAGCAGAACAGAGAGGGTGGGGGAAGAGAGAGAATTGGGAGAAGAAAAAGAAATTTACTGATAGAAGTTTCGTAACAAATTTTCCATGCATATGACATTAGCATCCTACCTACTTATACATAACTGGGAACCTTCTTGCTAGATAATAAATTGTAAAAGACAATGATGTCCTTATTTATTTTAACGACCATAACCGACCCCAATTGCTCATCTCTCAACACTTATTTTCAGCCTCCACAACGGGTCGTTACAATTGCCCCTCCTTAAAAATCCTTGCCCACATGGATTAAAAGAATTGAAAGTGTGGAAACTGAGATAGAATGAAAGGTAGGTCCTCTTATGTTGCTTCCTCTGGTGCCATGTTAGCCCACTGGACTAGGACCTAGGTGGTAGCCATATTCTTACATTGCACAATGTCCCAGCCAAGGACTGTAACAGGTTCCATTTTGAACCGTTTGTCTTTGCCGACTAATGGTGACTGTGGCGATGAACTGCTTCCTGGCTTGACTGATTTCTTGAGCATTGAGATGCAAAAAACTGGATGGATTTTGCTCCCAAGGGGTAATTGCAATTTGTAAGCAATTGGTTCTACTTGTTCCACTGCCTTAAATGGCCTATAAAACTTGGAGGTCAACTTCAAGTTGGTGCGCATGGCCATGGAAGTTTACTTGTAGGGCTGCAATTTCTAGTATACCCAATCTCTGACAGTGAAAGCCCTCTCTGCTCTCCTCTTGTCCATATAAAATTTCATTCAATATTGTGATTTCTTTAATTGTTCCCTCAACAATGTGGATGATACCTGTTTCTCTTGGAGGAATTCTGCCAATGAACTTATCCTGGTGTCGGTTGTTAATAGTGAAGACAAGTGAGGTGGTCTATACCCATACAACTCTTTAAATGGTGACATGTTAATATTGGCAGGGTAGGTGGTGTTATACCACCATTTTGCTAGGGCTAACCAACAGAACTAGTGATGGGGACAAAAGAAACACATGCACCGTACTGCCCATCAATCTGATGTTTGTATGTGTTCTTTCAGTTTAAAGAACTTCTGCTAGAATTGACTAGTGAAAATCTTATCGTGGTCTATCATGATGCTCTACTGAAGATCATGAAGTCTGAAGACCTAGTTAAAGAAAATCCTGGCTATTCTCAAAACCGTGAAGGGATGTTTTAGACCAAAGAAATGGACTGATTTAGTGAATTGATCAATCATAACCAAAATCACATTCTTCCCCTCAGATACAAGTAATCCCTTTATGAAATCCATCGAAATGTGTTGCCCTTTCTATTCTAGTGCTAAAAGTGGCTGCAGAAGTCTTGAGTAAGGCGTATTCTGAGCCTTGTAATGCTGGCAGACGTTGTAACCTTCCACCCATTGCATCATGCCCTTCTTTATACTGGGCTAGAAAAAATGCTGTTGAAGGCGCTTCTATGTAGCCTTAACCCTTGAGTGTCCCGCAATTGTGGAATCATGCATAATCTTAATTAGCTGGGTTCACAACTCTATTTTTTGCCCCACGTATTCTGTTTTTTTATTTTCTCCAGAGGAGTCCCTTCCTAAATGCTAGCTTGGAATACTCTGCTCCTCTATTCCCAACTACCATAATGACTTCAGTATCAAGTTCATTGTCCCTATAGCTTTCCTTTATATCTTCCAACCACTTGGGAATGGTCACAATGATTGAACAACACTGGGTTTCATCTTTTCGAGATAGTGCGTTGGCTACCCTGCTATCACTTCCTTTCTTGTATTGAATTATATAGTCTAGCCCAAGCAATTTTGTTATCCCCTTCTGTTGCACATACATATGGTGCTGCTATGGAAGTAGATGCTTGATGCTCTCATGATTCATCTTGATAATGAACTGCTACCCCTCCAGGTAGTGTCATTACTGCATTGCTGCCAAAATTATTGCCAACAGCTCCTTCTCATATTTGGAAAGACCCATACTCCTACTGCTAAAGGTCTTGCTCAAGTATGCCACCAGGTGCTGGTCTTGCATTAGGACTGCTCCCATTCCTGCCCCAGTAGCATCTGTTTCAACCACAAACATCTTCGTGAAGTTGGGTAAGGCTGAAATTGGGGCTTCACACATTGCTTTCTTGGGCTTTTTGAAGGATTCCTGAGCTACTTGACTCCATTGGAAACTGTCCTTCCTAAGTAACTCCGTAATTGGCTTGCTGAGTGTTTTGTAATGGCGAACAAATTTGCAATAGTAACTGATCAGCTCAAGAAAACCACACAACCTTTTGATGGTTGTCAGTGCCGGCCACAAACTCATTGCCTTGATTTTGGAGGGATCCGGGAAACTTCTCTTGCTGTTATTATGTGCCTTAGATATTCAATGTGCAGCCACCCAAATACACACCTAGACATTTTAGAGAATGGTTGGAATTGCTGGAAAATGGTGAGTACCTGCCACAGTTGTTCAACATGGCTAACCATATTAACACTGTAGACCAGTGTATAGTCAACAGAAAAAAAAAAAAAAAAAGCACGAATCTGCATGACATCAAAGTGAAGATATGGTTCATCAGGGATTGAAACGTTGCCGAGGCATTTGTCGGGCTGAATGGTATAACTTTAAATTCATAGTACTCCTGGTTTTTTAGAAAAGTAGTTTTGGCCACATCCTCCTCTTTTACCTGAATCTAATATCTCACTTGTAAGTTGAGCTTGGAGAAGACCCGTGCTCCGAGTAACTTGTCCAATAAATCGTCAATTATTAAAATTGGAAATTTATCCTTCACCGTTATAGAGTTAAGATGTCGGTAGTTGATGCAGAACTGCCACATCCTGTCCTTCTTGACCAACAAGACCAGTGAAGTGAACGGACTACTATTATTCTTGATAAACTGCGGTTTCAGCATCTTTCGAATCTGTTTCTTAATTTCAGCTTTAAGGTAGTGGGGATATCTACAGAGTCTCATGTTTACTGGCTCCACCCCTTCCACTAAAGGAATTTGATGGTTATGCTCTCTTATTGGAGGTAGGGGTCATGGTTTGGCAAAAACATCCTCAAACTCGTCAATCAACTCACATAACTCATTTGTAACACTGACCTGGTTGGGGAAAGCTATGGCTGCAAGGAAATGGGCTTGTGTTCTTATGCTTGTTCTTCTGACTAAATTCCGCAACCACTTTTCAGATATTGCCATGAATTCATTCTCTTGAGCTTGGCCACGCAATACGATAGGTTGTCCTTTATGTTTGAAAGAAATGGTCATTGTTTTGAAGTCCAAAACTAATGGGCTATATCTACTTGACCAGTCTACATTGAAAATGATGTCACAAGCCCCCCCTTATTGGATAATTTGAACCTCCATGAACTCATGGCCTTGCATCCGTTAGGAAAACGCCAAATAGTGCTTCGAATAGGCTACCTTACGACTATCATCGGAGTAGTTGTAACCTGTATTTGACAATTGACAACAGTCGACCCCTACCGATCAAAGAAGCTATGGGTGCTTCCAGTGTCAATCAATACCACCAATTATCTTTTAGCAACGTATCCTGTAAGTTTGAGAGTATTGTGGCTACAATTTTCAGTAATGACGTTGATTGAAATTTCTCCAGAATTTTCCTCTGATGCCTCCTTGAATGGTGACCTCTTAGGTGATACTTCTTCGCCCTCTTGCCCTGCCAGCCCTTCAATCATCTGCAACTCCTTCTTCTCGCACTGATGGCTGCATGAATACTTTTTCCTTTTTCAAAAACAATTGCCAGCTCGTTGGGCCTCCTCCCGTGGCTTCTGTGCTAGTTTAGTGATTACTGGTTTTGACGAAGATGTAGTCAGTATGTGTGGGTGAGATACAGGATTTGCGTGTACAATCAATTTTGGCAACCTATTTTTCCTCACTGTTGTCTCCACTGCTACTTCCTGCAAGGTAGTGATCTCATACACCTCCTCTAGGGATTTTGGCTTCATAATGTTCACGATTGGCTGTATTTCGTTGCTGAGTCCACTGAGAAAACTAAAAATAAAAATCGACTCTTAATGGTTTGGATTACTAGCCAATAGAAGGGAGTGGAGTTTGGCAAACTGCTTGTGGTAGCCCCTAACTGTGCCTGTTTGTCGTAGCTTATACATCTCTTCAATTGTGTCTGGAATCAATGAATCCCCAAATTGCTGGCATAAATCCACCAGAAAAATGGACCAAGTCGCAGTGGGCTTTATAGATATCCAATCTTGGAACCATACATCTACTTTTCTGTCCAGATACATGAGGATCGTTTTAAGTTTTGATTCCTCCATAATGTTATGCATTCAGAAGAACCGATCACATTTATGTAGCCAACCACGCAGATCATCACCTTCAAACCATTGCAACTTAATTTTTGGAGGTTTCGGGGCTGGAGGGGTGCTACGGAAAACTGCTTAGGTTCCCCGAAAACTGCTGTCGCTAGAATCCATTGGATGAATTCGCAGTGTAAGTAACAATGTCCTAGCTGACGCCATAAATGGTGTTTCAGCAACTGCACCTTTGTCCTTCGATTGAGTCACTTGCATCATCTCCATGATCTGCTTTAATGCCGATTGTGTTTCCGCACTAAAACTGCCCTGTATCTGTAGAAGAGTAGCTTGAGCATTCGAACTAAGGTATCCATTTGGAGAGGCAGTGACTCTGAGGTGTTTAACTTGTCTAGCACCTTGTTGTGCTTCTGTATTTATTTGCCAATAGTCTTAAGTCTTGTGGGGTGGAGTGGAAAGTTCATCAGATTAATGCTCTGATACCAATTGTAACAATCTTAAGAAACTGGAACACAAAGAGAGAGAAAGTGTAGCAGAATAGAGCAGAACATAAAGGGTGAGTGAAGATAGAAAGAATTGGGAGAAGAAAGAGAAGTTTACTCATAACAAAATTTTCATACATATGACATGAGCATCCTACTTAGTTATAGTTACCTAGGAAACTTCTCGATAGGTAATAAATTCTAAAAGACAATGCTATCCTTATCTATTGTAACAACTATAACCGACTCCAATTGCTCATCTCTTAACACTTATTTAATATATTTTTGGCCTCCACAATAGGTCGTTACAAATATCAAATTTTGTCTTTTCTTTGAAACACTTAGAATAGCAGACATGCTATGACTATCACCAACCCTTTCTGTACTAGACTGTGGATATCAATTTGAGAGGATGTTAACATTTAATTTACGTTAAATTTATCATGATAGTTTGGCCATTTCATCTAGTGTTTAAGGATTTTGGTGTTTCATTATAGGTTGTTGAGGCAGCATTGCTTTCACGAGTACAACGCTTGGAAAAGAGATTAATGACCATAGAACCTCGTGTGAGTATGGAACATAGTGAGTATGTCTTATATTTTGTTTTTTCTTTTATTTTTTCTCTTTGCTATACTTCCTTCCCTTTCAATTTCTGTAGACTTTCTTTAGAACTCTTTATACTGATTATTGCTTTTGAGAAGTGAACTCAAGGCAAGACCAATATGACATAAGATGGAAGCATGAGGAAAAAGAATAATTAAAAGCCAACACTTCAATTTTAAAATCTGAAAAGATAACAACTTAAAAAAGAATTTTCATATCATTAATAATTTATTAGAATAACTTTTTTAATTAAACTACTAATATAAAATTTTATTTATAATAATTCTATAACAACTCCAAAGACAAGAAATAAGTAAATATTAATATTAAAATCTATAAACTTAGTTTGTTAAAGTTATTGATCAATATAAGTTTCATAATTCCAATAAAATGAATATAATTTGACAAATGATTAACAAGATTTTTGGCTTTGTAAGTCATGAGTCCACTTTTTGAATTGTTAAGATTCATAAATATCTTAATTTTGTCAACTATACAATATTCTATAATGCAAGTTTTTAATACAACAGTTTTCTCTTTGATAGTTGCCTTATAAGTATCAAAAAACTTAATGTATTCAAAAACTTGTGCTTATTATATGAAAGACTTAGCAAGCATATTGGCATGCAATTCATTACTTTGTAAAAAATAAGAATTAAATTTTTTTATTCAACCTGATCTAAAATTTTTTCAAATTTTTTGTTCTTGTAAAATATAATGACCAATAAATTTCTAATTTTTATTACAATTCAATCAAAAATAATAAATATTATTTCACCATTTAATTACACTATTTTAAAATTTTAAATATGTAAGTTTCATCATATTTTTCTTTATAAATATTATTATATTCAAAATAGACGTCAATTTCTATTAATCACCTCATAAAATATTTGATAAATGAATTTCCATTAAAATTAGGAATATTTTTGAAGTCAATAACATGTGAACAACATTTTCAATTGTATTCATAATCTTATATAATTATTTTAAATAGAATTTTCTCTTCACAATTTTTTGTCTTCGAGGAGGTTGTTTCAAATTTTATAAGACAACGTCAATGCCAATACTTGATTGAATTTTTATGGGAATTCTAGACTAAATTAGAAAATTTTTATATCATTCATATGATAATTGACAATGATAATTTACTGAAATAATTCTTTGATTTGATTGTTAATATTAAATACTATTTATACTAATTTCTAAACTTGAAAAGACAAGTAAATAAATATCAATATTAAAATTTTTAAATTTAAGTTTAAAGTTAAGCTATTAAAATTCTTAATCAAATTAAAATATTTTTAAAAAAATTATAAAATTAAAATAATTAAAATTATATTGCAGAATAATAAAGAATAATTTTTACAACATGTCCTACGTCACAATATCTTGGAGATTCACACCAATCTCTAATGACATTTGTCTTCCTATGTTCTTTTTTAATATGTTGTCTACCATAACAGTGGTTTGCTTCAGGTTCGAGCTCTCTTTGAGGTTTTGCCTAACCGGCTAACTGCTGATGTATTGGAGGAACTTCGTATTAGCAAGCAAAATTTGGTATACCATTTGATAACCAAGGAAACTTGAATGACATTGAAAATTGCTTTTGGTTCTTACGGATTTTGCTTATGTTTGGAAGGTTGAATTGGGTTCAAGGGCAGGAGCTCTGAGACAAATGCTGCTTGATCTTTTGGAGGACCCTCAGGAAATACGTCGTATATGTATAATGGGAAGAAACTGCATACTTAAAAGGGGAAATGTCAATGTGGAATGTTCTGTTCCCTTAGATAAGCAGATTGCTGAAGGTAAGCTATATAATGGAGTCACTTGGTAGCAAAGTTCTTGATTCCTGAAAGTAGTTTTGTACTGAATGTATCTTGTGGGATTTGACTATGTCATGTGCAGAAGAGGAGGAAGAAATTGAGATGCTTCTGGAAAATTATCTTCAACGGTAATTCCTTAGCTGTAGCATATCTGGCAGAGTGCTGTATCTTCTCTATGCTCTATTTATTGTAGAATTTCAACTTATTTTGTAAATTCTTGCTACTAAACTTACCCTCATTGAATTTTATTATGAACTAAGCTCTTCATATGTATAGGTAATAATTGTCTCCTCAAAATTTGATTAAAAGAGGGTGTGAGAGCAGTCACATAGTTAGCAGACCATGGTCCTAAATTTCAGTTAATGGGTCCATGAGGAGTATGTCAGTAATTTCCCATTTGTGTGTCTTTGTGGTTGTGCCTTCCCATACATGATATATTCAACCACGACATCAATTTTACACTGTCGGGTGCTTGTAGTTGGTGCCTTTGAGGAATGTTCATTTGGGAGCTAAGATTGATGTATCCATGTTACCATGGTATTAGCCTTGTATCCAAGCAACAGAACGATATTAACTGATGATGCTAGCCGATTTCTGACTTCATACTATTTACTTGTCCATTTCTGGACATCATAGAATTGTCTACTGAGGCATGATTGTAGAACTTATGAGGAAATCTAGACTTTACCAGGAACAGTAATTTACATTTCTAGCTGGGTTCAAATTCAATGTTCCAGTGGAGCTCTAAAGAATTGCTGCACTAAGAAAGAATAATAGCAGTAATAATAATAAACACATATCAATAAGTTGACACGCATTGAGGAATACTATGTTATTTCAACACAGCAATATTTTCTTGAGCTTTATCCTTGGGAGATGTGAATCTGCAAGCAAACTGACAACATTTTATATCCTTTGCAGATGTGAATCTTGTCATGGCCAGTCAGAAAGACTTCTTGATTCTGCAAAAGAAATGGAAGATTCGATTGCTGTTAATCTGAGGTGGGTGCTGTATTCTATTTTTCAAGCCTGTCATTAGTCATTGGGGTCTCTGAACCTATAAATCATGGGCATGGCATGAAATTTAAGGATTAACTTGCACATTAAGTTCACCTCATTGAACAATTGGCTTTCATTGGTCACATCTGGGATGAAAGCAAGGTCTTGGATCTGGAGCATTTAATTATGTCCCAGGAGTCTCGATATTGAAAAAAAATTGTCCTCAGTCTCACAGTGTAGGCCTGGCTAAAAAGATACCACTAATTTTCTGAGCAGAAAATAGTTGCTGGAACTTGCTTCTTGTCTTGGTATGTACCTAACCATGTACTATGATAAACCCTTCCTTCTACCAGCTCTCGGAGGCTTGAAGTGAGCAGAGTGGAATTACTTCTCCAGGTTGGGACATTTTGTGTGGCAGTTGGTGCTCTAGTTGCAGGTATGCCCATCACCATGTAAGAAATTGATGCAATGTTTTCATCATTGTGACTGAGAGCAGTTGGTGCTCAAGTTGCATGGAAACATCCTGTTGCTGTCTGGGCATGTACTTAGTGCTCTAATGGCAATGATGCTACCAATATGCTGTATGCATTGCACTATCTACAATGACAATTGCAATCAGTATTGAAGGATTTAACACTCGAGGCTTTCATAACTGGGAGACAACAGTTGCAGTAATTGTGACCATTGCCTCATCTAGTAGTACCATAATTCCAAACTAAAGTGGCATCTGCTGAAAATTGGGCTACAGAATAGAGCATCATCATCGTTTTAGTTTGCCATAGTATCTAAATTAGTTACTTCTGGTTTCACCAAAAAAAGATTTAAGTGGATGAGAGAAGATATATAAGGAGCATTATCATGGCACATGCTATAGTTTATCCTTTGAAAGTTGGAAGACTTGCTGCATGAACTTTTCCCTTTTGTCTCTGCCCTTGTAACAAAAAATAAAAAAACAGTTTTTGGTGGTTCCAGGTATTTTTGGCATGAACTTGAAGTCCTATCTTGAAGAGCATCTGGTATTTTCGCTTTTCTGAAGCTTAAACATTGCTTGTTCCAATACTTTCCCTTTTCTGCTTTTAGTTGAAAGTGACACATTACCATAACAAGTGTTCTATTTGACTTTGCAGTTTGCCTTTTGGCTAACAACGGCTGGAATTATTGTTGGCGCTGTTATAGCATTTTTTCTGATGTATTCATATTTGAGGGCAAGGAAAATACTGTAGCATAGGCAATGACTCAAGTTAGGTAAGTTCTACTTCATCTCGTCTACCATTGCTAGCAACAACACTTTGCACCCTGATAACTAGAAGATGATCTTGTGACTTTATTGAAACTCGAACTTGAGACCTACAGCCTTAGAGATGACCGACTTCTATCATAAGAAAATGATTTCCTGCCAAGAAACCAATATGAGCCTGATTTGGTCTGCTGGCCAGAGAACAATTACTCAAAGAAACCCTGCCATATATTCAAAACCAAAGTAAGGGAAATTATGGTTATGCCAGTGAACAGAAGTAAATACTGTTGTGGACTTTGCAGGTGATTTGAGAAGGTGAAGCACAATGCTGCCCATTGTCTTTGGGTCATGTACAGGAGACAATTAGATGGTGCTTTCAAATAAATAAGCATGGTCTGATGGTCATTGATAGATTGTGGATGACATACTGTACCTATAACAGTTCTTTTGGGAACTGCTGCTGCTCCAGGGTGTGCAAAATCACGAAATGTGTGCATATTTATCCACTGCTTGAAGATGGGGTAGAACTTAGCGTTATCAAAATTGGGGTGAGGTTCGACGTAT
The DNA here is from genome assembly GCA_023213295.1 of Bruguiera hainesii. Taxonomy (NCBI): domain Eukaryota; kingdom Viridiplantae; phylum Streptophyta; class Magnoliopsida; order Malpighiales; family Rhizophoraceae; genus Bruguiera; species Bruguiera hainesii. The sequence continues at coordinate 5,186,257 of JAHOYR010000005.1, read as the reverse complement.
TCTTAGAGAAGTAAGATTGCCGTTGTCTCTATTTCCTTGTTCCATTTATATATGGTCTTAAATGAACTGATGAGAAAGCATATAATTATAACTGGGCATCCATGGAGTGCAGCATTTTGCCAGAGTTTTATCCTCTGTTGGCCTCCGAAAATTTATGGACAAGCAAACTAGTGAAGGGAGCTTAAACTACCCAATGCTACGGGAGGCCGAGCTTCGAGAAATGCTTGAAGCCAAGTCTTCCCAGAGTAATCGACTGTGTACATGTATACATGTATACTGCTGACCAACCTTTTTGCTTTATTATTGCTGTAATCACTCTTGTAGCCCTTTAGGCAACCATCTTTTGGAGCATAGTTATAAAAACCAGCTAGGTTAGTACAGCCGGATAATCGAATCCTAGACGAGGCTGCATCACGAAAAAGCGGATATACATTTGACCTCGTTTGATCCGATTGATCGATTGGTCATCTTGTATTGACCAAAACTGGGGTTTTTGGAAATTTTTCTAATTTTTATCTTCAAAAATACGAAAATTTAAATTAAATTAAAAATCACTTTATTTATAATATATTTATGTTTTACGATAAAATAATTAATTTATCATACAATACTAATAACTAATTGCAATTTTATTCTTATAATTATAGGTATCTATATTCACTAAAATTTATAACGGTAGGCTAGGTATAAAAAAATATGAAATGTATGTCAATATTATGTTAAAAATAAAATAAAATTGACTTGGGATTTAGCCAATAATTCAAAGGGTGGGCATGGAAGGTCCAAGCGGACAAGGGTGGTGGTGGTCCATGAATGGCCAAGGCATTGTGCACCGTCCAACCAATGATGGACCTAACACTCAAGCAGTTCTATTGAACGTGTCTTTGAGATGTACACTGAGGCTAACCACGAGAAGGAAGGTTTTTAAGTCATTAATTATATGATTTAATGATAAACTTATTTAAAGTATTAATTTTAAATTTAAATTCAAATTTTACTATCTATGAATCTTAAAAAAAAAAAAAAAGTAGAGTTTTTGATGTGAAGTTGGAAGTTTAAATCTTAATTTTTCTTTTCAGTATATTATCGTGAAATAATGTATCTAAACAAAGTTTGTTAAATAGGTTTTATTTGGATGGGTTGGGAGCGACTAGGAAATTCCTTCTCTCTCTTTCTTTTCCTCTTTTTATTTTTTTTTTTTATTTTTGTCCTTTCGAGCTCACGATCATCCGATATCCACGTTAAATTGTACGCATCTCATATAATCTACTTGTCTCATTTTATTCATGCTGGAGTTAGAATTTATCGGAATTAACCTCACAGTACTAACTTGAGATTTATATTCGGAGTATATCATGCTTTATGAATATTTATAAATTATAACATAATACTCATTAATGTATCTTCGGCTGCTATTAATCCAAAACTTTTAATTTTGTTTCCCTTCTAGTAGACAAATGAAACATGCAGATTGGGTTAAATATGTGTTGCTTGATATTAGATTAAAAAGTTAAGATTATAGTTGCTTTTGAAAACTTTCAGAAAGTTAGCATTAAACTAATTATTGATAGATTGACTATTTATCAAGATCAAGGTGATATCATTATGTCATATAATACTTTATTTATAAATTAAGAATTTCTTACTATGAAAATTAATAAAAAATATATTTTTTTTCTATTTTTTAGAGAGCTAGAGATTAATTAGAAAATCTTCATCTATTTTTAAAAACATATGAAAAATTATTTTTATTAACATAAATAATTTTTTTTTCTTACAAAATTTCTATAACGTGTAAATGTAATTGAAGGAAGTTTTAAGTCCCTCTAACTTCCCTTTAATAGGTTGGGTCAACTCATCTTAGGCAGCCCAATCTAATCCAGTAATATTTGCATTTCTTATTTGCATATGATAGGTTGGAATGACCTTATTATTAATAAAATAAAAAAAATTTTTCTTAACATTCAATTATTCACAAGTAATTTATACAAGTAAATAGATTGTGTGACTTATGTGTACATTTGCACTTAAGAATATATTTTATATTCTTATTAAGGATACATCATTACTATAACCTTAAAAAAATGTAAACCTTATTATAAAAAAAATTATATCTCACCATACCTTAAACATATTTTGTTGTATCAATTTTGACTCATTACATTACTCGTAAGTTGAGTTAAATTTTGTTTTCTTCATATATATCTATAATTATATTTCATTCATTATAAATAAATATAATTTGTTAACTAATGAATATATATGAAAAATATTAAATAATAACAATTTTTCCTTTCACACTTATATTCATTAATTACAATACAACTATTTTCTTAAATATATTTCAAGATGTCAAATCATTCTTAATTGTATGCAATAAAATAAAGTAGTAGACATTGTATTTTAAACCTTAGAAAAAGATTAAAAGTCATATATGACACAATTTTTAAGATAATAATAACTTAAGAGATTCACACAGTGAAGAAGTAAGATTGATTTTTCCATTTTCCTTATTGGTTAAATAGTACAGGTGATATGAAACACTTGTTATAGTGATCATTCTCCATAGGAAGTGTATGTCATTTTATTTATGTTTCTTATAACATTACCATAAAAATCTTAGTTCAATTACTCTTAAGCATATAAACTGAGTTCTTTAAATGACCCCTTCACTTGTGAATGTTAAATTGAAATCTTACATCTGACTTTCAATAGGTTTTATAGAGAGTGAGATTCTATATTGGCTCTTACTTATTATAATCTCATCTTGATCTTCTTAAGGTGACCATTTATATATATATAGAATTTCACTCGCAAAATGGTCTCATCTCTACATGCTCTCTCTCAGTGTTAAAGGCAATTGTCTGTGTGAATGAATCAATCTTAAGTTGTTTGGCATACTGTTACTTTTCTTCTAAAAGGAAACTTGTGTTAAGATTGATCTTATATCAAACTCATTGACTAATATCAACACTTAGGATGATATTACTAATACATGTGTAAAAAGACACAAACTTTTTAATTATGTAACAACACATACTTATAAATGTATCACAATACATTAAATTCTATGAAGTCCTAGAGAAATAACATATGCATTAATACACATCTTGGTATTGGTTTAGTTAGTGAATCTGCTATTATCCCATATGGAAAAATGTACTATAAAGTTATATCCTTTTGTGACACAATTTCTTTTGTAATGTTGTACTTAGTATTAATGTGTTTGGTTTTATAATGATACTTGGAATCTTTTATATATGCAATAGCTACCTAACTGTCATAATACAATGTGGCCAACTCTTAAATGTTCCAAAAATCTCTTAAACCAAACAACTTATTGCACTGTAACTGAGCAAGTTACAAATTTTGCCTTCATTGTTGATAAGGCAATACAAGTTTGCTTTTTGTTGCTACATGATATGGTGTCATCATTTAGTAAAAACATATATCCTAATGTACATTTACATCAATTTATAACTCATTACCAATCAATATCTGAATAACTAATTAGTTGAGAATCATTTACTTGATAACACAAAGAATAATCTGTAGTGCCTTTCAGATACCAAAGTATTCTTTTTATAACTTACCAATATGCTTTTTTTTTTAGTTTGATTGGTATCAACTCATCAATTTTATAACATGACAAATGTTAGGGTGTGTACATATCATAACATACATTTGACTGCCTACTGCACTAAAATATGACAAATTTCTCATTTTTTTGTACTTTTGTCAGGTTTTAGGACACATTTTAAGGTGTATGCCATTACCTTTAACAATTGGAGTGTTAATGAATTTTCAACCTTTTATCCTAAATCATTTAAAGATTTTATGGATGCAAAACTCTTGTGACAGAGTTGGGAGATTTTTAGAATGATCTTTGTGGATTTTGACTCCTAAGATGTAAATTGCCTCGCTTATGTCCTTTATTTCAAAATTAAAGGATAACTATTTCTTAATAGTAGTGACAAACTCTTTATTGCTTCTACCTAGTAAAAGGTGATCTACATATAAAGATAAAATTACAAATTTATTTTCAAATATCTTCATAGACTTGTAATGATCTTCATTAATCATTGCAAAGCTGTATAAGATTATTGCATGATGAAATTTCAAATACTACTGCCTAGACAATTGTTTTAAGCCATAAATTGATCTTTGGAGTTTACAAACTTTATTGTTATGCCTTAAACAATGAAATTATGTTATTCTATAGTTTTAACATCCAGCTCGTCATTGAGAAAAATAGTTTTAACATCCATTTGATATAATTTTAAATTCATATTTGCTAATAGAGTTAGAATTAGGAGAATTAAGGTAAACCTTATTACTGGTACAAAAGTTTCCTTATAGTCTATATCCTCTTATTAAGTATAACCTTTTATTGTTAAGCAAGTCTTATACCTTTCTATAGATCTATTAGCCTTACACTTAATTTTAAGAACCCATTTGTTTTTAATAGCTTTATGTCCTTGGAGCAAATCTACCAAGTTTCAAACTTAGATTTCATGCATTCCATCTCTTCTTCTATTGTCTTCATTGATTATTGCTTAGTAGAGTATAAGAGAACCTCAGTTATTATTTAAGGCTCATCCTCATAATAATCATAAAAAGATATTATTATTATAATCATAAAAACTTCCCTTTTAATCTTAAAAAGATAACATAAGATACTCTTGCAATTGCTTTTGCGTAATATGGGTTTTTGCAAATTTTACAAAACTTACGGTGTAACGTTTTCACTTGAATTGATAGCTTGAGGCATTTTTTCATCCATTTGAGTTGGTGGGTTTAGTGCATTATAACTATTTGAATCAATTATCTTATAAAGATAAAAATCCTTATCAATATCACCATTACTAGAAAATTCATTCTCTAAGAATATGACATCACGTGATTTTAATTATAAAATATTTCCATTAGCTTGTTTACCAATATACATATATTCTTTAAAGTGCACATAATATCTTATAAAAATACTTTTTTTTTTCTCTTGAACCTAATTTCTTATATTTATGGAATGTATCATAGACATAAACTATTAACCCTTATGGTTGTAAATTACTCAAGTTAAACTTTTGTCTTAATCATAATTCATGTAGTGTGAAAGTAACAAATTTATAGGATACACGATTAAGAACATACATAACTATCAATAAAGTATCACCCTAATAATATATTAGGAGATTTACTTGTGCTATTATAAACCTAACCATCTTTAAAAAGGTCATATTTCTTCTCTTTGCAATATTGTTCTGTTATGAAATCTTAATAACAATTAATTGCCTAACTACACACTTTTTATTACATAATGACTTGAATTATTTAGAGAGATATTTGCATCCTCAATTAGTTCTTAAGGTTTTAATTTTTTTATCCAACTAATTCTCTATCATACTTAAATATTTTTTAAAGTATTCTAATGTTTCAAATTTATGAGAGATTAGGTAAATATGACCATAATATGTATAATCATCTATGAAAGTAATGAAATATGAGGCACTATGCCTCACCCTCATACTCGGTAGACCACATATATCATAATAGACTAATTGCAATGAAAATTTGGCTTTAACAGTCTTACTGAATGGTTTTTTAGTTGCTTTTCTTTCTAGATGGTATTGACACGTAGGTGATTCAATTTTAGGTAAAGAGCTTAAAAGGCCCTTTTTAGCTAATCTACTCATTTTCTCTTACCAACATGACCTAGTCTAACATGTCAAATATTTGTATCTATGACATTATTGTTGGTTGATGCAATAATAACAAAGCAATTATTATAGATATTAAACAAACCATAGTTAATATCCAACATAGGCAAACCATATGATAAATACTATGATCAATATAAGAAATGTCATCAAAATATTTACAATATAGCCTTGAAAAATAATTTTATAGCCTAAACATAGAAGAACGAGAATAAAAATAAGATTTTATCAAATTTCAGGTGTATAAAAAGTATCATGAAGTAATAGAGTTTAACCATATTTCATTTTTAATTTGTAAGTGTTAATCCCTTTGACTTATACCTTTGTGTTGTTCCTAATATACACTTATCTTAAACTAACTCCAATTCAATAGAACTCTACATATGCTTCTTAATCTTTAGCTATATAGTATATAACCCCTTAGTCTATAATCCATAAAGGATTAAATTTAATAAGTAATACTAAACTAGTAACATTAGCTAAATAATTAGAAGTAAGAGTAAAGGATACCTTTTTGAGCTCAGTGAGCAAAATGACTTAATTTGCCACAGTTGTAGCATGTCATTTTGGTCTTATCCTTTTTATTTCCACCAAGCCTCATACAAAGATCATTCTTGTCTTTCTTTCATAATTGTCCATTCCCCTTTTCCTTTCTCATGATGCTTATAATATCATTGATATTTCAAACTAAAAATAACCTTTGAACTAGTCTTAACTTTAGCCATATTCACTTGACCATAATACTCAATAACCCTAAGACACTTTTCTTTTAAAATTAGATGGCATGAGATATTTTTAAAGGTTTTAATAGTCTTATTATTTATCATATTAATTTTCATGTGTTCCCAGTTCAAAAGAATAAAGCAAATGAAAACCTAAACTTACCATTCATTTATGAGTGTATGACTATCTGCTTTAAACTCTTTGATTATATTAAACTTCACCCTTAAATGTTGTCTCATGTTATGATATGACTTCTTTATATAGACATCAAAATTAACCATCGACTCTCTTTTCTTAGTGGTTAAAGTACCCCCAAACTTGTTTTTCAAGGCCAACCATATTGCTCAGGTAGTCTCATACTCCTCAAACTTATGGATGAGATCATCCTCCATATAATTAAGTAAAACAATAAAAGTCATACTATTTTTTCTTTTCCAAACCTTAAAGGCCTCTTGGTTTCACCTTTATTGAGTTGAGGAAACCTCCTTAGGGTTTACCATGACATAATTGATAGCTTCCAACACTTTATACTCTTTAAGGATATACTAAACCTTATGATATTAAAGGTCATAGTTTGCATTGTTCAACTTGTCCTTTTTGTTGAGCTTATTAACAATATTCTTTGTAACCACAGTTACAACAACCTTAAGACCTTTATCAATTATTAGTACTAGCATTTTAACCATTTATTTTGTATTAATATTGAAATAGATTAATAATAATCTACAATTATTGAAAGAATCAAAAGCTTATAATGTTTCTAATTATCTTCTTTCATACTAATACTAGATTATCTTAATTTATTTCAATTTGTGCAAAATTTAAGTTCTTAGGTGTTCCCATAATTTAACCAACCTAACAACTTTCACTCTTTAGTTAATTTGTTATGTATGCAAAGTATATATGTTAAACATTAAAGATAATAATTAAACACATATAAAAACATAATAGACATTTATAATGAAGTTTTACATATATGACATCAAACACAAAAACATATAACATCAAATATAAAATAATACTACAATAATATCATTTATCACAATTAAGACTTAACTTTTTTTTTTTAATTTATGTATAATTTAGAAAAGGTAATGAGCTTAAAGTAAAGAACTACTAGTTGGTGAAGTCATATTTTTTATCAACATCTTGGATGACTTTAAGCCTAACTCTCAAAAGCCATAAACCTATCTTTATTTTGCTAAAGCAAATATGCCTTGTAGCTTGAAGATTAAAACTAATTGACAACACAACAAAGCACTTTGTAGCATACTTAATATAAAACTTTCATGCTAAGGCATCCTCTAGGTCATTATACCACTTGATAATGCTTTTGGTGTATTCCAACTTATTGCACACCTTAGCCCTCTAGAAGTCTGTCAATAACTTAAGGACAATATCAATCTTTACCTTTTCTTTAAGCTTCTTATTCATTGAGGTTTCAAGATTATTGATTAAGAATCTTATATGTTTGACATTTTCCATAAACTCCTTATCATTTTCCATTTTGCATTCCTTAAAAATGTGAAAAAAAATTTCATTGGTTATGTAGATTTCTTAGTTGTTCAAGGAATTTAAAATTCAATTTTCTAAGACACTCTCTAATGATCCTTTTAATTGGAGTTTACATCATATGAGCCATATTTTATCCTTAAATAAAACTAAAAAGATATTTAAAAATATCAATATAAAAATTATCACTTTTATATTTTTTAATTTTTGAATTAAAATATTAAAATCTTATAAAATAAAAAATTAGAAAAATTTTGGTGCAAATTTCATATTTTTCTAATATTTTACTAATTATTATAAATCTCTTTAAAAATAATTTATTTTTAAAATAATTAGAAAATAATATTAAATGACAAATTTTTATTAGGTAATACGTAACATGTGATACTTTTTAATTGGTTAATTAAATATAAAGTCAAAGTGACATTTTTTTGACTTGGGTCAAATTCATTGCATGACTTATTTTTAATGGTAGTTATCATGTGTTTTAGCGGTTTTCTTCACACTAAATTAATCAAATAGATACAACACTTCACTTACCTGTTTTGAGAGTGTAGTACACTCACCATCTTTTGAACCTCTGATGATTATGAAATTTTGACATATATCATAATTTGACCTCCTTAAGTCATTGGTGTGGTTGGTTTTAAAAAATAATATATGAAAATATGTATTTGGCAAATTATTTAAAACACATAAGAGTGAAATTTATTTTGAGTTAATTTATTTTTTGCTTACAATTTTAAATTTGGTTTAAAACTTTCAAATTCAATTGTTTTCAATTGACACATATAAAATTAACATATAATATATGGTTAAAAAGCCTATAATGAGTACTCTTTCTATACATATAAAATTTGTTCCATGAAATTGTCGTTTTCAGTGTTAATTTTGAAAAATAACCTATGACAAAAAAATATATATTTTTCTTATATAATAGAAAACCAAAAAATATGAAATTTTTATAATATTTTGTACAAATTAGTATTTCATTACATGTAAATTTCATAAAAAGATAATAACTTATGTGAGAGAAATAAATTTTTAAACATATTAGCCCAAAATATACATAAAATTTGCATATAAAACAACAAAAAAAAAAGAAACTTAAACAATAACTTTTCTACTCTTTTTCATGGTAGAATTAGTTTAAGAAGACTTTGATACTAATATTGGATTAAAATGTTAGGATCATAATAGTAAACTAATCACCAATGAATCAATTCTTTATTATGATTGAGGTGATATCATTATACTGAGTAACACCTTTTTCATAAACCAAAAACCTTTTATTGTGAAAATTAATAGAGAATATGTATTATTTGTTTTAAATAAAGTGAAAGGTTAATTAGAAGTCTTTGTATATTTTTGAAAATATTTGAATTTTTTTTATTAGCATAAATGATTTTCTTTCTTGCATAATTTTTGCAATGTGTATCAATAATAAAAGGGAGTGTTAACTCCCTCAAACTTTCCTCTAATGGGTTAATTCAACCTATCATGGGCAGGCTAACTTAGCCCAATAATATTTACACTTTAAATGATTTAGCTTGATTGAATTAAATACTAGTATGTTTTCTCAAAAAGTAATATGTAAAAGTAATGCAACCAATGCCTGTTATAAATTTAATTTATTTTAATGGGTGGGAGGAGATTTGTAAAAATTTTTAGGAATTTGACACCCTTGGAAAAGGAAAATCTGACCTGATTATAATGAAATTGAATCTTAATTCTATTGAAGTTATGGTTAGTTCTTTTCGTTAATAGCTAAACTTGTATAATTTGTCTAATGTGATAGAGGGTTGATTATGAAGTGGTTGAGGTATAGTAATTATTACAAGATACATTAATTATAAAGTAGTCAAGCTATAGTAATTGTTACAAATTACACTATTTTAAGTCCATACATTGAATGATTACAAGTTGGATTTAGTATGATTGTTTAAATGATATAAAGGCATGAATCATTATGATTGAGTTCAATTATTTAGAATATAATATTAATAATTTTACCAAATTCTTTTTTTTTAAAATATGTTTTTATTAATCAAAAGGCTTATATTAAGCTATCTAGTCATTCTTAATACAATAACTTCCTTGGGATCTTTTCTCATGTAAGTTTTAAGACAATCATTTTCTTATAAACATATATGAATAGGCTAATTTTTAAAGTTGGGAACAAAGCCTTTCAAAATTTACTAATTTATAACAAAATCTTTGTCCTTATTTATCTTGCAATTTAAACTTGAGTCATTTATTTGGAAAGTTTAAAGTTCTTAACATAACCATATAGTGCCCTTAAAGACACATTTTCTTCCTATGGAAAAATTGAAAACGACATTAACCATTTGCGAAGGAATTATTATTATTATTTGCTCTTGATTAAGCTTGATAGGGACTTTTAATTGCTTATGTAAACAAGTCTTTTGCAATTTGAAAGGAATATATAACTAGTCATTGGTTTAACATCGCTTCATGTTATTAATTAACTAATAGGTATAAATATGTGTAAGGTAAGAGTAGAATGGATAAATATCTTCACAAAATGAGTAATGAATAAGAGAGATGACATGAGAAAACAACTTTTGCTTTAGTGAAGTTTTGTTATTTCTTTACGTCATCTCTTTCTGAATGTATAGATACTTACACTTATATGTCATTAATGATGGGATTATAAACTCCCTTTCATGTTTTTTGTTTCCCATTTTCACCAAATATTACATTTAATACTTTCAATTAAAGTAACAAACAAACTTGTAATGAAGGAAGACTAAACAATTAACAATTTTTCCTTTACCTAAAATTGATAGAAGATCGATTTCCCCTTTTAATGAAAGAATCCCAACACATAACCATATATTTAAATAACCAAAAATTGAACAAGAAAGCACTTATCTTGGGTGATGGTGCTCTTTCATCTTAATTAGAGTTTACTTACAATAAAAAGGTATAAAGTTAGCACATTTTTTTTCCTTTTTTTAATGCATAAACACATGCTAGTAAATTGAAAAAAAAAACAACAACAAAAACATGAAAGTAATAAAAAAAAAAGTGGAAAAAGTAGCCAAAATAAGGTATTCTACCTTAAAAGAACCCTTATCAAACCCTTTCCAATGGCTGTTAGAAAACACCACAAAAACCACCCATAGAGTCCTTTTGTGTTGATCTATGTGTCATTAAAGGCTACACGTCAAAAGGAGGCTAGGAAATACACGAACTAGCAAATAGCTTGAGGTCGATCATCACATCTTTGCCACATGTGTCGCCAACTAACGTTGTTTTAACCTAAAGTTGGCACCATTAAATGCATCAAGCATCAATCTATCAAATGATACCCTTCACATGCCAAACGGAGTGTAAGGAGGCATTAATTGTTACCTTGAAGTTAAATGCCACCACCTACTCCACCTCTTACTTGCACCACTTTTGGCTATTGTCGATACCGGTGGATTTAACAGATGATGATCTACTCATTAGTCCTTATATACATTAATTAGAGGCCAACGATAGCCACTCTTCCTCTTTTTACTATACCTTGTCCAAAAGTTAGCCCAAAACACTATTTTTGGGGTCAAATCTTAGTCTGTCCCACTTGAAATCATACCCAAAATCAGTGGCCAAGGTGTTTTTAAGCTTAAAACATGAGAAATGGTCTCAAAGGGTGATATATGTAGAGAGAAAAAGAGTACTTTGTGGCCTAAAATAGAGCGAGACACCAAAATAAGGGGTTTGGAAACTGAGGAGAGAAAAAAAAAGAAAATGGAAAAATAAAAAAGAAAAAAAAAAGATAGAGAAGTAAAAAATGAAAAGGGACACAAAGTTTGTAGTGACATTATTAGTTTAGGACATCATAGGTGAGCTCATAGATGCAAAATTACATTAATCCCTCAAAAAAAAAAAAGAAAAATTCTTCTTTTTACCACTTGTCCAAATTCCTTGAAACCTTAATATGTATATCTTTATGACAAATCATTATAAAAAAAACAAAAAGAGAGAAAAATATATATAGTATCAACAAGAGGAGCATAGAAGTAAAAATAAGCAAATAGTAGTATTGTCATTTACAATTGGCATTTCGGTTAGCTATGGTTTCTAGCAAATGTAACCATACTTTTGAACTCTAAAATATCCTAATAAAACAAATAGAGTCTCTTATAATGTTCTAATTGCACTTAAAATGATTGGTAGGACTTTAGAGTCAACATACACATATTACAATGCTTCTTAGTTGCCCCCTAATCTTGATTTACTTAAAAGGCACTGAACACTAGGCCCCTTCATCAACATCCATCAAGCTCCCCCCTTATTACGAAACCCGTTACAACAATTTATATAAACAATTTTTCATATGTATCTAGAATTTGTAAAATGCAAATTTATATATATATTATCATAACCAAACCTAAGAGAAAGTCAATGATTTTGAGTGATTCTTTGAATAAGAAATACTTATGTGGCTACATTTGCTTAATTTTAGAATTTTCTTAGTACACTCAAATAATGTATAATAGTTGATATTAATTTAATAGATAGTTTATACTCTCTTAGTATTGTAATAAAATTAGAACTATCACATATATATAGTTTTCTTTTTAATATTATAAAATTAAGTATACTTGATTTATATTATTATTTCTTTACTTTTTCATAATTAAATTATTTAATTTCAAATATTAATTTTTTTACTAGGCAATTTTCTTTTAAGTTTATACTTGTATTTAATTATAGTAATATTATTAATTAAAGTTTTAATTATGAATTTAGTTATTATTACCATACAATAATAAAGATTATTTTACCTTTTAGTCAATCACTCAAATTTGATTTCATTTTATTCCTTTAATATAAGTTTAAATTTAAAAATTAATAAATTAACTAATATACTAATTATGGTCAATAACCAAATCAATTTTAATTTTAATTAACTATGTTTTTCAAATTTAAATTAAAAGCAAATTAGTTTAATTGGTTGTTATTAGAAATATAGTTCAAATTTTGTTATTTTAACATTTCTTATTAAATATTTATAATATGTATAATATGCAAACTTGAACCTAATTTATTTATTTGTACATTATTATTATCCAAATTAAAAGAAAGTTAATGACTTTGAGAAAATTTTTAAGTCAAAAATGTTAATGTGTTTGCATTTGCTTAATTTTAAAATTATTTAATAGACTTCTATAATTTATAATATATTTTATTAATTTAATAGTTAATTTGTAGTTTTTTAATATTTAATAAAATTGAAACTTCAATATATATACTTATTTTTTACATTATAAATCAATATATTTGGCTTATATTATTATCCTTTTACTTTCTCTTAACTAAATTAATTAATTTTAAATATTAATTTTCTCACTCACATAAGTTTTTTTTAAGATTAGTGTATGTAATTTATTGATTAAGATTTGTTATTGTATATTTATTTATATTCAAAACACAATAATATATTAATGAAATTTACTTCACTATTTATTTATTTTAATTGATTTTCTAGTCAACACATCCCCAAAACAATTTTACTACTTTAATGAACTTAAAAAAACAAAAAAAAATCTTTTTTTTTCTTTTTCTATACTTTCATTAAAAGAAAATATTCTTTGAATTTTTACCCATGAAGAAGTAGAATATGTTTTTAATTAAGTATGAGTGATGTATCATCACAATAATTTATTCATAGAATTTTATAAGCAAATAAAACATTTTATTATTAATAATTAATTAGATCATAATTTAAATACAATAAATCTTTCAAATGAATAGCTAATAAGACTTGTTTTATAGTCAATGGTAAGAACAAGCTTCCCAAATGACTTCTTTTTCGATAAGATTACTAATGCTCACCAAGAAAGAAGTATTAAGATAAAAATGAACCAACAATAAAGGTTAATTTATTTCTAAATTAAAATATTTTTGTTGTTTTAATTTTTGTTATTTTTCATGTATCTTTCTAAACATCAATTTGATATAATTTTTGTAAATTGTTTAAACTAATTATAATTATTAATTTTATCTTCAAATAATAAAAAATATTATACTCCAAATTTATTATATTTTAAAAGGATCTGTAAGGAAAGCGTGGGCCAATTCTTTGTATGCATGCATGCATGTATGTGTACCTAATTAGCAGATGCGGTGCTTTAACGAAAAAGAAAGAAAAAAAAAATCACTAAGTGCATCTTACCCACCACCGACTGTGGCTATTGATTTTCAGCAATGTGAGATTTTATATGCAACGACTTGCAATTAAACAATTCTACGAATCATCAACTTCTTCAACGATCAATTCAGAACTTTTCTTTCATTAAAAATGGAATTCATCATCCTCATTGACATTTTTACTTTTCAAAAGAATATTTATATATATAGACATTTTTAGAATTTGCTATTTAAAACACCCACGAAATGATCCCACCCAATTTCATAAATAACTAGAGATTAGTGATAATGCTCGGGCAACCGCGCGGAGCATATGAAAATCCCCCACTTTTTTTTTTTTTTTTGTTTTTGGGATTTAAAAGTTTATGTATATAAAGAAAATCGTCAATTCATGTGGTTATAATGAAACTAAGTGTTTCTTGTTCTTGTCTAAATAGTTGTTAAATATGATTAATTATAAGCCTTTTATCAACTTATGAGAAAATTTTCAAATATCCATGTTTAGACTCTTGAAGGGACAAAAACAATTGCTAAGCACATTAGCATGGACGTACATTTCACAAGAGAAATTATAGTCATTGAACATGCTACACAAATAGCTAATTTATGTTAGGCACATCTAGCTTTAGATAAAAAAAAAAAAAAACTTTTATCAATTGTTCTTTTCTTTTGAGAAAATTTTCTATTAATTACTTAATTTTACAAAAAAATGACCAAAAAAAAAATATTTTTCATCGTTCGTCTAATAAAACATCAAAAGGCTTCTCCATTTTACACAACACAATCGAAAGGTCGTCGAGATGCTTCTGTTTTTTATTTTTTTTTATTTTTTGGGGTAATTGAGAAACATATAAATATTCATTTTGAAAATACCCCGCTTGAGACTCTATCTTCCAACCTTTTACAATTTTGCAATAGAGTTGGACAAAAAAAAAAAAACAAAAAAAAGGGTATTTTGATAGGAGAATTCGAAGAAAAACAAAAAATATTGTTGCTTGTTTTAAATTAACCTTGGAAGCCGGAAGGGACAACATAAATTTGAAGAAGAAACAATGAGTAATGAATTTATGGGCTTGGTTAAAATGAATATTTGTTTATTTACCATCCATTTACAGAAAATTATATTGCTCGGCAAGGAAGGAGTAGCGAGAAACTCCTTAAAATGAAGTCTTCGTAAACAGACATGAACAGAATCCCAAATCCCACACCAAAATCGAGTGTGATTAACATTTTTTCTTTTAGTATTAATAGATAAGATAATTAACTGACGTGAAAATTAAATAAAAACATTACTGATGAAGTACACGATTTGATTCATAGTGAACTCAACAAAAAAAAAATCAGAAATGACGTCATTATTATATTCAGTAATCAGATGTCAAAACACTGTACTAAATACAATGATATGTTCTTCGTTGATAGATCGCATAGATTTCTTTGCCAATGTTGCTGCAAATCATAATTGCCTATTTAGTATTATTACAATTTTTTATTTTTGATTTATTTTTAAACATACAATAAAAATTATATTTAATAAATGATTTATTATTATTTTTTTTTCAAATTCTGAAATTATTTTTTTTACAAAAATATTATTTTTGAAAAAAAATAAAAGATTTTTAATTTTTAATTTTTTATTCATGATATTATTTAACTTTTTAGTCATTTTTTACATCATTCATCTCTATCTCTCTTATATTCTATTCTTTATTTTTTTACTTTATTTTTCTCATTATATTCTCTCTCTCTCTCTCTCTCTCTCTCTATCTATATATATATATATATATATATATATATATATTTGAAGTAATATTGTATGAAATTTATGATAATAATATAATAATTAATATATTAATATTAATATTAAATTTATTATTACGAGTTTTTGTTATACAATTTATAAGTCTTTTTTGTTAATTTATAATTTTCTAATTTCTATTTAAGGTCAAAATATACCATATTTTTTATTAATTTATTATTAATAAATTATATACTAATATTAATTTTTTTAAAAATATTATTTTGACAAAATATAAAAATAAACAACAAACAATAAAATTAGAATACTAGGCATTAAAAATCAACAACAAAATACGACAGCATAGCCAAATATGTGGTAAAAAATGCAACTCTAAAAGTTTAAACGGAAAAACATAAATAACTAAGACTTCGTTTATATTTTAGAAAATATTTTTTGAAAAAACATTTTTATTATCTTACAGTGCTTACTTCATAGAAAATATAAAGTTAATGAAAAATATTTTTTGGATTAGTAGAAAATCTATTCATTTTTTTGTAAAATATTTTACAAATATAAAGAAGTGAAAATATTTTTGAAATCAACAACTAAGAAGTAACCTTTCCAAAGCCAATAATAGAAGAGCAATTATCCTTCCTTTACCCCCTCCTAACCTCAAAACCACTAGAGAGAGAGTGAGTGAAAGAAGAGAGAGATAAAGGAGGAAAACTCAAAGAACTCTTGCTTATTTTTAGCTTTTTACTTTTCTCTCCCCTATGGCCAATAATAGAAGAGCAACCACCCTTCCTTGGCCTCATCCTAACCTCAAAATCATTAGAGAAAGAGAGAATGGAAAGAGAGAGAGATAGAGAAGAAAAGTTGGAGAAACATGCAAGAGAAATTAAAAAATCTGGAAGCTAAACTCTTGCTAGTTTTTAATAGATGATACTTTTTTTTTTTTGTAAGAAACTTGAAACTCCATTTAATTTCATGTTATGTTATTTGCTAATTTTTTTATTCATTGTTTACTCATTTGATTAATAATTACTTGTTTAGTTTTTAATTCCATCAAATTTCAATATCTCAACCAAATATTAGATAATGAGATTTATAAAGGTGTCAATGAATAGAGGGCTTTTAAGGAACCATTGAGTATTCAAAGAGAGTTAAGCCACATTCTAGAGTTAAAAAGATGAAAGAAGTACTAAATGAACTGATTAAAGATATTCTGACTAACCAAGTAACAATTAATGTGAATTTAAGTTTGAAAGAGGACTAAAACTTCATTAATATGATTATAGTACTTAATGGGTTAGAATTAAGTAATAAAATCCATTTCTAGGTTTGTTACAAAGTAAGAATTTGCTATAAAATAAGAGTTTATGATAAAATAAAAGTGTTATTATATTTTAATAGTATATTATTGTCTTTACTTTTAGGATTAGTATTGTTACTTTAGCCAATAAATAGCTTGATTTCCTTATTAAAATATATAAATCATTAGTGAAAAAAAAGTACAAATTTTCTCTTTTAGTTCTTTATTAAACTTTACAAACTTATCAAGATTATTGTCTTATAGCATTTTAGCCCAACTTATCACTCCCAAATCAATTCTTTTTGGAGTGTGGTATCCATATCTTTTTTTATACCTTTGGGTCATGTTCCTTGAACATTAGATCAAGTTTTATTGTTGTTAAACCTAATTTAACTTAGGGTTTTAAATTCTTTATTTTGGTTGTGGGTTTTATTGTACTCTTTAGGGTTCACATTAGTTAGTATAAGAGTTTTATGGTGTAAATTAGATTTGCCTATCTAAATTTAAGTTTTTCTTTTGTTCTTTTTCTTAACTACCTTTTATAATTTTTTGTTCTTTGAATCCACCAAACCCTAGTTTATCTTTTCTTATTTTTAAATTCGTTCAAAAGAAAAAGAAAAAAAAACAAAGAAAGAAACAAAAAAAGAGCAAAAAATAAAAAGAAAATCCACTTTGAGGTAGTAGCTTAATAGTTTAATCAAACTAGCCATAGTAATGATCTAGTCCTTTAGTTTAACTCTACTTCCATGATCTATTTTCTTATTCTATCATTTAAGTACTTATTCCCTTTATGTCTACTTCCTTAAATTTTATTTTCCTTGATGTCCCTTGTTTATTTTCTAATTTTTTGTTTTCCATTAAGTCAATTTTGTCTTATTTATTTTATTTTGTGAGTTGTTTAGTTCTTTAAAAATTAAAAAGGGAAGTTAAGAGTGGTAAAAGGTAAAAGTGTGATCCCATTGTAAGAAAAACCACTGAAAAGAAGTAAACATGAGGTTGATTAACAATAATTGAGAGAAACATGCAACAAAGTGCATGTGATGTTATTTCTAATTTTTTGGTGCAAGTTAACAATATGACTTCAAAAGATAAAGGACTGAGTGAGGAAGGCAAGAAAGATAATTCATTCATGTTCCAAGCTATACAATAATAGTTTAAGCACATAAATGTTATGTTTGGTGTGATGAGAGCTCAAATAGAGAGGCAAAATGCTATTATAACTTATTTGCAAAGGAGATGGATACAAGAATATCTTAATGCACAAAGGAAAGAAAGGCATAATCATCCTAATGACTATGATGATGATGGAACTAATGATGTTGATTATGATGATTTAACTACTTTGGTCAAAATCACCAATAATAGAAATGGTTGAAGAGATTTTAAGAGGTGAGACACCTATGATCATGATTTAGGTAATATTAAAATGAACATTCCTTTATTCTAAGGGAAAAATGATCCTAAAATCTACCTAGAATAGGAAAAGAAGGTTGAGTTGGTTTTTAATTGTCACAAGTACTTTAAATAGAAAAAAGTAAAACTCGTTGTCATTGAGTTTACTGATTATGCTATTATTTGGTGGAATTGACTTGTTTTGACAAGAAGGAATCATGAGAGGCTTATTAATACATAAGAGGAGATGAAAACTATCATAAGAAGGAGGTTCATCACTAATCATTTTTATAAAGATTTGTACTAAAAGTTATAAAGGCTTACTTAAGGCATTAAGAGTATGGAAGACTACTATAAAGAGATAGAGATTGTCATGATTTAGGCTAATGATGAGAACCGTAGAGATGATGGGTGGAAAGTTTCAATGGATGCAAAAGGTCTATTACACATTCTAGAAGGCCCAATAACACAAGTTAGAGTTTCAATTGATGCAAGAGGTCCATTGCACATTTTAAAAGGCCCAATAACACGAGCTAGAGTTTCAATCGATGCAAGAGGTCCATTGCATATTCTAAAAGGCCCAATAACACAAGCTAGAGCCAAAAAGATGAAAGAAGTACTAAATGAGCTGATTAAGGACGTTCAGGCCAATTAAGCTTCAAATGGTGCGAATTCAAGCTTGGAAGAGAGTCCAGACCTTATTAACATCATTGAAGTACTTAGAGTGTTAGGACTAGGTAATAGCAGTCACTCCAAATTAGGAGTTTATTTTCTGTGTAAGAATTTGTACCTATATAGGACTTCTTCTTAAATAAGGAATTGTCCTAAGTAAAAATTTGGCACCCCTAATACCAATTGATGTGGAAAACCCCAAAAAGACGTGGCTTAGGGACCCAACATACATAAGGAATCAAAAAACAACCAGGAAAGTTAAATCAAAGTTTAATAACAGAAACCCTAGACCCAATATTCGAAGGAACATGAACATAAGGTATTCAAGAAGGATATGGACACCACACTTCAGAAAAGAAAGGAATTGTGAGTAATAAGTTGATTTGAATGCCACAAGAAGAAGTACCTCTTAATAAGTTCTTTAATTCTTAAAAGAACCGAAGGAGAAAAACTCTTACTTTTTATTTCACTTAAAGTTGTCTGATATTTTTTTTTTAGTCTAATGTTACAAGGGGTGCCTATTTATAGGCTAAGACAGTAATCCTAATAAGGCACAAATTCTTACTTAGGACAATTCCTTATTTAGAAGGAATTCTTATCTAGATACAAATTTTTACATAGAAAATAAACTCCTAATTTGGAGTGACTGCTATTATTTAGTCCTAACACTTTAAGTATTCCAATGATATTAATAAGACTTTGACTCTCTTTCAAGTTTGAATTTGCACCATTTGAAGTTTGGTTGGCCTGAATGTCCTTAATCAACCCATTTAGTGCTTCTTTTATCTTTATACTAGCCCGTGTTATTGGGCCTCTTGGATTGTGCAATTGACCTCTTACATCTTTTGAAGCTCTAACTTGTATTATCGGGCCTTCTGGAATGTGCAATGGACCTCTTGCATCAATTAAAGTTCTAACTCATGTTATTAGGCCTTCTGGAATGTGCAATGAACCTCTTACATCCATTGAAGCTTTCTACCCTTCATCTTTACGGTTCTCATTAGCTAATGTGGTGAAGGATAAAGAAGCAACCATCACTTGGGTCTTACAAGGTCCAAATAGAGACATTGCCAATGTAATTGAATTATAGTATTATGTGGAGTTGGAGGACATGGTACACACGAAAATAAAAGTTAAAAGGCAATTTAAATGTATGGGTTCTACAAAGTTTAGATAGAATTCAAATTTCATTTCATCCTAGAAGCCTAATTGAAGCAAAATAGAGGAAAGGATTGATTACAAGCCCAAGGCTAAATCTTATAAAAGTAAGTTATAAAAGAAAAGTAATTATAATTCCCAACATAGTAAAAATAAAGATGTTAAATATTTTAAATGTTTAAGAAAGGGAATTATTGCATCTTAATATCCAAATAAATGTACAATGGTGTTCTGGGATAATGGTAATATTGAGACTAAAAGTGAGTTTGATGATGACTCCATGTCATTATTAAAGGATAAAAGTGATAGAAAGGAGTATCCAGCTGAGGGAGATGTGTTAGTGGCTAAAAAAGCATTAAATGCATAAGCTAAGGAGATGAAAAAGTGTATAGAGATAATATCTTTCATACACAGTATCACATCAAAAATAAGGTATGCAGTATAATCATTAATAAGGGTAGTTGTACAAATGTAATTAGCATTGATTTGGTCAAAAAGTTTAATTTACCTACTATAAAACACCCTAAGTCAAATAAATTTTAATGGTTTAATGAAGCGGGGAGTTTAAGGTAACTAAATA